>JAMPIV010006058.1:0-600000 GCA_024509875.1 Oreohelix idahoensis
TGAACAGACGCTCTGAATCAAGTATATTCGCAGCTCTACCCAATGAAACCACGTCTAACCATCTTTTCAAAAAAGTACCCCTTCTATTCGTTTCCCATAACAACACAAGATAGTATTTATAGCCCGACCAATCGTGTTTAGTCTTATATTTGTTGCGCTCCAATCAATTTGGAGTTAACATGGTAGGCTATTTCCGTAACGTAAGGTTTTTTCAAACACGTTATAAAAAAATTTTATGAGCAGAAATGATTTCATGCTGTCAGGCACCCCCACTATTTTATTTTGGTTATAATTTGGTAATTCCTAGACTATTTGCGTAACGTTTTACATATTCTTTGTCAGCAAGCCCTAAGGAACCCAAATATACAAATTTAAAAGAGCTACGTGGCTGCGTTCAAAATATGCAATTTCTTCTACCTCCTGTTTCGAAGATGTGCTGTCTGGGTACTGTAATGTTTTCAAACGTAAACCCATCTAATGTCATCTTTTCTAATAAGCGTTTTCTAGGTTTTTAAAACCTAACTCTGGGAAGGTTAGTGTTTTTATCACTGTCCGTCTGAAAAAAAGTTAGTGCATGTGGCCTTACACGCGTGATAGTAGTAATTGTGTATCGCGCGACGCGAGTTTAGTGTTGCATGTGTCCTTGCTTTCATTCGCCCCTCTCTCTTTCTATTTGAGTCCATCTGTTCGTTCGTTTTGGTAACGTAGTATAATTAATGTTAGGATTAATTTAGGTCATTACGCAGTGTGCCTCTCAATGTTTTTCTTAGAAATGCAATACCCGTTTTAATGTGTTGTGGAAACGCTTGTATTTATGCAGTGGCTTATATTTAACGTGGAAACGTTACAATTTGCAGACGAAGCATAAAACAAAGGGGATTTCGAGTACTGTCATTGTGACAGCACTGTTCTTTACCATTCTTCTTCCTTTTATAGAATTTATTTGTTAGGCTTTATATTTACCTTTTAATTTATATATGTGGATTAGAATATTTCACGACAAAGATCATACAGAAGTAACGCTTGGGATTACAAAGAGAGATAATCCTCTTCTTCGTCGTTACTGTTTTCTCGTAAAGGCAACGGTCTGTCTCAGATTTCTCTTTCTGTCATATAGTTTTCCCTCAACGGGATTGTGAAGGCCATACTGTCTTCTAATGAAGCCGACATTATTGGACGCCATCTTCTATTGCTGGCTTGTCTCCCCCATATGGACACATGCGCTTCTGTCCGATTTGATGAAGAACAGAGCTCGACTATTGAGTTGCAAAACTTTAGGGAACGAACCTGAAGACATACATGCTACGTGTATGTTAAGATTGCAGGAACACAAACAGTAAGAGGATCTTTATCAACAGGACCAGTCGGAGGACGGGGCAATAGGGCCACATCTCTGGGCGCTAAGAGCAAGAGGCGCCGGAACGGGCGATAAAAAAGTACAGTATTTTGTCGTCAAGAAGTTTGATTTTTCTTCAGCTCTGACACAGTTCGCCCAGGTTAAAGAACGCAGTGTAAATCGTTAATAAGAAAACGCTAAAACCACATTGTGACATATATTTAACATTCTGTATTCGTTTTTTTTAACAGTAACAGCCAATTAAAACTGAACTACAGTTATTTATATTTACGAGTCTTACGTAATTTCCCAGTAAAGTGTACAGTTCTCGTGGCGAGAAGTGTGGGGGTAGTGGCTGTCGTAAGTGTATATTGGTGCAACTACAACAGTAGTTGTCGCTAGAGATGGCCTATGGAATGTTATGAAGAAGGTCTCCAGAAATTGGCTCGTTAAGAACGAAAGAGACCTATTCGAGATAAGGACAAGAAGAAGAGAATGCGAATGAAGACTCGGGCATCGAATGCTCTAAGGTCGATCCTATTACAGAGACGAAGAGGTCGACTTTCTTAGAAGTCTGTCATCGTCAACCTCTAAAACAGTGCTCCGCAACCGGTGTGCCGCGGCACACTGGTGTGCTGCGGCACACTGGTGTGCTGCCGATGTCTGCCTGGTGTGCCGTGACAACAGGCAGAATACACTATATAATGGTATACACAATTATACGTTATGCTACAATATTACGAAAGGATCTCACACGTTCAATTTTACAAATAATAAGTTGAGTTAATCCTCGGTAATCTTTACCTTTAGTGCCGTCGAGTATGTGTATTTTCGTACCATTTAGAGTTAGGGTTGGGTTTAGGGTTAAGGTTAGGGTTAACCCTAACCCCAACCCTAATCCTAACCCTAACCCTAATACACATATTATACATACTCGACGGCACTAAAGGTAAAGATTACCTAATCCACATCCACTAATCGATCACAAAAAATTAGGATGCGTTGTCTTATGATTGCATAGAATTGTAAAATATTTGCGATACCCTTACTTAGTCGTTCCCCTTCTACCGATACCCACCTATTTAAATATTGTAGTGTGCCGTGGAATATTGAAATGTGTGCCGCCAAGTAAAAAAGGTTGCGGAGCACTTCTTTAAAAGACAGTACACCAAAGGCTGGCCACTATATCTCACTGTCCCGTATGGCAGTTGTGATGAGCCACTGAGAGAATTACTCGCCGTCGATTGACCAAAGTCAAGCCAGCCTAGTTAAAGGCATTTATATACTGACGCCTCTCCACAATTTACGCCACAGTATTGTGTGAAGTAGATGGTAATGACTCATGTAATCTAACAATTGTAGCCATATGAAGCTGTCATGTTTTGTGCGTTTTTATTCCTCTTCTCTTTATCATGAGGCGTAACAGTTTTGCTTGTTTTACCAGTCTTCAGCTAGAGGATAAAACCACAAGGTCTTTTATATGTGGACGTGCGCCCCATTATAACCGACGGGACCTGTGTTGAAAAAATGTGAAAACTTCAAAAAAGAAAAGAATGGAAATTATTTAAAATATAGGCGTTCGTAAGACAGAAAGTAGGAGGATACTATACAAGATGTCATCTTAGGCGTTTCGGAGATTCGATCCACGTCACACATCGCCTCTAAATCCCGGCATCTGGATGTCCCCAACTCCGATACTAAGGATTCCGGGATGCCTGAAATCCTCCTATTCTGGTGGTACCATTTATCCTGTGTACATTGGTTGAGATTCCCAAGTCCCTCTCTCCACCCACGCGTAATAACAGTGACAGTATTAATAGTAATAATAATAATAATAAGAGTAATACTTTTTAAAGGCAACAAATGAAATTTTTAAAAGTCGAAACGCGCTAACAATTAATTAATAAAAACAAACACGCCATAAATATTTAAAAAAAACAACAAATAACTACGGTACTCATAATTAAGGATAAACAATAAAGTAATGCAAACAACACGATACGTGAAAATTGCAAATAACAAAAGTAAGAAGGCAACACATTTTAATATGAACTATCACCAGCAATCAGTTGCAAATAACGATTGGTACTGTATTTCAATATAATACAAAACTGAAAAATAAAAGGACACTAAATACCCTAAATATAACTGAAAATTAGGTTAAGCAGGGTAGACCAAAATGGTGGATGAGCGGAGACAAAGGATGATCTGATGATTGTTTGCTCTCCTCCCATTTGCTTTAAAAAAATACCCCAAAGTCTTTCCGAGCAACACCATCACACACAGTATAAGACAGAACAAGGGTAAAAAGCTGTCAATATGGGAAGGATGTTGTTGAAATAGTGTAATATATAAATTAAAAAATTATATGGTATGAAATCAGTTTTACAAGTAAACGGTACACATGAGAAAAGGGACGTTTCGGGTTTTACCCTTCGTCAGCCACAGTTACGAACAGGTGACAAGGACAAGAACTACATATAGGTACTACAAAGGTCTGTGATGATGAGGAAAACGTCAAATGAGCGATACAAGCAGATGAAACCACGGTGATGAGCGAAACGATAACAGTAATAATGCAAGAAAATCGTGAAACCAGAAAGACATGTCGAAACAAGAAAGTAAATAATCAACGAAACGAAGACAGGAATGAACAACACTAATAAAATGCTTAAAAAATCACTTAGCTGTGTCGAGGAAGTGTGGTAAAGTACAGTGATACAGCGATAGAATCATAAATTATATGTAATAAAGTCATAATTAGTAAAGTTGTAACGCGTCTTCTTCCCCGCGCCTTCTTCCCCGCGCCAGAAAACGCATTGATTTAAGCAGGACAGAACATAGTGAGAAATCTTATCGCCGCGTTGGTAATATTGGCCTTTATAACGCGCCCGTCAAGGGTTAACGATAAAAATTTGAAAAATCTACTAGCATAGTGGTTCCAGGAAAGATAGAAAGAATAAAACACACGAACGCATAAGATTGAGAGAGCGGACACCTGCTGCCGGCTTGTCAAGTGTTAGAGGTTTGAATTAGCTACTCAGGCCAACAGTGCGAGACGATGCCGTTAGCTTGTGTCGAAAACGATGTCGCAAGTTTGAAAATTTAAAAATACCCCGCTAGTCCAATACATTTCTAACCACAGACACTGTGGAAAAATATATATATACACACACACGCATAATTACTTCCTATCGGGAAAAAGGAAGATCTGAGGCGATTTTTATAACATTCAAGTAGTTGAAACTTAGAAAAACAACGAACACCAAAATGGAAAATATATTGAATTCTTTATTACTAGGTTTATGATCATAAAAGTTAGCTAGTCTAAGAGCTGGTCTTGTCCTGATGGGTAATATGCTTTCGAACAAAAAATCCGACAGATAGAAATAAAGTTATAGACAAAAGACGGTATTTGTTCGTACAGACAGACCAACACATGCTCGTTTGGACTTGCACTAACGGTGACATTTTTTGACGCGTCCTTGAAAAGGCAAGAAAGGGTATAAGTAGTCTGTTGTATGAAGGGGGAGACAAGGAGGGGAAAAAATTATGGGATGGCTCAAATTGAATATTTTTTGTAAGTGTTAGTCCAAAACCAAGTGTATTTTTGGTGAATGCCAAGTTCGGACGGACAGACCGACAGAAGTACACTAACATTGGACCGAAATTGGACCTTAGATTTAAAAATTTGAATGGGAAATCTTAGTAGTAGATCCTATTGGTCAAAATTTTTCATAATATTGAGTACATTCAAAGGCTTGACGCCATTTGTAGAAGATAGTCCCGAGAGCAGGACGTTGTGTATTTCTGGAAAAAAAAAAGTGATTAGCCTTATTAAAGCAAATATATATGAAAGTAATAGGCATCACAGTTCAGCCAGCAGTATATCTGGAATCTGCTATTCAACGTACCTGTGTTTTTTTCATTGAATTTCTGGTAAGATCGACATTATTCATATATAATTTGTTTTAAAATGTGAGTGAGAGATGCTGCCATCACGACTGTAAGTAATCAGGTCCCAAGCTGATTTGTGCAGGGCCTGAAAGAGAATTAAGATAAAACACATTGCCAGTTTTGTAAATGCACATGTTTTGTGAAATAAAATGTTTTCTTAGGTGACCAGAGGGACACAGCTCACCTATCCCATTGTATGGTAGAAAAGAAAGATTAATAATATTATTGCAGATGCAGTGCCGCCTTTAAAGGAGAGACATGTGAACAACACTGGTACACTGTGGAATGGATGTGCTGGATTGGTCCATTGGATATGACCCAGCTCTTTATTTCTTATGTATGCTCTTTTGTATATAAAACACAGTCTAAATAAGATATCAACCAGGAGACATTGTTTCATTATTACAGGGTTTTATCTGGCACTAGTCCGGTGCCAGAGTTCTATGGGAAATCCGTTGAGAAGTTTTGGAGTCCAATAGTGATAGGGATCGCCAGTATCCCCCCCTATTACTTTTGGAGCAGTGGTCATTTGGCAGAAAGAATTCAGACAGTTCCAGTGGGCCAGATAAGTGAAATATCTGGTACCCTAACAGTACATCCACCCGTGTGTTACCGGGGCCCGAAAGGGGAGCAAAGAATAGTAACACTGTCCCCTGCCAAGCATGTCGTAGAAAGCGACTAAGGAGGGTTGGGCATGGGGCCGGTTACCCCATCCTGTAAAAAATTTAAACCACAAAAAACTTCAACAAATATGGACAAGTCAAATAAAGAAAATAAAACACAGCCATCCAAGACAGGGGAAGGTCCTCTCGCGGGGAGGCGTATGATGCAACACAGAGAAAGCCGAAAGGAGTCTGTGTTGCTGACTAACCTTCTTTCTTCTAGGAGAACTTCCAGATTTGGCACCTGGAATGTTCGGACATTAAACGAACAAGGGAAAGTGGCGCAAGTGGCAGCAGAAATGAGGGAATACAAAATCGAGGTTTTGGGAATGTGTGAAACAAAGTGGAAGGGGGTAGACAGGAAGAAACTCATCACAGGTGAATTGGTGCTGTCCTCAGGACATGAAGACGAAAGTTCATACCACAGTGAAGGGGTAGCTCTTATGTTATCTAAAGAAGCACAGAAAGCACTCATTGAATGGGAAGCTGTTGGACCCAGAATAATAACAGCTACTTTCAAAACAGCTAAAAAGAAAATTCATGTAAATGTCATCCAATGTTATGCACCAACTAATGACAAAGAAGAGTCTGTGAAAGAAGCATTTTATACTAAACTACAGGAAATTATGGATAAAGTAAAAAGAAGAGACATCACAATTTTGATGGGTGACATGAATGCAAAGATAGGTACAGTCAACACCGGATTTGAAGAAGTCATGGGAAAACATGGGCTAGGAGTAATGAATGAAAATGGAGAACTATTCGCAAACTTCTGTGCTTCAAATCAACTGGCTATAGGAGGAAGCATGTTTCCACATAAGAGAATACACAAGGCAACATGGATATCACCAGATCATAGAACAGAAAATCAGATTGATCATATATGCATAAACAAGAAGTTTAGATCATCATTGCAGGATGTAAAGGTATATAGAGGAGCAGATGTGGCATCAGATCACCATCTTCTGATAGCCAAAATAAAAATGAAACTCAAGAGATATGCAACAATGCAAAATTATAGACAACAGTATAATGTAGGACAGCTAAGAAATCAAGAAACAAGAGACAAATTTGCGGTCACAGTATCCAACAAATTCCAAGTGCTCCAACAGCTGGAAGATGTAGAGAATACAGAAGACTATTGGCAGCAGGTCAAAACTGTATGGAAGGAGACATGTGAAGAAATACTGGGGAAAAGGGAAAGACAACAAAAAGCATGGATAACAACAGAAACCATCAATAAGATAAAAGACAGAAAAAAACAAGAAAGCAGAGTTAAACACAAGCAAAACCAGAAGTTCCAAAGCCAAGGCTCAAGAAGTGTACACAGAAGTAAACAAAGAAGTAAAAAGAAGTATCAAAAGAGACAAGAGGAAGTATATTGAGGAGTTGGCAAGAGAGGCAGAAGATGCTGCAGCCAAAGGAAATATGAGAGAACTGTATAGCAGCACAAAGAAGCTAACAGGGAAATACAAGCAAACAAGTTGCCTCATAAAAGACAAGAATGGGAAACTGCTCAGCAATATACAAGAGCAAATGAAGAGGTGGACAGAATATTTTGGGGACCTTCTCAATAGACCAGCTCCACAAAACCCGCCGGACATCCAGCCAGCAGAAGAAGAGCTACAAATTAACGGTGAAAGACCAACGAAGGAAGAAATAAAGAAAGCCATAAAGCTTCTAAGAGATGGAAAAGCGTCTGGACCTGATGGCATTCCAGCAGAGGCCATCAAAGCAGATATCGACACGGCTACAGAGATGTTATATAAATTACTTGGTAAAGTCTGGGAAAAGGAAGAGATACCAGCAGAATGGAAGGAAGGATATCTGGTTAAGTTGCCTAAGAAGGGAAATTTACAAGAGTGCACAAATTATAGAGGAATCATGTTACTATCAGTGCCAGGAAAAGTATTAAACAGGATTATCCTTGAGAGATTAAAAGAGTCCATAGACAAGAAACTGAGAGATGAACAAGCAGGTTTTCGACAAAACAGATCATGTACAGACCAGATAGCCACTTTGAGAATAATAGTTGAACAAAGTCTGGAATGGAATTCACCACTATACATCGGATTTGTGGACTACGAAAAGGCATTTGACAGTGTAGACAGAGAATCACTTTGGAAATTGTTGAGGCATTATGGAGTTCCCCTGAAGATCATTAATTTAATAAAGAAAACATATGAAGACATGACATGCAGAGTTCTTCACGAAGGACAGCTTACAAAACCGTTTGGGATAAGAACAGGAGTGCGACAGGGATGCCTCTTGTCTCCATTTCTTTTCTTACTGGCAATAGATTGGGTTATGAGATCATCGACAACACACAACAGAAATGGAATCCAGTGGACTCTGACTAAGCAGTTGGATGATCTGGATTTTGCTGATGACTTGGCTCTTCTGTCCCATAGCCGTAATCAGATGCAGGACAAATTGAAAACACTTGATGAGAGGTCACAGCAATTGGGTCTGAAAATACACAGGGAAAAGACAAAAATAATGCGAATAAATGCAGGTAATGATAACAGGGTTGAACTTGAAGAAACACCAATACAAGATGTAGAATCATACACATATCTTGGCAGTAATATAGACAAAGTTGGAGGGACAGACAGCGATATCAAAATAAGAATACAAAAGGCAAGAGGAGCTTTCATTGCATTGGGAAATATATGGAGATCAAGAGAAATAGGATCCAACACGAAAATAAGAATCTTCAACTCAAATGTGAAGTCAGTCCTATTGTATGGCTCAGAGACATGGAGAACAACAAAGACAACAACCAAAAAGCTACAGACTTTCATAAATGGGTGCTTGTGTAGAATAGAGGGATTAAAATGGTATGACAAGGTTACCAACGTGGAACTGATGACAAGAACTAGACAAGTGCCAGTGGAACAAGAAATGAGAAGAAGACGATGGCGATGGATAGGACACACACTGAGAAAACCTGTTGATAGCATTACAAGGCAGTCCTTGTTCTGGAACCCCCAGGGCAAGAGAGGCAGAGGAAGACCAAGAAGTACATGGAGAAGAGAGTTGGAAACAGAGGTGAAAATGATGAGGAGAACATGGAAATAACTTGAGATGATGGCACGTGACAGGAGGACTTGGCATGTGTTTGTTGAAGGCCTATGCTCCTTTGGGAGTGGAGGGTTATGAAAACTAACAGTACATCAGCTATAAGAGCAGCATACCCCTGTATTCAAGAAATAAAATATTTCCCTAGTGAAATTAACAGTGACATTGTATTTTAAAGAGACTGGGAGTGATTAAAGAATCCCAAACAGCCATCCAGTGTTAGAAACCAGTAATAGACAGATTTTAGTAACACTATTAGTATAATTTACCAGTATTTGTTTGGACACTTGTCCCTGTGGGTCTAAAATTTATATATTGTATATATCTTGAATTCTTTTCATTTTAAAAGTCCTGACCAGAAGAATACTAGGCTCAGGACCAAATAAATCATACAGAAAATTATTAATTGTACAAATTTATCCGAGGTGTTATTTCCTTAATCATAGACCTTAATACTTGTTTGTGTAGAGGTGTATTATTGTTAAAGTACCATCACACCACACTTGCATATCCCTAGACATTAGACGTAGCTATCATTCATACTAGTCAAGAATAAGTCTGCTTGAGGCCATAAGGTGGTAGCAGAAAGGTACCCTGATAACTCAACCCCTAATTTTTTTAGAATCAGGGACCTTCACAGCTGGCTGTTAAAGTCGAAATGGTGCTATATACAATGGTGATAAATTATATCCCAAGGTCTAATTAATAAAGTTCTGTTGATGTATATTTGGTAAAGTATCTCTCTGTTGAAGTGATTAGACTGTTGTAGTACATGCGCCCACACAGAGCAGATGATAAATAGGTTAGCTCTGTATTGTCCCTGTGTATAAAGTCTGTAGTGAGTGGTATGAAGGGTACAGTCACTCATCCTGTACTGTCAAGCATAGATCAACGAATCAGACTAGTGTTCATTTCCAATTGACAGCACATCATTTATTTACACATCAACATCAATCCGATACGATACACTACACAAGTACAACAGGATACACAAAATCAATAATAATCAATTACGCAGAATGTCACAGCTGTTCAGTATGATGTAAACCCTCTTTACATCGCAGTTCTAATGTTACATCAGTAAATTCACCAGAACGACTGCTGACACTGCAGTTACAAAACCGCCACACAGGCTTACATCTATAGGACTCCCTCAACGACTGCATACCCTGCAGTTAACAAAACGCCATACAGGCTTGAATCTATATATACTAGCAGTTCTAATGTTCCACCGGAACGACTGCTGATACTGCAGTTACAAAACGCCACCCAGGCTTAAATCTATATATACTAGCAGTTCTAATGTTCCACCAGAACGACTGCTGACACTGCAGTTACAAAACGCCACCCAGGCTTAAATCTATATATACTCAAAAGACTGTCCTCTCTGTAGTCTATAAGTAATTTGGCCTACACAACACCTGGCCTTATAATCTCCAGAAAACTCTCCCTCCATAAGGAACAATGGCCTTACTATCTCCTAGCGCCGTTCCTGCACAATAGAAATCTATCAGGGAGGTAAATATGATCCAAAACATCGGCCTGTAGACACCAAGGCCTCAGAACATGTCCTTAACATAAAGTACACCTTATCTTCTCTTATCTTCCCTTATCTGCAGATAATCACACCTAAAATAGGCAAATAATGGTACACCTTGAAAAATGGCCAAACATCGTTCCCGTACACTACCCTTGGGAACACACACAAGACACTGGGCTGACTCCAGTCAACCGCCCAAACTTAGACTCCTCTCCGACTGCCACGGGAACACACACATGAATCCTCCCGCCAAACAGTCACCGGACCCGGCTGTTCACGGACACCCCGTGAGCTATTCACAGCCGGCCGAAACCAGTACAGGATCACTAAATGACCAGCGCTCACACGCTTTCTGTACACTCTGTTTTTTTTTTAACATATAAATGTTTTAAACAACTCACAATTAAACAAGCCGACAAGTGCTACAACCCTGAATTCACACTGTATAATCAGTATAGTACGTATCATTCCCCTTTGACCTTAACAGTTACCACCCGGTCCGGAGAAAAAAATGATTTATCATTTTTTTGAAAAAAAACTACATCACCGACAAATGAGGGGTCAGCTAAGCTCTAATATATGCTTACAACAATAGTTTTATGATAAGGTCAAAATAATACATCGCCAAATAATAAAGCAAGTGTACAATAAACAAATTACCCATAATAATCTGCCAAATACACCGAAATAATCATTTACAAACAAAGTTAAGTATTATTACTGTAGACCAAACATGACACAATAAATAGAAAGTAAAGTCAAGATCAAACAAAAGAAGCATGATCAGCACAGAAAATCAACAAAGAAATCGAAATAGGAAGAAAGATCCATAATACCTAATAGTAATAATTAAGCTAATCAATCCCTTGCATGAAATACATAGAACTGTCACCAATAGTTACATATACTAATCCATATTACAATACAAACATTACAAAGGATGGAAGTATAAGAAGTGTAAGAAGTGAACGTATACAACTAGTATCAAGTAACATTCAGATGAAACCTGGAAGCATAACCAAAGTATAGACCGCTTCCAAAGAAATGTAGTGAAACGAAGAATCATCCGGAAAGGAAGAAGGAAATACAAAATAATGAATGCATAGAAAAACGACAACAATACATCCCAACAACAATCCAAGTAACTAACGCATAATAAATAATTTTAGCTAAATTACAAAACTTATTCATAACTAAAATGATTTATCACAGACATCACACAAAAAAGTGCGATATATAAAATTATCACAATCTCAAAAAAAAAAAAAAAATTACTATTTTAAATGGAATATCAACATATATTATTACACCTTATTAAGCGCTTTGGCGCAGAAAAAATATAACAATGTCAACGAAAAATACATTTCCCTAAAAATTACAATACAAAAAAGTTTCTTTAAAGCTAAGTTAAATAAAAATAGTATTTTAATTTTTTTCTAGATTAAATCTATAACTAATATACTAAAATGAAATGATCTTTAACCAAGTGAATGACATCTAACAAAAAGAATTCCAATTCTTAAGTAGACTCATAATAAACACATACTAGTTTAAACAGAATTCAGCAGAAAAAAGCACATGGCAAAAAAAAAAAATACCAGAAACCAATGTTTCAAAATATGTTTTCAAATACAAAATCATAAATAACACATACAAGTTTAGTTTCAAAATTACATTTCACAACACAATAGTTACTGCATATAACCTCTGTATATGGTAATATATTAATTAGACATAGCACCAGAATATAAGAAAAGAAAAAAAATAAATTTAATGAATAACAAGACTCTCTGAAACAACTAACGCATATTCCTCGCTAATGAGTTTGTGCATAGGGCTGGCAATCTCATGAAGTACAAAATTTTCCTAAGAACCAACGCTGCAAAACATATCAATGTTTGATGAATCAACTATCATTGCTTCAACTTCACAACGTAGCACCTATGGTCATACATAATATGGTCTAAGTGGAATAGTCTTCCGACTAGCGTATGAAAAAATCACAAATCCACAATCTCATTACAAAAATTAAAGATAAGTCACTACAAAGTGATATGTCATAATTTCATAGCAATCATAACACATGCAATGTTTATCAACAAAACAATCATGTAAATAATGACAGAGTCACAACAGTGCATACCTATGAACATACACAATACCTAAGACATTATGTAATGTAAGTTACTATACAATACAGTAATTCATTAACCAACTCCTAAAAAAAAATAGGTCACAACTCCGCTGTCCTCGATAGCATTCTGTAAAACCGCACGGGGCGATGTCATACAACACCGGGTCAACAGGCTGGCTGGCTTGCACTTGACTAGACACCTGGTCATATGTTGACCCACATTCTTCTTACAGTAAAAAATAACTTCGGTGCGAAGATTCTTAACGCAAAGCCGAATACTGTGGGAAAATACAAATGAAAATGTCTATTTCAATCAACTTGTGAGATTTATTGAAGTAAAACAGAAAGTTAGTCTTACATTTTACCCAAACGTGTGGCAGTGAAAACGTCTGGTTTATATATGATGCCATCATTTCCTCGTCACATAATAGATAACACAGAAGGATAGGACATCCCGACCGAAATGAAGGTCATCACAACAGTAGGCTGAAATAAAATCCTACTTACACACGAGATATTCTCTCGAACTCAAAATGCATAACAAGCAGTAGTATTTGAAACAATACTCTTACTGTTACCTTGTCTATAACCAAGTTTGTTCTTTTGTTGTGCAACATTATTATGATTAGTATTTCTACTTCTATAAAAAATATCTAACCGATGGATTTTGTTTTGTTCTAGAACCATCATTATAAGGCTGATAACCTTTATTGTAGTTATTTCTTTCACCAAAACTGTTTCTATTCTCCTTTGTGACAATATGCTTACCTGAAATTGAGTAAAAAAAAAAAAAAAGTGATAAAAAAAATTCTTATAGTTATCAACATGTTGAATTTTATTTTGGGTACAAGTCTTACTAATAGCTTTGTCCCTTATTATCAGTTTATCAGAATCTCCATCATTAAAATAATGGTTGGTCTTTTGAACTTTGGCTTGAAGTTTCTTACAGTATTTATCGTGGCTTACAGGACTGACTGCCACATTAGAATTACCACTTTTGGTTTGACGCCAAGAGTCATTAATGTTACCAGAAGTAGTACGTGGGAAATTATATTTGCCACGTAGGGATCTCCGTCCATCATGTTTGATTTTCGTCTCAGCAAAAAGTGTAAAGGGCTGACTTCTTGCTTGTTTTACTTGTTGATAAATAACTTTCTGTCTACTACTGTCAACATTGACAGTAGACAACCCCTTAATACCTAAAACAACATCTACCAAACCATAAACTCTATTTCTCAGATCACTAATCTCAGCATTTCTAAGTGAGATGTCTTCAGTTTGTTTCTTAATTAAGTTATTAGATGTTAAAACCTTACTCTTCTCCTCCATGAGTAATTTCTCAATATCAGTCATTTCCTCTTTCTTAAACGACAACTCCTTTACTCTCTTTTCTACATCCTTTTCTTTATTAGTCCTCAACTGCTCCAAGTCCACCTTAAGTTCCTCAGTGTCACTATCATGGCTATTTACTAGCTCATTAACCTTCTCCGGAACTATAACATTCTTCTCCTCAAGTTTATCAAAACAAACATCATGAAGCATCTCTATGTATAATTTTTTCTCGCTCATTGGTCTCCACTTTCAACTTGTTGTACATCTGTTTATTTTCTTGGATTTCTTGAGTGAGATTTCTAACTACGCCCTGCTTATTCTTTATCTGAACTTCCAAGTCTTTTACTCTAATGCACGCAGAGTCTAATGCTGTTTTTTACACTAGCAAGCTCCAAGTTTGATTTCTGTAACTCACTTGTGAGCCTAGACACTGTTTCTTGAAGTTTATTCTTTTCAGCACTATCCTGTAAAAACTTATCTCTTTCCTGTAGAGTACTCTGTTTGTTTACTCTTGTTTGTTTCTCATTCTTCAATTCCCTTTTTTGCACGTCAGAAACACCGTTGTGGATTATTTTAGATATACCTTGCACAATCTGTCTGTGTTCAACCTTCCTATACTGATACAAAAACACACGAAGGTGCTGTATCAACTCCACCAAATCTTTAGCCATTATCAAATTATGATCAAACCGAAAATTATCTTCAGCAAACAACTCTAAGGATCTAGACGCATTCATCAAAAAATCGTCCAACACCCATGCTTCAAGTCGTGAGCCTCTCAATCGTTCATTATCCCTACCATCTACTAATGCAAACCTCAACATAGGCCTCATATCGCCTGGATTAATGTCACAATCCATGGTGATTCAATCGTTGAATGTACTATATTTTTTTAGACCACTTATAATTCTAATAAGGTTATGTTACATAGCAACAATCAATTATGCACTAAATCCTATGTTAACCAGTTAATATAATTCATAATGAGCAATATGAGAAGACTTGATAGCATACATACATAAAAACAGTTTCCACAACAAGAAAACCACTTATCTTGCAAATAGTAACTGATTTCGTCCTTTCCCATTACAATCGATGGGCATCAACATCAAAGATGATAGAACATAAGTAGACTCTCATGTTGAAAGGTGCAGGCACAGGTACTGCACTCGTCGACAACTCTCACTCCAGGTCATTGAAACAATATGCTATGTGTTCGTACACAGCACAGGAAACTGGAAATTGGAAACAGTGCAAGTTCCCCACTTGTTCCCCCTGTCGTCGCGAAGGTACACTGTCTGTCACTCTTGTTGAAAAGAGCTACTTGATATTTCGAACTTGCATATAAAACTGGAACATACTGTAATTCTCATAATGCAGATATCGCTGATGATGACGAATCAGGACAGGTCGCCATAACCATGTCAAAGTTTACTTGAAAATTTCACTCCGAAACGTAGAACTGGAAACGTTGCGGAAATGTCATATGGAGGCATGTAAACACAAGACGCTTCACCGTGTCACCGATTACAGGTCATGAGTGACACACAACTGTCTGTGTATACTAGAGGCTTTGCCGATTACAGGTCACGATCGACACCAAAAACTGTAGAAAATTCGTCTTTGTTTCTTAACAATGTAGCAGTAAGAACAGGCGTTCTAAATCCAAGCCACGCCCACATAGGGCTAACTACCGTTGCCAATGCGAGAACTTCTTAGTACATTATGCCACACACAGGGCACACTCTTAAACAGGTCAAAGTTCCGTAGAAACAATCTTACAACGCGAAGTCATGGGTCTAACGCCCGTAAGGTTGGCCCACCAAATGTTAAAGTCGAAATGGTGCTATATACAATGGTGATAAATTATATCCCAAGGTCTAATTGATAAAGTTCTGTTGATGTATATTTGGTAAAGTATCTCTCTGTTGAAGTGATTAGACTGTTGTAGTACATGCGCCCACACAGAGCAGATGATATATAGGTTAGCTCTGTATTGTCCCTGTGTATAAAGTCTGTAGTGAGTGGTATGAAGGGTACAGTCACTCACCCTGTACTGTCAAGCATAGATCAACGAATCAGACTAGTGTTCATTTCCAATTGACAGCACATTATTTATTTACACAGCAACATCAATCCGATACGATACACTACACAAGTACAACAGGATACACAAAATCAATAATAATCAATTACGCAGAATGTCACAGCTGTTCAGTATGATGTAAACCCTGTTTACATCGCAGTTCTAATGTTACATCAGTAAATTCACCAGAACGACTGCTGACACTGCAGTTACAAAACCGCCACACAGGCTTACATCTATAGGACTCCCTCAACGACTGCATACCCTGCAGTTAACAAAAAACGCCTATATATACTACAGCTAATGTTGAACGACTGCTATATAGTTACAAAACGCCACCCAGCTTTCTAATGTTCCAGTTCCAGAACGAACGACTGCTGACACTGCAGTTACAAAACGCCACCCAGGCTTAAATCTATATATACTCAAAAGACTGTCCTCTCTGTAGTTTATAAGTAATTTGGCCTACACAACTCCTGGCCTTATAATCTCCAGAAAACTCTCCCTCCATAAGGAACAATGGCCTTACTATCTCCTAGCGCCGTTCCTGCACAATAGAAATCTATCAGGGAGGTAAATATGATCCAAAACATCGGCCTGTAGACACCAAGGCCTCAGAACATGTCCTTAACATAAAGTACACCTTATCTTCTCTTATCTTCCCTTATCTGCAGATAATCACACCTAAAATAGGCAAATAATGGTACACCTTGAAAAATGGCCAAACATCGTTCCCGTACACTACCCTTGGGAACACACACAAGACACTGGGCTGACTCCAGTCAACCGCCCAAACTTAGACTCCTCTCCGACTGCCACGGGAACACACACATGAATCCTCCCGCCAAACAGTCACCGGACCCGGCTGTTCACGGACACCCCGTGAGCTATTCACAGCCGGCCGAAACCAGTACAGGATCACTAAATGACCAGCGCTCACACGCTTTCTGTACACTCTGTTTTTTTTTAACATATAAATGTTTTAAACAACTCACAATTAAACAACCCGACAAGTGCTACAACCCTGAATTCACACTGTATAATCAGTATAGTACGTATCATTCCCCTTTGACCTTAACACTGGCCTCATTCAGTACATTAAGGAAAAATATCAACATCATTTCATAACATCAAAACCCACCACGATAGGAAGGAAACATTCAAAATGGCTGAAAAACTAAGGCGTCATGCGGAAGTAACGTAGGAGCTAGTGACGGCTAAGAACAGAAAATTGAGGAAACGAAACGAACCAAAGCAAAAACAAGGATAGATAGGAAAATAACGACAGAAGCCACCAGAATTATGCAAAGTGATGCTGGACATTCATCCCAGCAGGAGCTAAAACGCCCATTTTAAAAATAAGGCGATTCTGCAACGAAAAGCGAGTTCGGTCGTCGCCGATACATGAACGGAGGGCAGTGACATGAATGTCAGAGTTACCTGAATGGTCAGGGCTGTTGAAGTGAAGGGCCACTGGTAATTGTTTGCCATGATGGATGTCATTCAAGTGCTCACGAAACCTGTCTGCCAAACGTCTGCCAGTTTCACCAATATAGGTCATGTCACACCTCTTGCAGATGATAGCATAAATCAGGTTTCTGGATTCGCACGTGAAAGACTCCCCAATGGCAAATTTACCGTTCGGAAAGGAGACTGACTGCGTTTGGAGTACAAAAGGACAGGTCTTACATATATATGAAATAGTGTAGCGAATTCTCAAATATGAAAGAACTCAAATCGTACCGCACGGATTTTACATTCCTCCAAACTATCACCTGGACATTATTCGATAAGAAGTCACTAAAGAAAATTCACAATTTTACACTAAATTACCCCCAGCCCCCGCAACTTCAGCTGTGTCACCTCACGCCCTTTACCTCCTGACATTTCACACAAAGTTCCTTCACATATAAACACACATCCATTCAAACCCCGACCTTTAAGAACTCGCATAAGGAAATGAAAGACAACTAAATAGACACAACAGCTAAACAAAAAGAAGTTAAAGTTAATCGGGATATTAAAATGGTGCACTTATTAAATTGTGCTTTGTAGTATGTTTCTATAATCGTTTTTGATGAGCTTGAATATTTATATATATATGCAAAGAGCACGGCGAGACACTTAGAACGCCCTGGTCATCCACTGCATCCTGTGTTGTCTCCAGTCGGCTCGATAATATCTTGCCACTGGACCAGATAATTCAGGACGAGAGAGTGAGGATGACGATTAGCGCAACTCTTCCTCATTTAAATCCAATTACAGCGCAAGTCGCAGCTTCAGACAGAAACATACAGACATTACACTTAAAGACCTGTGGCGATGGGGGAGTGGCGAACCAGAAAGTGTGGATACACTCAAGCTGCAGCCACAATCCTGCACACAGGCGGCTCAGGCCATAGGGTCGTTTCTCGCTGGAACTTTGAAGCAGCGGCAAGATCCGGCAGCCCCCTGAGCGACTGAGCAGCCCTCTTTAGGATCACTCTGCTCACCTGTGCGAACACTACTCGACAATACCCTGGCCGACAGACCTGAAAGACGGACTGCACTTGTGGCCAAAGACCTGCGCGCTATAATGTCGATATAGCAGCCCTAAGTGGACACGACTACAGAAGAAGGTCAGATTACGAAATTGGAGGTGGCATTTTATTGGAGTGGCCGGGACAGCAAGGAACGGCGTTGGATTCGCCATTAAATCTCATATCGTACGTAAACTTGTCAAATCTCCTAAGGGCATTAATGATCGCCTAATGACCCTTCATGTCCCACTAGGAAGCAACAGAAGTGCCACACTGATCAGTGCATATGCCCCAACAACGACAAACCCAGAGGAAACAAAAGAAATATTTTATGACGAACTTAACTCTATTATCTCATCAGTTCCTAAATCTGAGAAACTTATTATTTTCGGCGACTTTAATGCCAGAGTAGGCACTGACCACAACACCTGGGAAGGAATACTTGGAAAACATGGCATAGGCAAATGTAATAGTAATGGGCTCCTATTACTCAGCCTGTGTGCCACGCATGATTTGTCCATCACGAACACCATGTTTCGCCTACCCACTCGAAATAAAACAACATGGATGCACCCCCGCTCCAAACAGTGGCATCTCATTGATTATGTCATCACGAGAAGGAGCGACAGACGTGATGTGAGAGTGACCAAGGCCATGTGTGGTGCCGAATGCTGGACTGACCACAGGCTGATTGTATCAAAACTCAACCTTAACATACAGCCCAAGCGAAGACACCAGAGTCAGAAACCCGTGAAGAGGCTCAACGTCACAAAACTTAAAAGCGAAGCAACCGCAGAGAGCTTCTCAAGGGACTTGGACAGCCGTCTGCGGACTTTGAGCTCGGTCAAACCACTATAAAGGGAAAATGGGCCACTCTAAAGAACACTGTGTACTCTGTAGCCTCTGAGAGCTTGGGATATACAACACGCAAGAACCCTGACTGGTTTGATGAGAATGATGTAAATATTAAAACACTGCTGGCTGAAAAATATCGCTTGCACAGAGACTTTCAAAGCAACCCTTCCTCAACATCCAAAAAGGCAGCCTTTACCAACATACGCAGAGTTGTCCAGAATAAGCTCAGGAAGATGCATGATGCATGGCTCAGCAATAAAGCAGACGAGATACAGAGATATGCAGACAGAAATGACTCAAAGCGCTTTTATGATGCCCTGAAAGCAATTTATGGCCCTCAATCGAATCAATCATCACCGGTCCTAAATGCTGATGGCATGGCATTTGCTCACTGATAAAACGCAGATTTTGGAACGCTGGGCACAACACTTCAATGCTATCTTAAATTATCCATCAACCGTGAACGACCAGGCCATTGCAAGCATACCGCAAGTTACAGTCAACGATAGACTTGACCTTCCACCCAGCTTGGAAGAGGTCAAGAAAGCAACCAGTCTACTGTCCAGCGGCAAAGCCCCTGGATCAGATGCTATTTCTGCTGAGATTTATAAAGCTGGAGGCAGCATGCTGCTGCAGAGATTAACAGACCTCTTCCACTCAGTCTGGGATGAAGAACAGATACCACGGGAATTGAAAGATGCCACCATTGTTCACATATACAAGCGAAAGGGAAATCATCAATCATGTGATAACCATAGGGGAATCTCCCTATTATCTATTGCGGGCAAAATCCTGGCTCGAGTCCTGCTCAATCGCTTGACTGTTCATCTCGAATCGCAGGACTTACTTCCAGAGAGTCAGTGTGGTTTCCGAGCAGGCCGCGGGACCGTCGATATGATATTTGCCGCTCGCCAACTTAGGAGAAATGCCAGGAACAGTACAGTGACCTATACACAACATTTATTGACTTGACCAAGGCCTTTGACACTGTCAATAGGGATGGACTATGGAAAATTATGGCGAAATTCGGCTGTCCCGATAAGTTCATCTCAATTGTCCGCCAGTTTCATGAAGGTATGATGGCTCGCGCAATGAATGATGGAGAACCTTCTGAACCCTGTCCGGTCACAAACGGTGTCAAACAGGGATGTGTGCTCGCTCCGACACTTTTCAGTATGATATTTGCTGCCATGCTGTCTAACGTTACGCATGGCAGTAGTGACGGCGTACACATCAGATACAGGACAGATGGGAAGCTGTTTAATTTGAGACGATTACAGTCCTTTACAAAGGTGAATGAAACAATGATCTCTGACCTTGTCTTTGCGGACGACTGTGCCCTCAACACCTGCACAGAACTAGACATGCAGAACAATATGAGGAGGCTTTCTGTAGCGTGTGATGACTTTGGTCTTACCATCAATACGAAGAAATCTGAAGTAATGTTGCAACCTGCTCCTGGGAAACCTTACTGTGAACCAAATATCACAATAAAGAACCAACGTCTCCAAGTGGTGAACAGCTTCACTTATCTAGGCAGTACCCTTACCAAAGATGCGAATATCGACGCCGAGGTCAACAACAGAATTGCAAAGGCAAGTGCAGCTTTTGGAAGACTAAGAGTAAATGTCTGGGATCGACAGGGAATTAGTGCCGCCACCAAGATAAAAGTATATCATGCAATAGTGCTCACTACCCTCCTGTATGCCTGTGAAACATGGACAGTGTATAGCAGACACGCCAAGAAGCTTAATCATTTCCACATGAGCTGTCTTCGCAGGATACTCAGGATCAAGTGGCATGATAGAGTATCTAATTCTGAGGTCCTCTACAGAGCACATATCTCAAGCATCTACACATTGCTGCAGAGGGCCCAAATTAGATGGGCCGGACATGTTGTTCGCATGCCCGAAAAACGCCTCCCAAAGCAGTTGATGTACAGCGAACTCTCTATGGGTAAGCGAACAGTAGGGGGACAAAAGAAACGCTTCAAAGACACACTGAAAGCATCGTTGAGCAGCTTCAAAATTGATGTCTCCTCCTGGGAGACTATCGCACATGATCGCTCTGCCTGGCGGACAAACGTTACTCAAGGCGCTCACATTGCAGAACATAATTTAGCTGATAAGGCAGAAGGCAAGCGTGCTGCAAGAAAAGTCAATGCGCAGCAACACTACTATCGACTCTAACCATGTGTGCCCCGTATGTGGCATGGCCTGTAGGGCCAAAATAGGACTAATTAGCCACATGAGATCACGGCACAGAGGTCTCACAATTCAAGTCTGAAGCTGTCGCCATCTTCGCTTGCGATGAGCAACTATTATTATTATTATTATGGTCTGGTCTAATCCAGTGGAATCCGATCTGACCTGTTCTAATCTAGTTTACTGTAAATCTGATCTGCTCTGGCAACTCATGTGACGTGACTGGTACCAAACTATCGACTAATACAGTTCCTTTGGGCCTACCGTCTACGTGGAGAGGGGGAACATACTGCACGGACAACAGCTTGATCTCCATATAACTGTGCCCAAACTCGCGCCCTGGAGAGGACACTCCAGCTTCACCCTGTGGTGTCGGCACAACACGGGAAGTAGCAGTTATCAAAAGAACAGTCGGGCGACCGCAGCCGAGGTTCAAAGATGTGTGCAAGAGAAACATGAAAGCACTGGGTATTAATGCAGCAACCTGGGAGGATGAAGCTGCAGATCGCACCTGGTAGTGATACCTCTACGGCGCCACAGATTGGGCACAAAGAAGCTCTCACAACAGGCGGAAGTGAAAAGAACACGTCGAATGGAATACTTTGAAAACAAGTAGCTGATGGCTGTAACCAGAGTCAGTGATAACTGAAGGAGGCTACTGTTGATCTGCTCTACTATACTCTACTCAGATCTAATCTGCTGCACTTTACTTTAATCTAATCTGATCCAATATAAATCTAACCACGTCTTATCTAAATCTGCTCTACTTTAAATGTAACCTTAATCTAATCTTAATCTAATTTTATCTTAATCTAATCTAATTTAATCTAAGTTTAGCCTTATCTAATCCCGCTAACATATTTATCTTGTCTGTTGCTCCATTTGTATTTTTTTTTTTTTTTGTGCCTCTCTCTGTCCATTTTTTCTACCTACCAGGCGCGCCTATCCATCATTCCCGTTATATTTGACCGGGACTGTTTCAGTTTGTTTCCCCTGTTTTGTTAATTACCGCACATAAAAACATGCCCTCTCGGCGTGTTTAAGATGAAGTAACAAACAGCTTGTTATCCAGGTGCGCGCATTCCTACCCTTAACAGCCACCTTTCACCCTCACATTTGAGCAGAGAAAGTAGACATTGTGTGATGGGGAAACAAATTTGGCGAGAAATTAATTGAGGAAAATAAAATGGGCTTAACCCGGTTGTGATAATAGCAAAGTTATTTTCTCTTCTCTGGAAGTGGATACTCTGAACAAAAGGGAAAGCTAAAAATGTGGCGGATATTCTTCTTCTTCCTTCCTCGTTCGCCCTGAAAAGGACGGCGGTTGCGTTGTGTCTGTTTACGCCGTAGCTGTGATATCTGCACCTTTCGGTCGACACATCCGACTTCAGCACGCCATTTTTTAGGGACCGGGTTTGCCTTCCCATTGCGATCCGTACTCGCTCAGCCAGACTGCACTGCTGCAGACTGTTTCCAGGACCACCACGTGGAGGTGGAGTACGGTCTTGGTCAGCTCTGGTTCGCTGACCCTGATGCAAGCAGTCAAGCTATGGGTCGCTGACTGCATTCTCTATTGCTGCATCTTTTGGTCCCATGGTGCGGGATTTAACATTAGATTTGGGTATCAATTTTTTTTGCATCAGAGATTGGCCATTTTCTGTTTCTCGGCGCGTTAGATTTGTTACGTGCACTAGTTTTCATCGTCCGACTGGCATAGTGATTAGATGCTTGCTTCTCGCGGTAAAGTTACAATGTAGGTACGTGACTATGCTTTTGAGTTAGGGAAGGCAGAGGCAACGAGGAAGAGAGCCGGTCACCCCATCTCATAACGCAGGACCTAGTTTAGGGAAGTCTATAACACATATCTACCTTCTTCTTCTTCTTTCTCTTCCTCGTCTTCTCCATGTATTCTTACTCTTCGACCTTTTTCTTTGTGTAAAGAATTTACAGAGTAGAAAGCGACCGTGACCAATCATAAGGAAGTGACATGTCTTTAAAAAAGTGCCTTCTCTGTAAAAAGTGACTTCTTTGTAAAGTGATTTCTCTGTGGAAAGTAATCAGACACTAGAAAGAGATCAAACTGCTGGAAGTGACCAATACAAAAAATGGAAATTGACCAGATAGCAGTAAATGACCACACACAATATAAAGTGGTCAGCAATCAAGAAGTGGTGAGACCAAGCAAAGAGTAGAAAGTGACTGGACAATGGAAAGTAACAAGACGATGTAACGTGATCAGACAATGGACAGTAACGAGACAGTGTAACGTGACCAGACAATGGAAAGTAACAAGACAGTGTAACGTGACCAGACAATGGAAAGTAACAAGACGATGTAACGTGATCAGACAATGGACAGTAACGAGACAGTGTAACAGTAACAAGACAGTGAAGTAACAAGGCAGTGTAAGTAACAAGACGATGTAACGTGATCAGACAATGGACAGTAACGAGACAGTGTAACGTGACCAGACAATGGAAAGTAACAAGACGATGTAACGTGACCAGACAGTGAACAGTAACGAGACAAGTGTAACGTGACCAGACAATGGAAAGTAACAAGACAGTGTAACGTGACCAGCCAATGGAAAGTAACAAGACAGTATAACGTGACCAGACAATAGAAAGTAACAAGACAGTGGAACGTGACCGGGCTGAGCGAAAAGTGTCCAAACACCCCAGAAATATACATAGACCGAAAAGTCGTTTTTATTTGGTCATTACGCCCTTTATTATTAGTTTTTTTTTAAAAGAAATGCGAGTTGCGCCTATACAGCGTCAGATTACCTTCATTTATATCCGCTTTATACACATTATAATTTTCGGTTATAATTATTTTTTTTCTTCTGCTTTCGATTTAGTAATCCCCATTATTGGAGTTTTGACCAGAACCAGACGTATACCAGTGGAACAGGAGAAAGAAGAAGATGCTGGCGATGGATTGGACACACATTGAAGAAACCTGTTGGTAGTTATTAGGCAGTCCATGTTCTGGAATCTCTGGAGACATAAATAAAAGTGATGAAGAACACATGGGAAGATCTCAAGGTGATGGAACTGGACAGGAGGACTTAGCGTGAGTTTGTTGAAGGCCTTTGATCGTTGGGGAAACTAACCAGCGATGATGATGATGATTATGATGATGATGATGATGATGATGATGATGATGGTGATGATGATGATGATGAAGCGTTGTCATTGTTATTTTCTTCCATGTTTTACTGGATGATTCAAGCAAGGCTGTGGAACCGGAGTAAAGTAGTCGGTAGTGTTTTTAGCGGAGTAGGTAAAAAAAAGTGTCCGGACTCCCGACTCCGAATGTTATGCCATATGACTAGTTTAAAACTGTAGTCGGAGTCGGGAACCGGATTTCTAAAATTTCAGGAGTCGGAGTCGGAACATTTTTGGCCGACTCCACAACCCTGGATTCAAGAATTGAAAACAAGTCTAAAGGGGACGAGCAAGTAACCCTCAAAAACAAGATGGGGAAACAGTTATGTTGTGCTCTTTCTGCTGATGACAGCACTAATACCCCTGTGACCATTCAACATCATTGGATCTTTGTAGTCAAACATGATGACTTGTGGTCAGTGGTCAATTCACCACGGGAAAAAAAGGCCTGCGTGCTCTTTTAATAGGTGTTCTGTTTAGCATTCCCGATGCAGTGCGCGCCTTTTCCATATTTTCCGGAAAAGGTGTTAGGATTTTTTCATGGTTCGTTACAGGAGATTTCACTTAGACAATGAGCTATATAAGGATTACTGCGTATGCTGTTACGCACTAATTTCCATTCCCCTTTCCGTTCCTCTGTTCTTTCCCCCATAGCGTGTGGTTTTCACTCTTTCTTGAATATTTCTTTGCAAGTCAAGACACGTGAGGGATTTTAGTGAACATTTATCGTTACACAATATCACCTCACCCTCAGCAGCTTTGCGCACGGTTCTTACTTTCGTTTTTCTAGCTCTGCAATATGGTCTGGAATGTTTGTTTATGTGCACCACTTGTAGCGCAGTGTGTGCTGGCATATATATATATATATAAATTTTTTTTTTCGGAAGTTTCCGGAGTTGCCTTGTAATCGACGATAATGCTGACATCAGGCGTCCATCAGCGGGAATGCACATGTCTACAATCAACTAGTCGTTTTTAGGTAAGGTTGTGGGGGAAATTACATCCCTTGAAAAAAAGTGAGGCATAAATTTAAAATTAAAACTCTTTGTCAAAACTTTAATTACCGTTTATCTATTGAAACAAATTAGGTATTCGTTAAGATTCTTTTTATTTGTTAAACTTTACAAATATATATTATAGCAGATTAGAATCAATAAAATGGTTTCGTAGTCCTCCAACTCTTAAACGTGCTACAGATTCTCAAAGGTTAAAACGTTGGCTTTAAACTTTCTACCGTCATTTTTGACGGGTAAACTTTCTCGTGTGTATATATATATATATATATATATATATTAGCGTCCGATTGACAGAGTGGTTAAAGCGCTAGTCTCTCGTGGCAAAGGTACCGGATTCTTTTCACGGTATCGACACGCTTCAGTCTACCCCGCGGTGAATGGGTACCTGACTTTGCACTTGAGTTAGGGAAGGAAAAGGCAGCGAGGAAGGGAACTCGTCACCCCACCTCTCGATTCTTGACCTAGTATATAGAAGTCTCTAACACTTCGCTCTCCTACGGCAGTGTTTGTTATGGGACTACCTTTACCTTATATATACACACAGAGTAATTTACAGTCTTCTGCGTGCCATGTACTTATCAACGGGAATTGGTAGTCGACTATTGCATCTCCAAGCATTCTTTCACATAATTTTATAATGTGTTCTATAATTAGATTATACGACAAATATAAATTTTACAACAGAATCGTTGCTGCGGACGTGTCCTGTCGATCTTGTGACAGCAAGTGCCCCAGCTGTCCTGGAAGTGTGCTGTTATCGTGTCAGCCCTCCAAATTACGATCCGCGATTTCTTCCTTGACACGAAACATATCGTTAAGAATAATTGTCATTCTTTGCGTCTTCTCGTTTCATTGAAATATGTCAAAATGATTTTGCTGGAAAGCGAAGCTAAGAATGAGGAACCATCTTTCTAAATATAATGTTTCTTGGTACGTTTCTAGATCAGAGTGATCTCAAACCGTGCATCGCGGGATCCAGTAAGTCAGCGTGTAGTCCATAAGTGATCGGATAAGTTCAGTCATTGCTTTTCTTGTGATACCGCCGCTCCTGAATATGCGATTTTTCTGGTGGCTTACTATCACAGACCTCTCTTTTAGTGAATCTGTATCCTGTACATGACATTTTTGATTGAAGTATGTGCGCTTCCTAAAAACGTTGAGAAACCCATGCTAAATCATAAATAATGGCTTCTCCTTTCTGGTTCTGCCTTCTCATAGCAGACTTATCAAGCCTGATACCACCTGTTCTTCCTTCTTGCCAGGCGTCAGCCATCTCCCCTTGTGTATATTTTCTATTTTATCACTTACTTTCCTTTCTTCCTTTGGATCCAAACAATCTCACCCTGTTTGTTTTTAGAATGTGAAGGTATTTTGATGAATTTGTATATTGCTCTTTTTGAATTATCTTTCTTAATCTTGTTATCAGTTCTACATTGACATTATCAGTGACAGATCACTTTAGTCATCGTACTGTTGTGCTCGTCACAAATAATTGCTTGTGGAACTTTCTTGGTACCTGTTGTTCTTAGTCTTCTTATTCTTCGTCGTTCGCTCTCACCTATCTCTCTTATAAAACTGGCAGTCTGTCTTCTCAGGCTTCTGTCGTGACCATATAGTTTCACTTCAACTGGGTTGGAGAAAACCATGCTGGCACACTGCTCCTCTTATGAATCAATGGATGAATCAATGGATGAATCAATGGATGAATCAACAGTTTTGGAGTACGCGTTCTATTGTTTGTTTGTCCTCCTCATACGGACACATATCGGGTCTGTCCGATTTTCATTTTGTTGAACAGATTGTATCTGAGTCTGCAGTGGCCGGTACTTAATCAGTGAAAGCCGTAACGTTTTTGCCTGGGCTTACTGTATCAGTTCAGCACACTGCGTCCGGAAAACAGGTTAAACTGCAGACGGCAAAACTTGGCGCATTGTTCTTAAGTTACCTTTCGCTATTGTAGCTTGTTGATCGTTCGGTCACAGAAGGTTGTTTAATTCGAACGTGTTTCTCTTGCATAAACATTGTGACTATAATCTAAGGCTGGCGTTAGGTTTTAAATAAGTATAGCCAGCAGGTAGGCTTGAACATCAATCTAAAGAAGTCAGAGGTCATGACGATCAATGTGAGTAACCGTGAGCCCATATCAGTAACTGGAACAGACAGACACCTTCACATACCTAGGACGCATAGTAACACCAGACGGCGAAGCAAGCAAAGACATCAACAACAGAATGAACAAAGCAAGAACAGCCTTTTTTAGTCTAAACAACAGCTGGAAGTCCTTTCAGTACAGCATTAGCACAAAATTAAGATTATATCAGAGCTGTGTGCTTTCTGTGCTTCTCTATGGTGCGGAATGCTGGAGAGTTACAGAGAAGGAAATGTTGAAATTGTCCTCTTTTCATACAACATGCCTAAGAAAAATTCTCCGAATCTTTTGGCCGAATACCATCAACAACCAAGATCTGCTTACTCGGAGCAAGCAAGACGACATGCACACCATCATAGCTGGCAGACGCTGGAGCTGGGTTGGCCATGTCCTCAGAAGAGACCCCAATGCCATCACAAGAACAGCTATGCTATGGACCCCTGAAGGAAAACGAAATAGAGGCCGACCAAAAACAACTTGGCGGAGTACTGTGGAGGCTGAGATGGAAAAAATGAATCAGAGTTGGGGGCACTGTACGAAGGATGGCCGCCGACCGAGCAAAGTGGAATCAATTTGTTTTTGCCCTACAAGACGCCACCAGGCGTGATGGCCACTGACTGCTTTGACGGTCAGCGGCTAAGGATCAAAGAAGAAGATAAGATTCATTGACAAATACAGAATGCTTCATTTATCAAAATGAATATATTTATTCGTTTATTTCCGCGACTTCTGCCTGCTGCGCTGTTTGTGGATGGAACACTTACAGCTTCTACTGCGTCTGCTGCACTGCCTGTCGATGGAATACTAGTTTGATCGGCAGACGTTTCTAATGTTTCCTTTAAATACTTTTGTATATCACATTATTTACGACTTTGTAATTTCTTTGTGGTAAGATTATTCTGCACCATGTTAACATGCAAGACGTCTTGAAGACTAAAGCTGTGGTTCTGTTCCACGAATTTAATAACTGTTTCCATGCACTTTTCTACTGGGAAATTTTAAAAAAGTTTAAGTTTTTTAAAAGTCCGGATTCTCGAGTGGTTCGGATTTCTGGCATTCGGATCTTTGGACTTTTACTGTATATGTAATTGTTAATCTCTGTCGGACGATCTGCTCCGTGCTACTCCACCGTCGACAGAGCGACGAAAATGCGAAATAAAGATACTTTACTGAATGGTAACTTCACTTCGCTTTCCTATCGTATGCAGTTTACGAGTGAAGTTAATTTTAGAAAGTTAGCTCTCGAGTTTTCGTTGGGAACGCAGAAAAAAAAACTTATCCTGGGGATACAGCGCTGTAAATGCCGGCTGGGGAGACGGTTAGCCCGACATTTCTTTAACTTAACAATTGTTTATATTTTCCTTCCCCATCACTTGAAATCTACCAAGTCATCCCCTGGCATCTACCGGTAAACGCGATCAACCGGTTATCGTTACCTGCAGTAGACGGTGGTGAAATCTGACACATAAGGAAGGGAAACCCGAGGCCTGTAAACAGTAAATTAATATTAGACAAACATAAAGGTATGTTTTCAGGCACTCGTAAGAAATAAAGAAGTAGAACACTTGGACAACAGAAAAACAACAGACGTGAGTGGCTTACCCAGGGTCCGAACCCCGTACCTTCCGTACGACAACTCCGCCTAGCTATCAAGCGAATCACACCGACCCCACGGCCAGCCAGGCATCCCCAAAAAAAGATGCCTTGCTGGCCATCTATCAGTACGAAACACACAAGATAACACCGGAAGTATACAGTGGGCAACACAGCCCTTAAATGACGCAATCACTTCTGTTGTTCTCCTATTAACAGTATGTGTCAGTCCAAACAAGACAAAGACCTTGATACTGGGTCCAGTAAATAGTAGAAGACTTAAGGACATTAGTATAGAACAGAGGGTAGGTTTCTGGTATTGTATAAACATAAATAACACATAAGGAAGGGAAACCCGAGGCCTGTAAACAGTAAATTAATATTAGACAAACATAAAGGTATGTTTTCAGGCACTCGTAAGAAATAAAGAAGTAGAACACTTGGACAACAGAAAAACAACAGACGTGAGTGGCTTACCCAGGGTCCGAACCCCGTACCTTCCGTACGACAACTCCGCCTAGCTATCAAGCGAATCACACCGACCCCACGGCCAGCCAGGCATCCCCCAAAAAAGATGCCTTGCTGGCCATCTATCAGTACGAAACACACAAGATAACACCGGAAGTATACAGTGGGCAACTCAGCCCTTAAATGACGCAATCACTTCTGTTGTTTTTCTGTTGTCCAAGTGTTCTACTTCTTTATTTCTTACGAGTGCCTGAAAACATACCTTTATGTTTGTCTAATATTAATTTACTGTTTACAGGCCTCGGGTTTCCCTTCCTTATGTGTTATTTATGTTTATACAATACCAGAAACCTACCCTCTGTTCTATACTAATGTCCTTAAGTCTTCTACTATTTACTGGACCCAGTATCAAGGTCTTTGTCTTGTTTGGACTGACACATACTGTTAATAGGAGAACAACAGAAGTGATTGCGTCATTTAAGGGCTGAGTTGCCCACTGTATACTTCCGGTGTTATCTTGTGTGTTTCGTACTGATAGATGGCCAGCAAGGCATCTTTTTTTTGGGGATGCCTGGCTGGCCGTGGGGTCGGTGTGATTCGCTTGATAGCTAGGCGGAGTTGTCGTACGGAAGGTACGGGGTTCGGACCCTGGGTAAGCCACTCACGTCTGTTGTTTTTCTGTTGTCCAAGTGTTCTACTTCTTTATTTCTTACGAGTGCCTGAAAACATACCTTTATGTTTGTCTAATATTAATTTACTGTTTACAGGCCTCGGGTTTCCCTTCCTTATGTGTTATTTATGTTTATACAATACCAGAAACCTACCCTCTGTTCTATACTAATGTCCTTAAGTCTTCTACTATTTACTGGACTCAGTATCAAGGTCTTTGTCTTGTTTGGACTGACACATACTGTTAATAGGAGAACAACAGAAGTGATTGCGTCATTTAAGGGCTGTGTTGCCCACTGTATACTTCCGGTGTTATCTTGTGTGTTTCGTACTGATAGATGGCCAGCAAGGCATCTTTTTTTTGGGGATGCCTGGCTGGCCGTGGGGTCGGTGTGATTCGCTTGATAGCTAGGCGGAGTTGTCGTACGGAAGGTACGGGGTTCGGACCCTGGGTAAGCCACTCACGTCTGTTGTTTTTCTGTTGTCCAAGTGTTCTACTTCTTTATTTCTTACGAGTGCCTGAAAACATACCTTTATGTTTGTCTAATATTAATTTGGTGAAATCTGAACAAGGACTCGATTACGCGTTGTTTATCAATACTTATACAGGTATTTCCAAAATTCTCGAAATCGAATATTCGTTCACGGTTAACTCAGAATTTGCGTAAATGCACCATTCTTTCTGTGTGGGTTTGAGTGTCTGTGCGCGCGTGTGTTTGTAATTGTGCTTGCGTGTATACCGAGGGTTGAGATTTCAGTAGCAGCGGAGACAACATACATTACAATAGACAATCATCAGTGACAAAACACTTAGGTAATAACTTTGTGCAACTTGTTTGTTGCGTAAAGGACCCTTCTCCGGTGGGGTGACATTTTGAAATTGTAGAGGTTGTCCACGAGTTCCCACGTCCTAACCAATTTAGACTCAAATAAAAATTGAGACGGATTGCCTGAATTGTCCAGAGTTGATCTGAAAGTGTTAGTTTCCCAAAGTTCAGGGGTTGAATACAGGAAGTTGTCAGTCCTATGGCTAAAAAAAAAAAAGTGTTTTAAAAGCTGACCTTTACCTTTAAATGTAAATAGAACCGGATTGTGTTGGATTGGAGGGAAGTGGAGAAGATGCACTGGGGAATAAATTTAAACAAAGATAAATGGATGAACTCTACTTCTCCAATTTAGTCGTAGTTAATTATTCATATTCTGCCGCATTATAGAGGCTGATTAGCAGAGCTGGATTACCCATTCAGCACATGCATAGTGTACAAGGCCTATCAGGGATACCAAAAGAAAAAAAAATCTAATCAATTGTTGATTGTGGTGGGTTTTGATGTTAAGAAGGTTGGTGTATGGTAAAGTTGTACTTGAGTGAGGTCAATTTGTGAAGGTCTCTGATGTAGACAATTGATAGTTGTGTTTCAGAGCACCTTGCTGATACCACCTACGATCTCACTTCAAGTTATATTTTGGCCTAGTATGATTGAGAGCTATGTTTAATGTCTAGGGTAATGTAAGAGTGATGTTAAAGAACCTCAATACAAAAAAACATACACATACATATACTAAGTACTATGATAAACTCAACTAACTCCAGTTGTTAAATTTTATATTTAGAATTTCTTTTGTTAAACTTTATTGGTCCTGAGCCTAAAGTTGTTTTGGTCAGGACTACCTCTCAATGAGAATCAATTTAGATAGAGAGATATATTTACATATATATATATATATATATATATATATATATATATATATATATATATATATATATATATATATATATATATATATATATATATATATATATTTACATACAAAAGACAATATGTCCATAGTAAGTACATTGTCATAAATTTTCAATTTGATGTTAATTACTCTATTTTAACTAACTGGTACTTGGAGGCAGGTTGGGGATTGTCATCATCCCAAAGTTCTTTTGTTTCACTAGGATTGTTTATTTTATTCTTTGGGAGGAATGTTTATGTATACACAGGAGATTTTTCTTAGTCACTGATAAGTTGTCCCAGGCCAGATACTAAGACTTATCTGGGCCCTGGAATCACAGCAGTTGTAGTTGGTTTGGCCAAACACCTCAGTCTCCTCTGGTCTTGAACTTCTTTACTATAAGCAGGTACCAGAGACTCTTAGAAATCGTGCAGAATTTCTCAATCAGCAATTACCAGCACCAGACAAGTGCCAGCAGAAACCCCACATATCAAGGAAATATAAACAAGTAACGATGAATAGGCAATAGAATATGGCACACTTTCAGCACTGCCCCTGTCCAGACTGCCTTCTGTTATTAGTATTAATAAAAAAGCACAAGTCTGCTCATCGCTGCTTGCTCCTCAGAATATTTTGAAAAAATGGCAGCGAGCAGCCTACTTTTCCTATAATGTAAAAGGCTTTGGCCAATGGGACCAAGCATCTCTTATTTTTGAATGAACTTTAAAAAAAAAATCTCAAACCACTATGCGTTACTACTACCAACTAGATTTGTATTTTTAGGTCAGCCAATAATATTTCGCCTTGCTTTAAATACTATCCAATCCAATTCCCCGTACCTTCTTTCCCCAAAGTTGTTTTCAAAATATGCCATAAAAAAAATAAGCAGGCATGACTTGTCCTGACAGTCTGTCGGATCCTCTATAGTATTATGGCTATAATTTGGTCATTTAGTGGACTATTTGTGTAACTGATAACATATTCTTGCTCAGAAAGTCCCAAGGCACACGAATATATAACCTTTATGGCCCTAGGTACCTTGGTTCAGAATTACATATTTTTTCTATGTTAGTTGTTTATTTCTAGAGACTACCACCTGTTCAATTCTTTTCCATGTACTTTCAACCTATTTACGAGAATCAGCCGTATTACGTTTAGAATTACGTCATTCTCAATAAGAGCTAAGCCTGTTTTCGTGACCAAATGGTCTACATGTTCTAACTTTTTCCTCGTATTGTTAAAATCGCCCTAGGCAAGTCTTGCCACTGCGTTGCGGTTGGCTTTTAGTTTGAAATCAACGCGAAACGAATTTGCATTGGGCCATCTATCCTTCTCTTCCCCCGTTTTCCTATATACTTCTGTCTCCTAGGCAAATATTTGTTTGAACTTGGAAAAGTGTTACATTTATTTCAAGGTTACTTAGAAGCATTGAGTACATTTATTTCGGCAATAAGGCGTTATCAAACTAATGCGCTGGGGCGTGGGTGAAGACGACAATCTCTCCCAAATTTTTAGTTCTATCCTATTTTAGACTTTATGTACTTTAATGTTATATTCTAATTTAGATATTGTATTTAGAATATCGTCACATTGATGATACAATTAAATGAACTGTATATGCAGAGCCGGTGTCTACCATTAGGCCAACTAGACAGCCGCCTAGGGCGCAGACCTCAGAGGGGCGCGGAACTGACCTTTGAGGGTCACAGTTTTATAAAGTCGCTTTTTTTAACCCATTTAATAATACAACTAATAATTTATATTTTTTATTTTAAGATAAAAACCACAACGTTATCATGGAATATAATTATTTAATAAAGTCATGAAAAAAATGAAGAATATCTAGCCCGTTTTGATCCTATCGTGAATGAACATTTGCGCAGAGTTAAAGATCAAGAAACAATGGTTCACTACCTAGGAAAAGATATGCAAATTGAGGTTATACAGCTTTTAGCAGGCGTTATCAAATAGACAGTTTTAGCACATGCAAACTCAGCCAAATACTACTCAATTATTCTGGACTGCACACCTGATGTTGGTCATATTGAACAAATGACAATGATTGTAAGTTTTGATGATGTAATCAACCCATCAGATAATGAGATGTCTGACCTGAGGTAATCATAAGAGAACATTTTTTTTTAGGATTTGTTCCATTAAAGGAGACAATAGGTGCCTTTATGGCAGAAACTCTTCTTGGACAGCTTGGGCAAATGTGATCACCAGTTGAGAGTCTGCGTGTTCAAGGTTATGATAATGGGAGTAACATGAAATGCAAAGAAAATGGCGTACACAAGAGTGACCTGGTCATAAACACGTGTGCCTATTTTGTGCGCTGCAATGCGGACTGTTTAAACTTGGTAGTCAATAATGCCGCTTGTTGTCTGGAAGCAACTAGTTTCTTCAGTTTGGTTCTACAGATCTACAATAATTTCTCTGCATCGACTCCGAGTTGGCAAATTCTAACTAGCCATGTGGATCTGTCTTGGCTTTCGGTTTCTTTCATGTGCTTGCTTTCTTGTGGCAAGACGCATGTCTTTCATCCCAGACGGAAATCACATCAGAGCACGCTTGCCAGTTAAAAAAAAAGAACTGCCTGAACTGTAGAACAGCATTGGTAAATACACCAATCCCCGGTCTTATGCGTATCTGATCTTTTATAAGTTTATAGCCTGCTTTCATGTCTAACTCCATAATCTACAACAGGGGTCAACGACCAGTCGCTGGTGATCTACCGGTAGATGTAAGAGGGTGAATTGGTAGATCTCTATGTGGTTGAAGAAGGAGGCATAAGGGAGACTTTGTAAGCTAGGGAAAATTCAGCGAAGCCCTATGCCGCATGCATTTAGAAGTGCGATGTTTCCTGGATTAAAGGGACTTCCCCATTCTAGGGGAAAACCCATGAGCTAGCTAACTAAAATTATCTTTATTCGTGAACTGTAGAAGATAAGAAAGCGATCTTTTCTTGGAAGTGAAGTTAACTTTTGGTAACATATCATTTAGTTTAAAATTTCAACCGCTGTGAAGATGAAAATGTAGGAAATAGAGTGTCCGGCAGAGACAGAAGTTATGTAGGAAATAGAGCATCCGGCAGAGACAGAAGTTATGTAGGTAATAGAGCGTCCGGCAGAGACAGAAGTAAGGTAGGAAATAGAGCGTCCGGCAGAGACAGAAGTTAACATACAAGTGTATATACTTTACTCATTTCAAATCCCAAATACTTTGAAACCTGAAAACATACATGCTGTGATCAAAGTAGATCTTTAGAGCGCACCGTGTTTGTGAAGTATATCCTTACAGCTCCTGGGTTGTCGACCCCTGGTATACAAATCTGACCTCTCAGATTACAGTTTCTCGGTCTTCTTTGAACCTGGGTCCTGAATTTTTTTTTTGTCCGGTACCTGGACGCCCTGGGCATTTAGTAAACCTTCTATGTTCAGTATGAACGGAAACGAATTCTAGAGTTTACTAATCATATGCACATAAGAAAACAATTAACAAGAAACGTTTATTCGGTATATACAGTAATAGTTTTATTATCGTAAAGTTGTTAAATATTTATCAGAACAATGTCAAATAATTTAGTGAAGTACTTGATTGTGTTTCTTGTCACCAACAGTTTTATTCTTGGTACATTAAAAAAAAAAAAAAATACTCGCGTACCATGTTCAGTCTCAAGTTTGTCTCTTGCTGTTGATTTGATTGAGAACAGAATACGCCGTTCTCTGTCCAAAGTACACCATTTATCACTATCATACTATCATTTTTGAAATATGTAATTAGATTAATAAAGCTATTTAACAAATATTCCTCGTCCCCTTTAAAAGTTTCTCGTTCCTCGGGGAGAACGGTGGGGGACGGAAGGGGGGAGAAGGTTACACTGACTCAGGTTTAGGAATCTGTGGTGTAATCGATCATGTTATTCAGATACATTCCGCCTGTAGTACTGTTTTACCAGTCTCTGTTTGAAGGTGTTTTGAGCTTTTCTATTGCGGTGTTAAACTGTTCAGTATATTGTCTCACTGCCACCCTACGTTAACGTGTCCATATTGTTTAGCTATGTTTAAACTTTCCTCTTCTCATTAATATGTACAAAGACAAAAAAGACAAGCTTCTTCTTTCTGGTGTATAACGATCTTCATTTGCACGCTGTCCTCTTTCAGAACCTCATCATTCTTTACCTGCTCGTGGTATTCTCAACATTTTCCCGTAAAACCACATGTGATCGTTTTGTTTGTTTACTGATTGCCCATGATTTGTTTCCGTCTGACATGATGGGCTCTATAGCTTAAACGAACTGTCCTCGAGACCGCCATTGGCAGAGAGAATTAGCATAGAATGCTTTTTATTGTCTAGAATACTGTTTTTATTTGTATTATTGTTTGTCTGTCTCATTTACTTTGATGCTGCTTTCTGGAGAAATTGATTTCGGAGAGATTGTAGTAATATCAGTGAGACAAACGCTAATTTCCATAGAATTGTACTCCCAAATGCTAGTAAATAAAACAGCCCGTGTGTTAGTGACTAACAGCTTCTACTATGCCAGTCGGGAATCCAATGTATGCTGTAGAAATGCTGGTTAATTATCTCACTAGCAAAGCCACTAGATTTTAGTACCGCTTGCGTGAAACTAACGTCACAGTTCAAGCCTAGCCTTCAAAGCAAGAGAGAGAGAAGAAAACGTGTAAAAACGAATACACGAAGGCATAAAATTGAGAGATAAATGTCGTAGCATGGCAGAAACGCGACGTCACAAGTTGCAGACCCCCCTTTTTCTCGACACGCGTTAGTGGCACATATTCACGCTGTTAGACTCGTCAGCTGATATAAACACACACACAAGTCGCATTTTTAGCTTTTTTTTTTTTTTTTTTTTTAACCAGCGGCACTTGGGCTTTCAGCCCTTCGGCCCAATGACATGTCATTGCGAGGCTGGGGAACCTGAGGACTTTCCTTCCAACCCGGTCAGGAGTTTCGCTCCTTCCCATCCACAGAGGGTTTAACACAGGAGCCGTTCAGATTATTCAGTCAAATCTCCGGTCGTAAACATTCCTTCAAACGCCGACGCCCGGGTTTGAACCATGAACACCTGGTCGCCAGTACAACGCCGAAGCCATTACACCAGCGCGGCTCCCGCATTTTTAGCTAGAAGTAGTGCTAAAGTAGTGATTCTACAAACGTGTTGTTAAAAATTTGGTAACGTACTACAAGGATCTGCTGCGGTCTGCATGAGAGCGATAGTTGAAAATAAAAGGAAAAAATTAAGGTTAACGTGAGATTTTTTGAATATGCAGTACTGAATGGGGGGATGAGACGGAGTATCGGACTAGGAGTGTCACTAGTCGTGTTTACTAATTTGAATAGGAGAGACAGGAAATATTTTTTTGAAACATGGTAGAAATAAAACGATACTAGGCATTAGAAATAAATACAAGAATAAAATAATGTAATGACTGTGCGATAGATAACAACAGGATCAATAAGTATGTATCAGAATTTAAAACTATTAAGAAATAAAGAAGTTGGACAGAAGACAGATAGACGAATGGACTTGAAAATCTTTCTCAGTTTGCCCGTAGTGGGGGGTAGAGAGGAAGGAGTCCTAATTTTGAATATTTGAGGTCAGTTTTGAAAAAGAACGCTAGAAGCCAAACGGTCCCTGATTGGCTGTGGTGTAATATACTAACGATTGAATAAAAACAATTAGTAGTTGGTATTCGGGGCCACTTGTTAAAAAGAATTCATTCACTAAAGTTGTTTTAAGACAAGAAAGGAGTACATTCTTGTTTGCTATTCTGCACTAGCAGCGATCTGGATGGTTGCCATATATCGCAATATTCAACTGTTTAGTGTGTAAATTTCTTTGATGCGGGTTTCTTGTACGATTGAAAGTGAGCCCAGGTGATCAAATACCTGACCATAAGTTCTGCAGTGAGGCCATATCTACTGAGTGCCTGCACATAACTATTACAAGAAGCAGAAACGTGACTTGGCAGTGGAAGCTGGCATTGTATACTTCAGTCAGCCTGTTACCAGAAATCCCAGATAAGCAATCGTGTCTGGGGTATTTGATATCGCAAACAATCCAACTCTCAATTTCCCAAAATATATTGTGTCAGACAGTGATGAGTCCAAACGTTCGAATAACCTGTACCCTTTTCTAGGAGCAAGGAATACTTGACACTTTTCTAGACTGACTCATATAAATAGGTGTGGGAAAACACAGACTCAATGATATTTGGGAATTAATTGCTGTAAATATTTATATTATCATTTTGAGTTGATTATTCCTGTGTCTAAAAGAATAACAAAGATACAGTAAAATAAATTGTAAAAAATATGTTAAATTGAAAACTTAACCAGTGACTTGTTTAATCATTGTTTATTAGTAATAGGTGTAGTTGTTGTCCTGTTCCTACACTTCATCACATTGCATATACCCTAGACACTTGCTAGACAACATACACACACCATTACGCTTCAGTAGGGGAAGATATATAATCGGGTGAGGTCATTAGTGGAAGCAGACAGGTTCCCTGTAAACTTATATGAATTTAATAAACCTCAGAGCTTGCATAGCTGACCTCACACCAGATAGAATTAAAATTAATAATATTTATAGAATAACACCAAATCCACCACAGAGATGACCATTAATTCTGTCTTCTTCCATTGTAGGACAGTCTTTAAAAAAAACTTATGTTATTACGATATCAACCATTTCTCGTTGCAAACCATTAGTTGTGTGGTGCATAGCTGGCAGAGTGGATAGTCACGTTTCACTCCTGTAGCGAGGCTGTCTTGCCGTTCGGGTGGTCGGGGGTTCGAGTCTCCAGAATCACGTCTGTTGTTTTTCTGTTGTCTAGTTCTCTACTTCTTTATTCTGTGACGAGCGCCGGAAACATACTTTATGTGTATTATTTATTTCCGGCTGAACATAAAGTCATGATAAGGTTGATCTACAAAGATCCAGTCAAGTTGAAATCGAATGAAAATGAATGTAATAACCACAGGAGAATTAGTTACGTCATCGTATCATGCAGCAGAAAGAGTACAACTCAGTTAACCCCTCCCTCCCAGTAACAACCCAGCGTAATTTTTTGACGGGTTACTTGCTCGTTTTGTACTATTTTGTGTGTGTGTGTGGACATTGCCTCTTTTGTTGTTAGTTGTTAAATATGCAGTTTGTTACCATTTGCTCAAATGAAGTCTAACACAAAAATCACAACCTTCGACACAAATGTCAAGTTATGTTAAGAACAACCTTCGACACAAATGTCAAGTTATGTTAAGAACAACCTTCGACACAAATGTCAAGTTATGTTAAGAACAACCTTCGACACAAATGTCAAGTTATGTTAAGAACAACCTTCGACACAAATGTCAAGTTATGTTAAGAAAGGGTATTTTTCAATAATGCGTAGACTGTTAGAGTAGCAGCTCTTGAATATAACACAACTTTTCTGTGTCTGTCGGCAAATTTTGTAACATTTAACTTGGACCACAAACCGCCAAACTTAGTGGGGGGGGGGGGGGGGGGGGGGGGGGGGGGGGGGGGGGGGGGGGGGGGGGGGGGGGGGGGGGGGGGGGGGGGGGGGGGGGGGGGGGGGGGGGGGGGGGGGGAGGGGGGGGGGGGGGGGGGGGGGGGGGGGGGGGGGGGGGGGGGGGGGGGGGGGGGGGGGTGGGGGGGGGGGGGGGGGGGGGGGGGGGGGGGGGGGGGGGAGGGGAGATGAGAGAGAGAGAGAATAAAGCTATAATTTTTCTCATCATGCAAATAAATAGTATGGCTCTGAAACATGGAGAACAACAAAAACAGCAACTGAAAAAGCTACAAGGCTTTCATAAATGGGTGAACAGAAAGATTTAAATGGTATGACAAGATCATCAATGTGGAACTGATGACAAGAACAAGACAAGTGCCAGTGTTACAAGTGATGAGAAGAAGACGGTTTCGATGGATAAGATAGACGCTCTGGGGAAACCTGTTGATGATATTACAAGACAGTCCTTGTGCCTGAATCCCCAATGTAAGACATGTAGAGGGAGACAGAAGAACATGCGAAGAGAATTGGAGATAGACGTGAAAGGAATGAGACAGAACGGGACATGATCTCGGAATTGAGACAAAACGGGACGATTAGGTGGCTTCTGGTCCAGATGAAGCATAGTATTATGCGTACAGGGGAATTTAAATTGTAAGGTGGAAGGTCAGACAGGTCTGTATATCAGAGCTGGCATTAGCCGACGGTATTGCCCTGATTGCTAAATCAGAGACACATCTTCAATCCAACCTGCAAGTCTGGAAGGAGGAGCTGGAGAAGAGAGGGATGGTCATCAGCAGCTCCAAAACAAAAACCATGGTGATATCACGAGAGGAAAAAGGGCATTAGATTATGCTGGGAGAACAGGTCCCGGAGCAGGTCAACCACTTTAAATACCTCGGGGTCGTAATGGGAGGCAATAAAGAAGAGTTGGCTACCAGAGTAGCAGCAGCTGGAAGATTTTCTTAGGTCATATATCGAGGATTCCTCAGCAAAAGATAAATTGGCAAGAGGACGAAAAAGGCTGTATACCGCTGCACCTATGTTCCAGTCTTTACTTATGGATGCAGAGTCGTGGGCAATGACTACAGCTCACAAAAGCAACTCCTAAGCTCAGAACTGAGGTATCTGAGGAAGGTGGTTGAAGTAACAAGAAGAGACATTGTCCGCAACGAGGTGATACGTCATGGCCTCAAAACCCAGCCCCTGCAGACCGAAGTGGAACAGTCCTATTTACGATGGTTTTGCCGTGTCTGCAGAATGGGAGAAGATCGGCTACCGCGACAAATATTGGAAACCAAGAGCCAGGAATGCTGACCTGCAGGACAACCCATTGTTCAATGGGAGGACAACATTAGACAATCTCTGAAGGACCAAGGACTAGACTGGAACCAGGCCAGGAGGAAGACAGCCGATAGGATAGTTTGGCGCTCTTTATGGCAAATTTCTACGCTCCGGGGAAGAAGAAGAACGACTAAGTAGTAAGTAGCAGATAGAAGTTACATCTGCAGTAGCTGTTAGAGTTAGACTACAAAGGGATGTAATTTCCATATTCACTTTTATTTGTGAATTTTGAACGTCAAATGTCGGGTGGAGGTGGACGGCAGTGATTGCGGTATTGGTTATATGTAAAGAGTGTCCCAAAACTCCTATACCACGAAGCCCGGCTGTCAGAACTTACGACAACTCACTGTGGCTAAGTAGAAAGTCAGCCAGAGCGCATATGAAACAAACAAAAAACGAACTTGTGGAAGATGCTCGCTCTGCATTACAGTGCATCACACCACACATATTACAATAATCAACCTAATGGCGACATTATCATGCTGTATGCAGAGGACAGTGGTGCACAGTCCGATTTTTGGTAATATTTTAGTTCTAGTGAAAGTGTGATGTGAACATTAGACATATATCTGATTTGAAAAAAAAAAAAAACAACTGAATACTCGTAAAATAAATGTATTGACCTTCATTTTCTTATAAAACCAAAACATTTAGTGGTATAAAGGTGTAGGAACTTTTGGGACACCTTGTAGATTTTTTCAAAAGCGAGTGACTTATCAGTACTGATTTCTTCCCCCTTTCGTTTACTGTTTTTAAAAACAATATTTATTCAGCTTTATTTAATTGGTAGCCTATGCCGGTCTCTCGCAGAAAAAGATCCGTGTTCGATTCGCGGTCTGCCCAGCAGTTTATCGGTACCTGACTTTACTCTTGAGTTAGGGTAGGAAAAGGCAGCGAGGAAGGGAACTGGTCATCCCACCCCTCGATGCTGGACCTGAAATAACTCCAAGGAAATATTCTGCGCGGACCGATCGGCTACGTTCTGTTGGAGATTACCATAGGATGTGTTCTTTTCTAAAGCTTATCAATGTCTGTTTTTTTTTTTTTAAACGTCGATTTTTTATTTTTTTATTTTTTTTTCGTTATTAATACTGACACGGATACCTTGGAAATTAAAGAGGATGAAATTCTTTTCACAGCCGACATTCATCTTACGGGTTGTTTACACTGCATAAACTTGAAAGCAGATAAAGGTGGAATTTCTAGCACTCCCACTTGGAGTCGTTTGATGTCCCGGTGTTACCTATAGTGCGTCACAGAAAAGCAAACCCCATTGTAAACACAACAAATTTTAAGTCTGGCTGCCCAGACTCTTTCACACAAAAGTTCCCACCCACGTGCGGGTTAAGTGATGTAAATGTGAAACTTTAAAAATTGCATCAGACATGTGCATTCCATACATGCCAGATCCGGGCTGTTGTGAACCTCAGAATTAAGCAGACATAACTCAGGGTTTTTTTTTTCTGCACATCCTCCTGCAATTATTATCGCTCATATTTTTTTTTTTTTAAACATCTGCTCGGAATTCAGAGGTCAGTGGTTCTTAAAATTCTTGTTTATGGCTGAGATTTTGAATTATTAAAAAAAAACCAAGTCGGTTATATTAGGGCGTATGTCCAAATATAAAAAGACCTTTAGGTCTGATGAAATTCTGAAATGAATTTTGTCCTGCAACCCGAAAAATAAATGGTGTCTGGAAAGTTTGTTGCCTCGTGCAGCTCTTCTGGGTCTCTGAGGAGAGATAGAAAGAATAGATCTACTACACCTCTGAGGCATGTCGTAAAAGGCCACTGGTATGAGTTATATGCGTGTGGATGGCAACCTTATTAAGTGAAACAAATCGCTACAGATAATATTGCTGCAAAAGATTTTGCTTTGTGTAGGCTTCCAGCAAGGAGACAATCTGCAGTCAGTGGTGGCTACCAGGGTTGTGGGGTCGGTTAAAAAAAAAATGTCCGACTCCTGAAATTTTAGAAGTCCGGCTGTCGACTCCGACTACATTTTTTTTTAACTAGTCATATTGCATAACAGGAGTCCGGACATCTTTTACTGACTCCCAACTCCGACTACAGATTTTTTTAAAGTCATATGGCATAAAATTCGGGAGTCCGGAGTCCGGGCATCTTTTACTGACTCCACTAAAAAACGACCATCGCCATGACTCCTGCTCCCAACTCTGACTCCACATGCCTGGTGGCTACTTGCTCCGTGGCCCATAAGGAGTGAAAAAAGGAGATGATTATGATCATAATAATGTTTGCTCATAGTAGAAGGAAATTGTACAGTTGTAGTCAGTACGGATTCTGCCCTAGGCCGATTTAATATACCGGTATCATCTTCAAGTCCTTATCGCCGCCGAGGAACCATACAGGCAAAACACCCTTCATCCGACGGGATTCTGGATTCTGTCTTCCTTCTGCTTTGCCTTTCCTGCGATTAGAGGTTTTGTCTGAACGGTGCTGTCTGTTTCTTTTTCTTTCTCTTCTTCTTAGTTCGTTCTCATATAACCATGCACTTCTGTCATAAAGTTGTGCCATATCCATCGCCGCATCTGTTTATTATCTGTTGTTCCACTGGCACCTGTCTGGTTCTTATTGTCAGTTCCACATTGATTATTTTGTTGAACACATGTCTTAAGACAGTTGCATTTGTTGCATTGGAAGGCGTATCTTTAAAATGAATAATAGAATGCCTCACAGATGAAGGTAGTGATGGAAAAGACATAAGAATACTCAGTAACCTTTACTGGGAACATACTGAGACATTAAGATCTGGCAAAAACTACTTACCATATATAGACATAGAAAGAGGTGTGAGACACGGTTGCGCTCTATCCCCCTGCCTATTTAATATCTACACAGAAAATATTGTATGGCAGATACAGGAAATTCTAGAACTAAACATCCGGGGAAGATAAAAAAACAACCTTAGTTATGCGGATGAAACATATTTGTTAGATAAAAATGAACAGGAATTGCAAGAGCTGGTGAAGCAAGTAAACAGCATAAGTCATGAACATGGATTGGATACTAACACTGAGAAAACGAAAGCTGTGATAATTATTAGCAAAGCAGACGATAAGCCCACAGTAAAGGTAAGTATAAATGGGAAAATCCTGGAACAAGTCAAGAGTTTCTCATATTTTGGTCATATATTAACAGATGATGGCAGATGTGAAACAGAAATCAAGAAGAGAATAGGAATATCCAAAGCTACATTCAACAAAATGAGACAGATATTAACATCCGAACAACTAACTCACAAATTCAAACTGAGAATAATCAGATGATATATGTATTCTTCATTATTGTTTGGTGGAGAAACATGGGCAATGAACAAGCAATTTAGAGCAAAGAATTGAGGCCTTTGCACAAGATTACTCTTGGCAGAGTTGTAGATAGAAGGATAATGATGCTTCTACCTCAAGGGAATTTCACAAGATATTCAGAAAGCGAGAACAATGCTGCATTGGCTGAGCACGTTAACTCTAGTATCTGCCGTCAATTTTTGTGAAGGGTTATGTAATCTTATAATTCGTTAGCTCTTTCAAGCCCCCAGCTGAGTTAATTCAGTGAATTTCCTCTTATTATTATTTAGCTCTGTTTACGTGTATTTAAGAAATACGGATGTAGTACATTCAAAATGATTAAATCAACTTTAGATTTGTCTTTATATAAGTAACAGATATAATAATCAATTATGTCTTAACAGTTATAAAAATGAATAATTGTTTAGAAAAAAGTATTCATCACAATGTGATGTTATGGTTTTCGAAAATGGACAGTTCACTTGGCAGCTTTTAAGTTTTACTTAGCTGCCAATAGTTGTTTCTGCTCCCACTGATGTTTTGGCTCTTCGCAGATGGATGACTGGATCGCTCGCGTCCCTGGTCAAGATTTAATGGAAATAAAAAACAACAACACAAAAAGTAATACGTCTTACTAAGAGAAAGGACAAGGAAACCTACGTTGCGGTCACAAGGCCTTCGTCATTGACAGACAAACAAAAGACAGAAGGGAAAGAAAGTGAGAATTAAGTGGAGAACATGAAACTATAGGAATAAGAGACAAATACTCCCTGATAGTGTCACATGTCGGAGCGAAAATGGCCGCTACTGAACCGGAAACCGGAAGTGAATAGTACATTGAAACTATAAATAAAAAATAATGAAAACAAGGACTGGAAAACCGAGTGGGGGAAAAAGTAATACATATTAAGAGAAAAAGAGAAAGAAAAAAAATAAATTAAAAAAAAGATTTAAGAGTTGCAGCACGTTCCAAGTAGAATAAGGGAAACTTTAGTAACCTAAGACCCGTCTGATGATGGTGTCTAACGTCGACTTCAGGCCACTTGTACCCTCACTTGTTCCAGAAATAGTACCATCAACTGGTACCACCAACTAGTATGGCAAAAGAAGAGAAACGAATACCCTCTGAGTATTGAGTTTTCCGACACATACTTATGTGCGCCCCTCTTTTCATTCCACCATCCCATCTATCTCAGAACTTTTACCCTCTCTGTGAATTAATCTCAATCCTAGTGGGCGAAAAACTATCTTTACATTTAAAATGAATAGTTTTATATTTAACTTTAGTTGAAAATGTTAACAATATAGTTTAAATATGTTTACATTTACATCGGTTGAAAAGGTTGTAAACTTTCATTACAGTTAGAGTGAATATGTTTTACATTTACACTGGTTGAAACTTTCATTACATTTAGAGTGAATGTGTTTTACATTTATACTGGTTGAAAAGGTTGAAACTTTCATTACATTTAGAGTGAGTATGTTTTACATTTACACTGGTTGGAAAGGTTAATAATATAACTTTATGTACATCATTTCTTTCTTCATTCCCTTCCTGCTCCATATGGAACATGGGACTACCTCTGCATTTGGTTCTTTATAAGAAACGTGCAATAAAGCAGTCACCAGCCCTGTCAGTGGTGGTTCACAAAATCATCATTCTATATGCTGAGGTAACCAGCCTCAAATGACTTGGACATTCATTAGCAATTTTCACAAATTAATATTTACATGTCGATATATACGTATCAGTTCACATGTTAATAATGAAAAAAATATAGAATTCAAAATGTACAACTTACGCCAATCGTTATGCTCACAGACTGCTGGCTCAGAGAAATAAAGGCACTTGTAGAGGCCTCTTACACTTGGTCTGGGGTGTTGTTACTTTAGCAATAAGTTTCCACTTTGACTTGTGTTTCAGTTCCCTCAGATTCCGGTTTTCCGTGTTAAAAGGGTTGCGTTTTCCTGGGCTGTAAGTTCTGAATATGCTCCAACAGGACCGGTCTGGTACTATTCTTAACTCTGGTAAGGTCCGGTTGTCTTCTTGGCGCGAGGTGAATTTTCACAGTGCTTTTAACCGACCAAAGTGTCAGGTTATATTGCCCCTTTCGTTCCTGGCACGTGTTGTTTACTATTAGACCAGGCCCCAATCAGAAATGTGGTTATTCCTACATCTCGAATGCCGGCCAATAGTTTCAAACATGCGTGTTTAGGATGGGGTTATTCAAAATATTTCCACTTGGAAATTTATGTGCATTAATGTAAAGGTCATGTCTTCCAAATATGGAATGAAAACATCCGATCACTCTCTGGGCAGTGTTTGCACATAAGATATTTCTTTCATCTACAGTAATGTCTTTGTAACAAGATGTAAAGGAAATGAATATATAATTTGTTTCCGACGAGTGCATGCCGACAGGTCGATAATTTATCGCGAGGCACTCCTGGGTAAACATGACACGCGTTCACTTTACGAATATTGACCGGGCCCATCTTGGTTTTACCTGCGTCTTAATCTTAGCAAAGCCGAGAAGCGCAAAGCAAACTTGATCAATTATCACCGAAGGCAGTGTAAAATTGATACGAAAATAGCTAATATCTGCTTGATAGCATAAAAAGAAATGGGCCGACCACAGAAATTGCAAGTGATTTAGTACACACACAAAATGTAACTAAATACTGCCGGAGAGGAAAAGAGATCGACCCAATACATATGTGACACGAAGAATGGGGCACGCCTCGTGGAAGAAAAGAAAACAAATGAAGAGGCCATAGAAAACCTAAAAATGGAAAGAGAATTAATGAAGGAGATTCAAATTAGACAGCTAAAATATTTTAACCTTGTAAACAGACATAACACCTTACTGAAGACTATAATAGAAGACAGAGTTGAAAGCAAACATGCAAGACTAAGACAGCGCTGTAAGCGAGAAGATAACATCAAGAGATGGACAGCAGAGTCTGTCAGAGTGCACCATCAAGACAAGAGACAGAAGTCGTTGGGGATCCCTTGCAGCTGACCTTCGATGTGGAGATGGCAGTTGATGATGACTTTACATTTGCATTCCTGTTGTCGTAGGTAATTTAGTCAGTAGTTTTAAGATTTCAAATAATCCGGGGCCTCTTTAGAGCAAACTGGGGACTGTCGTGATTTGGTCTGTCTTACAATGCGTCATACCGAAAGCCTTACTGTGGGAAACTGTCCGATACAATAGCCAATCAAAACGCTCCTTTCGGGGTGTGTATACTGGAACATTTTAGGCTTAACATAGAGGCCCATTTTGTGTAAATGATAGTACGAATTTATTTAATTGCTTAAGGACTAAAGATGTTTAAACGGAAAGGTATAGATATTACAACAACGGTAATGTTACTTTAGAGGTAGGTGCAAAGACTTCCTCAATTAGTAGTTCCTTTAGACAGAGAAATCGTTTAAAATGACGTCTATACACCAGGGTAGTCCCCAATTTAGTTAGTTAAAGCATGCATAGATTAAAATGCATTTTGCTACCTAAACAATTATTATATAGAACGGTAGAGATAAATTCACAGTATAATTCTAGCTTTAAATGATCAAAATCGGCCCAGAATTAAAAAAGACAATGAATATTAAAAATTTTGCTAATTGAACTGAAGGCAAAAATATGCCCCAATTTTAGATTCCTAACACCGCTTTTACCTTATGCCATCCGAGAGGGACGATGCGGTACTATATAAGTCCTTGAACTTGGCTGAATTGAGGCCACAACTTTTTCAAAACCGAGCTGAACAGACGAAGAGCGGTAAAAAGTGTTACTGCCATTATACTTTGCCGCTGCATCTGCCTAGCAGACCTAGATGCCTATTAACAGCCTGTTACAGCTTGTGTGTATTGCCTGAGGATAAGAAAGAATATATATATATGTATATATTTATGTATTTTTGCTGTGTTTTAATCCAATGGTGTGTTACGAAGTGCATGGCATGTGTTACAGAACGAGTGTGCTGCCGGTTAAAACGCAGGCATGTGTTTACTTTTAGAGACGAAAACCAGCATTGTAAAATGTGTAGAATAATTGAGAATGATGGCACAAATACGACTGTAAGTTTAATAATGTATTTGAAGGAGGATTTCTTAAAGAAATGACATTTATCAGGAACCTAAGGAAGGATTGACAGGAATTGTTGTAATGAATCGATCAAGATATTACTTAGTAGTTTTATTACTAGGGCAAATCATTGTATGGAAGCAGATCATGGACAACTGGATCTAACTTAGGATTTATAAGGAAATTGTAGTCACAGTGAACTGGCTGTGATTGGTAGTGAGGTAAATTGTCCTGTGAATATGTTAGCACAATGTCTGACACTGTTTGTTACGTCCATTGTATGTAAGGACAGAATAGTGCTGGACCATACAGAGGTTGTGATTATTTGTATTCCAGGTTTTATCCTGCAACTACCAAGATTGTGCGAGCCATCCACTTCGGTGGGACTCTGTGGTGCGATAGTTCTTGAAGTTCATAGAACTGGTTACCCTGTTTTCCCAGCCAGGAGATCCAGACATTGAGTGATCCTGGCTGGAGTTGGATGCATCTCACCCCAACAAGATAAGTGGAATAGAAATTCCACTGGTCAGTCTATTCAGACTCTAACACCAATATACGAATAATAAAAGATACAAGTACAGTGTATGATGAATCCTTGTGGATAGAATGACTATATTACTACCGTCACAGTTCAACTCAGGGACACAATATATAGTATATTATAATAATTAATCAGTGTAGAGAAAAATAGAACTTTCAAGACAGGATTCTGTTTGATAATTAAAGTTTCTATGTTTATTTATTTTATGCTGTAAATATCTTTGAATTTCTTTAAATTACCTAACCGAAAAGAGAACCGGTATAGGTTTAATAAATTGTAAATATGTACCAGCAGACTTTCTGAAATTATTTACATTGAGTTACAAGTTTTGTTGGATACATATTATAGTTATAGAGATAGACAATAATTAATACCCCTAGAAAAATTAGCCAACATAATCAAATAATAATACATAATATCATAGGCGGATCTTGAAAGGGAGCAAATAGACTTTCAGGACATTCACTCTCATCACTCCTGGAGGTTTATACAGCTGATCCTAACCTTTGATGTCGATACACCCTTATTCTGTTCAGAAAAGGGGGTATTTCTTGTAAGACCCGTCTCTTACCTGGCACTATCCTGGTATCATCTGATACATCTTTTTTTGTATCCAGGATAACCTTATTCTTTACTACAATAAGACCCTTTCGCTACAGGGACCAAAATATGAAAATATAACTTCTTGGGGATCGTTATAAAGGTAAACGTGGACATGTACGTATCATGTTTTCCCCTGTTAAAATCCGACAGTGTTGGTTTTTCTCCATTTTAATACGGTCTTAGACAAGAGCCCTTTAAACCATGTCTTTATTACGACCTGTGTTATAAAATGTTTGTCACCTTTTTCGTCGCTTGTCGGTAATCCATAGACATCTGTCTTTACATTGTGGGCGTTTCTTTGTCATACTTAACGTAAGCGCAGTATCTTTTTCTCGCTTTGTTTTTGCTGAATCAGCCCAGCAGGTTCAGCCAGTATTTGTTACACAAGTAATAGTGAAATAATATTTAAGAGGATGAAGAGGACTGCAGTCAGATATTGTGATATTAATAGTATTTCAGTCCAGAGGCGTCCCTAAAGTACTTGGCACCAGGGGCGGTCCTATCTTCGACACCCCCTGCCCCTATAAAGAAACTTGCACATTTTTAACAGTAAATACTATCTTAATAGTGTCCGATGGCACCCCTATCCTGGCTGTCACCCGGGGCGGACCGCTGCGTCGCACCGCTCTTAGTACGCCTCTGTTTCAGTCATATTTCGCTTTCGTAGTTTTTGAAGTTGTTTGTCTCTAGTAGAAACTGACATATGGTAGTGAATCGTGGACATTCAATAAACAAACAAGAAGATCTCAGGAGGCAGCAGAGATGTGGTTTGAAGGGGCAGAGTGTAAATACCATGGGTAGTTGAGAGAAAAAAAAACTAATGGGGATGTCCTGCAAGGCGATTGCAAAAACAAAACTTGGAATACTACACACCAAACAGAACCAGTCCAGGGTTATTTTTGGGTTAATGTTATGAGAAGAGAAAAATTAGAATACATGGTGACAGTAAACAAAACTGAAAAGAGATAGGAAACAGCAAAGCGAGATGTTAATGTACAGTTTCTTCTTCTTCTTCTTCTTCGTTCGCCCTGAAAAGGACGGTGGTTGCGTTGTGTCTGTTTACAACGTAGCTGTGATATCTGCACCTTTCGGTCGACACATCCTTCCCATTTCGATCCACACTCGCTCAGCCAGCCTGCACAGCTGCAGACTGTTTCCAGGACCACCACGTGGAGGTGGAGTGCGGTCTTGACCAGCTAATGTACAGTTTGACATCACTGTATGGGAAAAATTTCAACAACAGAATTAATAAACAGTACTAGAACAGCAAGATGTGTAGAGATACGATCGCCTACGCATCTCCACATGGCACTTCAAGGAGCCTGTCACTTTCGTTTCTCTCTTTTTAATTGGCTACCTGTTGTCAGGGTATTATCACTTTCTACCAAATGAATGACTAGCTAATATCAGATGAGTGTCTAGCTGTTGTCTGGTGAAAGACTAGCTGTTGTCAAATGAATGACCAGCTATTGTCAGGCAAATGACAAGCTTGCTTTACTGTTACTAGAATTACTGTCAGTGTCTTGTGTTCAGCCGTACGTCATTTTCTGGACGTTTCATCAAAGACGTTTTCAACTTTTTGGTCTGCAATTCTCCAGTACTTTTTACACACCGTAGTTATGAATGATCCGAAATACTAGCAGAGATAACCGGCGTTGCCCGGCTCCGCCCTGGCGGACTACTGAGCATTGGGACTGGTTCTTAGCCACATGATACAAATTGATTCATGTTTATATGAGTAAGGGTTCCCAAAGCTGACCATTGTGTTGCCACTCATCATCTTCAACCCTTTCAGCTCCCCGTGTGGCACATCGTCATCTTCATCGTTATTGTCTTTCATCTCTTTGTGGAGCACATGCTGTCAACAATTACAGCTCAAGCCTTCTTGTCCCGTGCTATCCATTCAGTCATGACTCTTCTTTATCCTCACGTCTGTCTCCAGGTTTCCTTTCCGCGTTTTTAAAATGGTATTTCTCTATTTCTCTTACCCTTAGGGTTCCAGAACAGGAAATAAATAAACAAACAACACACAAAGGTATGTTATCAGGCACTCAGTGAGAAATAAAGAAGTAGAAGACCAGACAACAGAAAAACAACAGAAGTGATAGGCTTACCGGGAATCGAACCAGGACCTTCCGAACGGCACCCACCGCCTAGCCATGCGAGCGAATCGACACTATCCACTCTGCCAGCTAAGCATTACAAAAATAATGCTTCACCGACAGAGGTCTAGCACGACCCCTCACGTGACCCGGATATGTACCACAGGACTACCCAGACTAATTGTAGACGCAATCACTTCAGTTTCACTATCAAACAGTATAGGCCAGATTACACAAGACAAAGGCCTTAATACTGTGTCTAGTAAATGATAGAAGAATGAGAATAAGTAAAAGGCAGAATGTAGGTTTTTGGTATTTTATAAACGTTAGAGCCTAAAATGCTGACAATAGCTGGTCATTCATTTGACAACAGCTAGTCCTTCATCAGACAACAGCTAGACACTCTTGTGATATCAGCTAGTCATTCATTTGTATCATCTAGTTAGAGCCTAAAATCAAATAGTTCAAAAACGGGACTGCCTTGTAATGCTATCACCAGGTTTTCCCATTGAGAGTCCTTTCCACTGCCAGCGACCTTTCCTCACATCTTACTCCACTGGTTCTTTCCATCAGTTCCACATTGGTGATCTTGTTATACCAGTTCCACATTGGTGATCTTGTTATACCAGTTCCACATTGGTGATCTTGTTATACCATTTCAGTCCTTCAATTCTGCGAATCAACTATTTATGAAAGTCTGTATCTTCCTTGTCTTTGTTCTCTATGTTTGTGACATACAAAAGAAGTGCTTAGCCACTCGAATAGGAGATTTTTATTTTGTAATTAATTTTTGTTTGTTTGTTTTTTTTTCTTTTTTGGTTTTTAAAAAAAATGTTGCCAATGGTCCTTCCTAATTATGGATTCCAACGCAAAGATTTCTTGTGATACTGTATTGAGTTATTCTCGATATAGGATGCTGACACTCATGTATTTACTTCTGTTACTTGACTATGCGACTTATTGATGCTTGCTTTATTGAGAACGTGAATGAATGAGTGAATGTCCACTTTATTTCTCATTGAGGAACTTTGCGTTATTACTGTAGCAGGAAGGCTGCGCCAAGACCTTTCATGTTCACATTCAAAGGTGATTTTTGTAGCAATTTATTTTAACGATTACATCTGCTTTAATATGATGTAAAATAAAGAAAATACGACGAAGTTCATGTTAAATAAGATGAGCACACAAACAATGCATCATCATCTTCATCTGCCATCTTCACGTCAAAAGTCGGCTTTAAGGCGTCTCCAACGTCTTCTGTCTCTTGTCTGGACAGACTCTTTCCTGTTCATCTCTTGATGTTATCTTCCCATTTTTGGCACTGTCTCCCTCTTGAACATTTGCTTTTACGTCTTCCTTCCATTGTGGCTTTCAGTAAGGTGTTGTGGTCTTTTTGCATGGCCAAAATATTTTAGCTGTCTAATGTGATCATTAATTCTCTTTACTTAAAAAAAAACTCATTTCGAGTGACAGCGAAAAATTGTTACTTCAGAAGTCAACGACCCGACGGTCGTAAGACGTCGCCATTCGTCCACATCACGGAAACTTAACAGCACGGTGTATACAAAACGGCTACATGAGTGTCACGGGCACTGATCATGAGCAAACTGTGAAACAGCTCAATGTGTACAAAACAACTACAGAACTACATGAGTCCATATAACGGAAGCTTGCCATAGCAGACTATGAAACAGTAAGTCGTGTGTACAAAACACACATGTTTACACAACGGAAATTTCTCATTAAAAACGGAGTACATCTAGTTGAATGCAACATATCTAAATGAGTGTTTAATCACGGACATATCCATAGCAAAATAATGGAAAATTGCTTAGTAATATACAAGAACAAATGAAGAGGTCGACGAAATATTTTGAGGAACTTCTCAATAGACTATCTCCAACTAATCCCCCAGACATCCAGCCAGCAGAAGAGGAGCTACAAATCAGCTGTGAACGACCAAGTAGAGAAGAAATAAAGAAAGCCATAAAGCTTCTGAAAGATGGAAAAGCAGCTGGTCCAGATTGCCTTCCAGCAGAGGCCATCAAAACAGATATTGATACCTCCACAGAGATATTATACAAACTACTTGGCAAAGTCTGGGAGAGAGAGGAAATACCAGCAGAATGGAAGAAAGGTTATCTGGTCAAGTTGCCTAAGAAAAGGAATTTACAAGAGTACACAAATTATAGAGGAATAATGTTACTGTCAGTGCCAGGAAAAATATTAATCAAAATCATCCTTGAGAGATTAAAAGAGTCCATAGACAAGCAACTGAGAGATGAACAAGCAGGTTTTCGACAAAATAGATCCTGTACAGACCAGACAGCCACATTGAGAATAATAGTTGAACAAAGTCTGGAATGGAATTCACCGTTATACATCGGATTCGTGGACTATGAAAAGGCATTTGACAGTGTAGACAGAGAATCGCTTTGGAAATTGATGAGGCATTATGGAGTTCCCATGAAGATCACTAACTTAATAAAGAAGACCTATGAAGACATGACATGCAGAGTTCTTCATGAAGGACAACTTACAGAACCGTTTAGGATTAGAACGGGAGTGAGACAGGGATGCCTCTTGTCTCCATTTCTTTTCTTACTAGCAATAGATTGGGTTATGAAAACATCGACATCACACAACAGAAATGGAATCCAGTGGAATCTGACTAAACAGCTTGATGATCTGGATTTTGCAGATGACTTGGCTCTTCTGTCCCATAACCATAATCAGATGCAAGAGAAAATGAAAATTCTCGATGAGAGGTCACAACAAGTGGGCCTGAAAATACACAGGGAAAAGACAAAGATTATGAGAATAAATGCAAGAAATGATAACAAGGTTGAACTTGAAAAAACACCACTAAAAGATGTAGAATCGTACACATATTTTGGAAGTAATATAGACAAAGTTGGAGGGACAGTGATATCAAAATAAGAATACAAAAAGCAAGAGGAGCTTTTATTGTATTGAGAAACATACGGAGAACAAAAGAAATCAAGTCCAACACGAAAATAAGAATCTTGAACTCAAATGTAAAGTCGGTCCTATTGTATGGCTCTGAGACACGGAGAACAACAAAAACAACAACCAAAAAGCTACAGACTTTTATAAATGGGTGCTTGCATAGAATAGAAGGACTGAAATGGTATGACAAAGTCACAAATGTGGAATTGATGACAAGAACCAGACAAGTGCCAGTGGAACAGGAGTTGAGAAGAAGACGCTGGCGATGGATAGGACACACATTGAGGAAACCTGGTGATAGTATTACAAGGCAGTCCTTGTTCTGGAATCCACAGGGAAAGAGAGGCAGAGGTAGACCAAAAACACATGTAGAAGAGAACTAGAAACAGAGGTGAAAATGATGAGGAAAACATGGAAAAAACTTGAGTGGATGGCACGTGACAGGAAGACTTGGCATGTGTTTGTTGAAGGCCTATGCTCCAAGGGAGCTAAAGGGTATTGATATCAATCTATCTATCTATCTATCTATCTATCTATCTATCTATCTATCTATCTATCTATCTATCTATCTATCTATCTATCTATCTATCTATCTATCTATCTATCTATCTATCTATCTTTCTATCTATCTATACATATACAGTATATATAAAGCCAGTCCTGTAATATGGATTTGAAACAGAGAACAATAGGACAAACCACCAAGAAGTTACAAGATTTTCATAAATGGGTGCTTGCTTAGACTAGAAAGAATTGAAATGAAAAGACAAGATCACCAATGTGGAACTGATGATAAGAACCAGACAAGTTTAAGTGAAACAAGAGAGGAAAATAAGACGCTGGCGATGGATAGAAAGAGAGGCAGACCAAAAACAACTTGGCGGAGAACTGTGGAGGCCGAGATGCAAAGAATGAAAAAGAGCTGGGGCACTGCACTAAGGATGGCCGCCGACCGAGCAAAGTGGAAGCAGTTTGTTTCTGCTCTACAAGACGTCACCAGGCGTGATGGCCACTCACTGCTTTGACAGTCGGCGGCTAGGGATCAGAGAGGAAAAAGGAGATTGATAGAACACACATTGAGGAAGCTTTGTGATAGCATTATAAGGTAGTCCTTGTTCTGGAATCCCCACCGTAAGAGAGGTAGAGGGGGACGGAAGAACACATGGGAATGAGAACTGGAGAGAGAAATGTAATCGATAAGGAAAAGATGGAAATACTGGGAATTGATAGGACAGGATAGTGGGGTTTTGACATGAAGTTGTTGAAGACCCATGCTCCTTGGGAAGCTAAAAGACAATGATGTAATAAACTCGTGAAGTGATCCTGAATAGTGAAGCAATAAGACAGAAATTCAGATATGAAGGCAACCTGCTGATTTGACATATTCAAAGAAGAGCCGGTTTAGCAGCAGATAAGAAAACGGAAGTGAAATTTGATCAACACTGAGACACTAATCTCTGTATATTTTATCAAGCAGCGACATGGAGCCAGCAGGATGAAGTAAGGCCGAAGAACACGGAGAAGAGACACTCTGGCGGATACAGGATGCTTTTGGAGACAGGCGGGGCGAGTGGCATGGACCAAATGAACGGAAGCATCTCGTTACAGGTCTGTTCACGCAGGGGAAACAAGGCGTGGATGTCTCGCTGAAGAAGAAACAATATGTAGAATTTTAATTATTGAAAGTATTCCCCCTTTTAGGCAATATTATTTGTCATTCTCAGTATATCATTCCCCATATGACTCCTCCGTAAACTTTTCTGACGTCAACTAGGATATGTTGACAGAAATATAAGTATTTAAATAAATAACACGGTATTTAATCAGTTTTACAAATTACGGTTCACAAGAAACAAGGGACGTTTCGGGTTTTACCCTTCGTCAGTCACAAACTTATGTTGACAGAAAGCAGTGTGCATCCTGAGGTTGTTGGTAACTCCGTAGAGTTTGTCCAGGAATAGTACAGGTGATGGTCATATGTTCAAGCCCACCGACACCTTCTGTCTACATCAGGGTGGCCCAACTTATTCTACCCCGAGGGCTACATGAACCAAAAATTTTATGTTCGCGGGCCATTCATGATTTTAAAAAAAAAATTATTTAAAAAAAGAGCTCAGTGAAAAACGGATGAAAATCGAAAAGTGCGGAATTAAAAATAAAATACAATAAAAATTACAATGAGCATTGAATTTCTATAGAAATAATTTTAGTTTTATACTTAGCCTAGCTCCTAATGGTTAGTCGGGGGAGAGATTTCTGTAACCAGAGTCTCGATATCAATGTCAATCGAACGCTTTTAGATGGTGACTGTTGTCGTGAAACGTGTGTGTAAACCCACTTCTTTGTTAATACATATGCACAGCCAATCCACGTTCAACAGACTGAGACAGATTAAATTACACGAAGTATACGCCATCTTGTTCCCGCAAGATGGCGGCAGACAGAATAAAATTAGGCATAAGCCCTGTTTTTCGGAAATGGGTCACGGAAAGTACGAAATCATCGGTAATAAAAATGTACCAAATCGTCGAGAACCAATCAAAAGAGTTCCTTACGCACTGGCAGATTCCCTGCGTCTACCTATATAAACGGGCGCATTTTATTCAAAAATAACACACACTAACACGAAGGCCAGCTAGACCGACTGGGGGAAGAGAAAGCTGTCAAGATTGATTTATTGTTTATCTGCGTGACCGGGCACTCTTGCTTCAAATCTGGCTTGTATTAATCTTAGAGGGTAGGTAAACTTATTATAAACTTGTAGGAGAATAGGCCTACATCAGATATATAATGATTGTATTTTGTGTGTGTCATTTATACTACCTACACCTGTATATATTTAATGTATTTTGTTTTACTATGAATGTATCAGGAATACTGATTGTATCTTGGGGAATTAGGTATAATGATTGTATTTCCTGATATGATTGATGAAGACGAAAACCAATCTGAAATATAACCTACCAGTCTTTGTTAGGACTCATATAACTCCACTCTGAAATATAACCAAAACAGTCCTTGTTAGGACTCATATAACTCCACTCTGAAATATAACCACTCATGTAACTCCAACCTGAATATAACCTATGACTATATTATGTATAATGATTGTATGTTATAGTATCATGTATAATGATTGTGTATGACTGTTGAAGAAGGAAACCACCAGAAAATAGCCTACACCTGTATATATTTAATATAACTTTAGATTTTGTTTTACTATGAATGTATCAGGTAAACTGATTATATCTTGGGGAATTAGGTATAATGGTTGTATTTCCTGGTATGATTGTTGAAGAAGAAAACCAACCCGAAATATAACCTAACAGTCCTTGTTAGGACTCATATAACTACAACAGTATTGTTAGGATATATTTTACCAGCCAATATAACACTTATCAGATATGACCTGGTATATTATAGGTGGAAGGAAACGGTTGTATAATACGGTGTACAAATTATTGGATGTATTCATGTATTGAATTATCAGAAAGAATGTTTTGCAAGTACACACCTGTCTTGTCTCGCTATTGCTAAATCATACTGAGCCATGTTGTCATTCATCCTACATGCAGACACCTGAGACACGCTCATCTCATATACACTAGAAATAGGTGGGCTTGATGACAGAAATTAGCCCCTATTTTTGCCTTGTTACAGGTTTATTCGTGTCATCCAACCTGAAGTTGTATGTTCGAGTCAATCCAGCTGCCTGGAACTTCGCAGGAGCACAGTGATTGTACCGGAGCTACATCCTTAGTCCCCCTCAGTCTTGGGTGGGCTAAAGGAACGATCATCAGCGGGTGTTGTGTGCAACAAATTAGGAAGGACAGAGCTGTTCTAGGAGATGAGTACACATTAGTACCATTTCCGTCGGCAATTGTGAGCAATTAACTGTCAAGGAAGAAAAAGTTGATTTAGCATAGTGAGAGACAAGATTAACAGCACAGCTGATACATTTACTATAATTGATTAACAGCACAGCTGATATAATTTTTGTTCTTATAATTGGAAGACTTGTAATATATATATATGTAAATCATATGTAAACTTACAAATCCATTGCATTCCATCTTCTAACATCCACCTTTCAGCACAAGAGTAGATAGTGTATATACTTAATAAATAAGGAAATTGTATTTGAACGACTTGTCAAGTTTATAATTGTTAAGTGAAATCTGTTTCCTTGTTTTAATATCACAGTTAGTTACACAGCGGGGTGGCATTTTATGACTTTCTCCTCTCTACTAATTTTTCGAGATCAGATCATTCACAGCCGTAACTAATTTGTGATACCAGTAGTTCTCTCATACACTGGGACTTCACCATTTTCCTGCAGAAATTCTATTTCTGTATTGTCAGTACTATACTGATCCTAGAGCCAATAAAAACCTCACGCTACAACTGTAGGCAGTAACACATTGCTTTGCACCGGACGTTTTGAGTCTATTGTCAAAAGTAAAAATTATACTACATAATTTAAAAAAATATTTTTTTAATGAGCGCGGGCCATAAAACAATTTTACGCGGGCCACGTTTGGACCGCGGGACTGCATTTGGACCACGCTGGTCTACGTGTATCGTAAGTTCTTTAGAAATTATCGTAAGATGATCTTATAATAATCCCTTCCTGTCTATTTATTTCTATCTTTCTGAGTTAAAAAAAAAAAAAACAAACAACAAATCACTAAGCGTATAATGTGACCTGTAATTTAAACGTACCATATCGCCTTTACTGGTTCAGATCGGAAAGTCATTTCCGCGGCATAATTTGGCGTGTGCAAAAAGTTATAGCGTCATCATCTGAGCACTCCTGAGCTGTCCGGAGCCTGCAAGTCTGTTGAAAAGGTGAATGTTAAACCTGCCTCTTTTCCATTTTACAAAATTATTCCAGTGCATCAGCTTATTGCGGCGCTGTTGTGGAAAAACTGAGATTAGATAATCTTGATGGTTTAGTCGCTTCACGTTGGCCTTTATCATTCTCTGTCTGCCTCTTTAAAGAAAACTGATAGGAGTCGATTTTTTGAAATGTTGTGTTATTTACTAACCTTCAGATCCCTGCTTGTCATGGATAGAAATAATTTTGAATTTTTATTTTGTTTTTGGTCTCAATTTGTTTTACAGGATGGGGTAACCTGCACTTATCCAACCCTCCTTAGTTGTATTTTACGACATTCTTGGTAGATTTATAGTGTTACTAGCAATAACCTGTCAAAATTGACAGGTTTTTAATTATAGTGTGTTGTTTCTGTTGCGTGTATTGCAGACGGTACTATTACTTCTGTGGTCATTTCATTGCAGACGACCGTCATTACATATTTGTAGTGAAAATTACATGGATGTATTAAATATGAAGACATGGAGTAACCTTCCTAAATGACATGTGGAGCAGTGATAATCATCTAATGGACCGGAAATAGACTAAATAACTAACATTTCTTTTATGACAACATGTCTAGTAATTGTTCGTGCATCTTTTAAAATCTTGCCCTGGTCGACTTACTGCCTCTGAGAAGCCATGGTCGACTTACTGCCTCTGAGAACAACGTTTGAAGTTTGAGGAAAGTCACCACCTAATATGAGCACCTTTCCAACATATGTTACTACAATCAAAAACTTACATTTTAAGGTTATTTTAAGAAAAATGATGAGTTAAATCCGTTTCCCGAATGAAACTAGACAGAAGAGTATCTTGATTGTCTGTTGATTTAATCTGCATCTCAGCACTCCTGTCTCCAGTTCATGTACTGTTTATCAATTGTGTTGTTGGCTTCTTTCCATAATCAAACTGTTCATGCACACCGTCATTTGCACACTTTTATATGTTCGGGAGAGTACATATAAGGGAAACAATACAATTATTGTCTAACTTTCAACCACAGTTGCACTCTTTAGCTGTGGTTGAAAGTTAATGTACTCTCTCGAAAATAGAAAAGTGCGCAAATGACGGTGTGCATGCTGTGACCGACCGACCGACGTAATTACGACGGGAATTATGGTATTGAATACTAATCACTGCACAGGGCATGAGGACCTGGGGCATGAATTTCTTGAAGGCCTATGCTCATGGGGGAGCTGAAGGTTAACGCTGCCGATGATGGCGGAAGTAGTAAAAGGTTAGTAACTAAAGACCAACAAATGTGAGGAAGCACAGTGACTGTCCGTGTGTGTGTGTGTTTGTGGGAGGGGAGAGAGCGGTAGAAAGATCATGGACATGACATTTTCAAGAAATATGTCAGTGCTGTTCTCGTTAGATCATTTCAATTAGGAGAGATAGATACCCCCAGATCTCAGAAATGAGTTACCTGAGGAAGGTGGTTGAAGTAACAAGAAGAGACATAGTCTGCTGTAGTGAAGTGAATCTGTATAACAACACGCTCAAAAATTCCCCGCTCAAAAACTAGTTAACGTATTTTTAAAATCTATAAATAACTACAATATTTGAAATTTGACTGAGGGGCAAGTCAAATTTACCGCCAACAATTTATCTAGCGGATTTGAATTTTTCTAAGAAACAAGTCAAAAGGTTACCGCCCACCCTAAAAATTTATCGCAGAGCATAGTACAAAATTTAACAACCAATCAAATCGTTTCCATATTTTGTAGTGGTAAGAAAATTTTGGTTGACGAGAAATAAATGCCTATTTTGTGTTTTTGACCGAACGAAGATATTTTATTTCTTAAAAACTAAAGAGAATTAAACAGTGGGAAATGTCTTAAATTATAGCGCTGATATGGCTTAACATATACACATAAAGATTCCTTCATAATAAAATTTTATGGTAGTAGGAAAATTTAATTTAGTGAGATTTTCACATCAGGGTAAGGCCCGATTTAATTACAAAAAAATTACCCACATTTGTATGCAAAGGAATAACTAAAGGAAAACTATATAGAACGATAGAGATTTATTGGCCGTTCAATTATCACTTTTGATAATTTAAATCGGTCCACAAATAACTTTAAAATAAAATATTCAGATTTGGTCAGATTAGACAAACACGCTTAGAAACCATAATATTTTCAAGCCTCAAAAAGTTAACTTTTGTTTTTTTTTACTCTTCTCTGATTGGTTGGGTGGGTAATGCTATAAATAGTATCAACTTTTTGTGGTTTTCCGCCATTGATTCATAAACACCACGCCGAGCTGACATATTCTAAGAAGACTGTATGACCAAGCCTTTGCCGTCTGATCTGTGAAAGCAGTGATAAGAACCCTTTTACAGCCAGTAAGCTTGAGTCTGTGTGAACTTATTTACCTGAGGGTAAGATTGATAATTTTATTTGTATACTTTGTTAAATAATTGACTTGTAATTTCAAAGCCTATGTGCTCCATATTCATTCGAAAGTGAAAACTGCCGGCGGGATGTGTTATGTCATGCCGACCTAAGTAGGAATGTGTGTTGTAAGCAGGCCTATTCGAAATGAAAAAAATGTATCTAATGTTTGAAAATATGGCACTGTCGTGGAATATTCTAATCCACATATATAAATGTCGTAGATTTTCGATAGGAGAATTAAGACTAGGTTTGGTCCCTTCTGAATAGGTTTGAATAGGTGATAGACTCAGTGAGAGTTAGTGAAAGGTAATAGAATTTCCACACACGTGAGATGATAGATTTTGATATAGTGGCTGTCTCTGAAAGCGAAAAGAATTCTTCTCTCTCTCACCTATCTTCTACAACAGTTGTTACAGCGTCAGACAGACTACACCAATATACATATTACGTATATTTCTATCACTCACAGGCACGCACATACACGTGACGACAGGTAAACACACAGACGTGGGAAAACTATAACAATGATATATATATTATCTAGAACGAGCTGACCAAACACTATTATTAAGTTCAAGGGCGATTTTAATATCAGGGAAAAATCGGCTCACAACATCAAAGAAAGTACATCAAGGAGAATACATATACACATAGTCATAAAAAATTCAAGGAAATGTTGCAAGGATGATAGCCCCCTTATAGTGTTAACTCTAGGTTTAGCCCAGCCCCGTTAAGAGAACAGATGATGGCGCCAGAGTCACAGATACATAGGGTTTGATTCTAAGAGTTTTCGTTGTTTTATCTCGTAATTATATGCACAGAGTTTGAAAAAAAAATCTGATTTAACCTAAGACAAAAACACCAGAACTCTAGCCTTAGCAACAAATTATGCAGATTGAAAAAAAAAAATTAGGACAGCAACAGGGTGTCAAAGATATAATAGTGAAAATATCACTCAAACCAGCGTACACTCATTCATTCCGCCATGGCCTCTCATACATGTACTCACGACTTTGCTCGCTGCCTCTTGGAACACACTGATTTTAGATTTTCACACAGACTCAAAAAATGCAGTCTTCTGCCAAGAAGTCCCCAGTTCCAAAAGACGTATTTAACTTGGAGTCTCCGGGAACGACTACTTGGGTGTGCAAATTTGTTCAAATGTCTGATTAAGTCACCTAAAAATTATTCCAGGCGCGGGAGTTAGCAGAGCACAGTGTCAATAGCGTAGGTTTCTAGAAATGATGAATGTCAGGTCGGTGCCTTCCCTCAGTATAGGATTCACTTTAGTCACACCACAGATTTGTCCACAAAAAATATATATATATATAGTCGGGAAATGTTAGTTAATACTTGAAGTATTTCGCGCCACCAGGCAGAAAGATTACGTAGAGTTTTTTTCTAGAAGAAATTAAGATCTGGCTCCAAGGTCCAGTATTTATCATTACAGTCTTTGAAAACCCGTTATTGGGATATAGTATTTCTGGCTAACTCGGGTTGCATATGCACTGTTTAGACCAGTGGTACTTAAGAAACCCACGTGGTTCAAAATAAGGACTGTCTATTTCTTCACAAGTATGGAAACTACTACTAGGTGCTGGTAAAGTTAGGGTCACCCCAAAACTTTCACTGTGTGGAGGAAAAATAACACATATAATATAATAAACAGAATCTGTACTGGTTATAACTTACATTTAAACTTGCAAGCAGAGAGCTTTGCTTATCATTTAAACTTCCCGTGACGTAAGTTATATTTAAAAATCAGCAATCCTCATGAATTAGGAACACGTGCGTATTCCGTCACCATTCATGAGGCTCGATTCTAGAGTTTATACGTTAGTTTAGAAAAATACACTCGACTGAGTATTAGCAGTTAAATTAAATTCATAAATAGCTACTCTTGCCGTTATAAGCTAGAAATTTAATTTTATTCTGCTTTCCACTGAATGCTTCCCTAGAAAATAATATAGCCTACCACTTTATTTCTCTTCTGCGCTAAAGAAATAGATTAAAATGAATTAAGCGATTTAACACTTTAACACTCACAAAATCTATATATCTATCATATTAATTACCTCAACCACAGAATTTCAGGTAGTCGCACAACTTAAGAATAAAAATGCTGAAAATATTTCTGGAAGTCTAGAAGTTCGACAAATTGCCGAAACAAACTGAGATCTTCGCTAACAGCTATTCTGTTTACGAGCAACCTATCTACTGTGAGTCTATGAGCGAGAATGAAATTAAAGTTTCAAACTTGGCCAATATCTTTAAAATCGGACACAGGATCCTAATCTTATTTCGCCAAGCGAAATAGTCTCCCCTGTCCGTATAACACCTTCGTCCGCTTATCGCGTGACGTAACAGCCATCAGTGGCCGAGGGCTTGCATGAGTTGCAAATCTCAGACCACCGTCTGCAGTGCGGAGTGGATTTTCACGCTAAGCCGGGTTTTTCCTGACGAAAAACCTCATGCGTTTACTGAAATGCAGACTCTCTGTCTACTTTCCATGTCCCTCGGGTGAATTTTCACGCCCCAGGCCAGAGACCCTCAGACGAATGTCTAGCGAATGCTGTAAATTCACGCCTATCGTCCGACCAGCGCGACTGACATGTACGCAATACCACCCAGGTGCGATTCTCAGTTTTAGAGAAAGGAAAACAGGTAAAGTTTGCGAATTATATGAAAATAATATTCGCAAAACGAATGGATGAAAAATATACAGGAAAAAAAGGAAATACAGAGATAATAGTGAAAAGAGAGAACTTGGCATGGGTGAAAGAATGCTTCTTTTACAGCTAAATGGTAATGATAAAATGTCGTGTAAAATTTAAATGCCCACAAGCGAATATAATCCCTGGTAGACGATGACGTATAAATTATACAGCTCTGTCGTGGTATAAATTATCAGGTAAATATGAAGCCTAACAAATACATTTAATAAAGAAAAGAGCAATGGTAAAATAACAGTGCTGTCACAATGACTGTACTCGAAATCCCCCTTGTTTTCTGCTTCGTCTGCAAATTGTAACGCTTTCACGTTGATAGTAAAAGCCTACTATATTATTACCCGCTTTCTTCAATGAAACGTGTGCTGTATTTCTGGAAAAACTTGAGATACGCAACTGATCAATGACCTAATTTAATATCTCATTCATTAATTTTTATACACTGCGTAACAAAAGACGAAGATGGACTAAGCAGGAGAGAGAGAGCGGGGCGAATGAAAGCAAGGACACATGCAACACTAAACACGCGTCGCGCGATACACAATTGCTGCCATCACGCGTGTAAGGCCACATGCACTAATTTTTTTTTCAGACGGACAGTGATAAAAACACTAACCTTCCCAGAGTTAGGTTTTAAAATCCTGAAAAACGCTTATTAGAAAAGATGACATTAGATGGGTTTACGTTTGAAAACATTACAGTACCCAGACAGCACATCTTCGAAACAGGAGGTAGAAGAAATTGCATATTTTGAACGCAGCCACTTAGCTCTTTTAAATTTGTATATTTGGGTTCCTTAGGGCTTGCTGACAAAGAATATGTAAAACGTTACGCAAATAGTCTAGGAATTAACAAGTTATAACCAAAATAAAATAGTGGGGGTGCCTGACAGCATGAAATCATTTCTGCTCATAAATTTTTTTTATAACGTGTTTGAAAAAACCTTACGTTACGGAAATAGCCTACCATGTTAACTCCTAATTGATTGGAGCGCAACAAATATAAGACTAAACACGATTGGTCGGGCTATAAATACTATCTTGTGTTGTTATGGGAAACGAATAGAAGGGGTAAATTTTTTCAAACCCTTGTCGAAACGTGGTTTCATTGGGTAGAGCTGCGAATATACTGATTCAGAGCGTTGTTCATTGCCACCACTTGTAATAAACCTACTAAGAAGCAGTGCGTTGAAGCACCAGTCATATTTTTATAAAAATAAAGCCTGGGACATCGGCAGATCGGAGTTGTGCTATATTCATTGCCAGTCAACGAAACTGTTTATTATTCTATGAATTGTGGTAAGCTTGAAATATTCAATATCTTTTAATGAAAATTGAATGTAAATTGTTAATTTATGCCTGTATATATGTGTAGTTCAGTAGCAAACATGATGTAAAGCCTATAATGCTCCAGCCTGAACAGAAGGTGTCGGAGGAAAGTAAAACTGCATGGAATGGCCAAACAGTACACTGACACCTAGATTATTGATTAGACAGAAATAATGCTGGAATTGCAGAGGCGTAGTAACCATTAGGGAGGGAAATACTGGTATAAAGTATTTCAGATGAAGCTGACAGTTGGCCTAACGCTCTGAACTCAATGTTTGTGATGTATTGTGCTCAGTGTAGAAAGAGAGTATAAATTAGTTATGACGTAGAAGGTACATCCTTCTTGTTTTCAGGGACCGTGGTCTTAAAGTTATTGAGCAGCACCTGGTCAGAGCTTTGCTGAATCCAGAGTCGGACAGCATACTCCTTGGTCCATTTAGCTATCAGTGAGGTGTCTCCAGAACACATTAAAGTAATCGTGCAGAGGAGTAATTTACTGCAGTCATCGCGAACGATAAATGAGTGTGGCCATGGAGCTCAACATTATGTACCCCCATCTTAAAATGACATTGTAAAATAAATTAAGAGGGGAATTTAATTGTTTTAATATCAGGAACTGAGAACATCTCCAATACTAGTTCCAATAAAGACAAACTATTGAAGTCATGATGACAAATACCAACAGAGCTTGAACAAAACAAAACCAGTATTACCTCATATTACTACTACACAACTGACACACATAGGATACTATTAAAAATATATGTCACTACAAGATTCATATTGAGAAATTCTGTACATATAACTTGTAATTAAAATTGATTGTGATTCCTGGTTCCCTTTGTATTTGAATCAGGACACATATACATTCATGACAGCACTGAATACATATTGTTATTTGAAAAGTTATCAGTGACTCCTTTAAGATATCCTTTAGAGTGTTATATGTATGTGAGTGTCACAGTGTTGTCAAGTGTGGTGGAATAAATTAAATTGTTTATCTGTCTGTTGTTGTTATGACTTACACTTCATCATACACATACCCTAGACAGATAACGTAGTCATCACACTATTCCAGAATAATTCTGACTGAGGTATACATATGTGGCAGCAAGTAAGGTTATCTATAATACACTACTCTTATTAGATATAGATACCTTCACAGCTGATCTCAGTCAGTACACTAAGTCCCCTATAAATATTTATAACATCCCACTTCACCACATATATTGGGGTCTCGCTCTTGGGATTTTGAATCTTTACCTATTAAAAATATTGGGGGTAATTCACTTCAGGGAATATAAGAATTAAAAGGTATCCTTGGGTGGAATTAAATAAGGTTGAGCTCTCGGTGCCTGTGTTGTCCATTAGATATATATTTAGAGATTGAATTGTTAGTTAGACATTTTATAAACTTACCTGATAGACAATGGCGGACCTAGCCAAATTTCGATCTGCTGCTGTTCAGACTGCAAAAGAGTTAGGATTAGATGGGCAAGTTATGGTTGCCTATGTCACTACTGAATGTGACAAATTTATTGAACGCGAAGAAAGAAGGTTTGAAGCCGAAAGAAAGTTAGAGGCTGAAAAATTAAGAAGTTACAATTTGAGGCTGAGGCTGAGACTAAGAGGTTGCAGATTGAGGCTGAGCTAAGAAAGGTTGCAGATTGAGGCTGACAAAGAGGCTAAAGCATTAGCTGCAGAAAGAGAAGAGAAGAAATTAGCTGCAGAAAGAGAAGAGAAGAAATTAGCTGCAGAAAAAGAAGAGAAGAAATTAGCTGCAGAAAGAGAAGAGAAGAAATTAGCTGCAGAAAGAGAAGAGAAGAAATTAGCTGCAGAAGAAGAAAGAAGATTGATTGCAGAGAGGGAAGCAGAAAAGGAGGAGAAAAGATTACAAAGGGAACATGAGTTACGACTAAGGGAGTTTGAGTTTCAAGGCCATGCTCCTGAAAATGGTGCCAGTCCCTTTGCCTCTGATGCCACTGCTAGCCAGGAGCCTCAACCTCAGCTATGAATTTTCATTTAGATCATTTTGTTGAGAAAGACGATGATATAGAGAGCTATCTAAATAGGTATGAACTATTAGCTACCACGTATGGGTTAGAGAGAGAAAGGTGGAGCTTAAAGTTATCTCAGGACTTCGTGGGGCAGCTTATGAAGTTTTTGCAAAAATGAGCAGAGGTGATCAGGAAAATTATGACATGCTAAAGCAGGCTCTTTTGTTAAGATATGAAAAGAATGCAGAATTTTATAGGAAAAAATTTAGGAATGCTAAACTACTGTCAGGTGAAACCTATCACCAGTTCTCTGCACGAATAGAGACATACTTGGAGAAATGGACTTCTCTGGGGAAAACCCAAGATCTTAAGGAAATGGTCCTTATAGAGCAATTAAGAGAGTCCATGGCTCCAGACCTGAGAAAGTTTCTCATGGAACAAGGTGCAGAGAGGCTGGGTGAGTTGCTAAATGTTGCTGAAAGGTATCAAGCAGCTCAAGCAGAGGTAACAGGTAATAAAAAGAAACAAGTGGATAACTTTAGGGCACCACAGAACTTTAATAAATTTGATCCCTAGGATCAAAACAAAGGTAAGCACCAATTTGATAGGCCACGGTATGAAAATAAAAATAAATTCCCACAATTCGATGAAAGGAAATATGATGAAAGAAAATCTTTCAACCAAGGAAAAAGGTGGTGTAAAAATTGTAAGATGAACAATCATGACACTGACCATTGTAGAAGGAAACCTCCTCATTGTGCTGCTATGACATCGGGAAAAAGGAAAAGAAGGTCAAACCTGAAGAACTACAGGAACCATACCACCCCCCAGTGTGTGAAGATGTCATCTGTAATGGTGTCACTATAAGGTGTTTATATGATACCGGTTTAGATTACGATTCCGTTGTGAGTTCTCACCTGGTGCAGGCCGATCAATACACCACAGAAACAGTGGAGATTCAAACTGCAACCAAGGATGTAGCTACCATGACACTTCCCGTCGCCCGAATAAAAGTGAAAACGCGATATGTGGAAGGAATCATAAAAGCAGCAGTGATAAATGAGCCAATCTACCCTCTAATATTGGGGTGTAGATATGTCTTCTTGGGGAATCCCAAGAGACCTGTGATATTGGCAACAGTGCAGACCAGATCACAGTCAAAAAAGGAGGAGGATAATCCAATAAATACTCACCCAGATGAGATGAGGAAGGCACAGGCTGAGGACAAAACACTCAAGCCATGTTTCAAGAAGTTGCCCAAATCTCATACACCTCCAGGCAAGGGAGAGTTTTATATGAAGAACAAACTGATATATAGGAAGGCTGGATCTGAATCCAATGGTCACGGACAGCTGGTCCTTCCCACTTCATATAGGACTAAAGTGTTGGAACTAGGGCATGCGATTCCCTTCAGTGGTCATATGGGAATCAGCGCAACAGGACAGCGAATAGCTTGTCACTATTTCTGGCCAGGAATAACTGAAGATATCAAACGATATGTAAAATCCTGTCCAGAGTGCCAACGAGTAGCACCTAAACATTGGACTGCACCAGCAACTCTGGGGGAAATGCCCATAGTGGGAACACCCTTTGAGAGAGTTGCCGTGGATCTTGTGGGACCTCTCACCCGAACCAAGAGAAGGAACAGCTACATTCTGACTCTGGTGGACACTTGTTCTATGTGGGGAGAGGCAGTAGCCCTGTCATCGATTGATTCTAAACATGTGGCAGAGGCATTGCTCACAATTTTCACAAGGTTAGGCTTTCCCAATCAAATCTTGACTGATAATGGCTCTCAGTTCAAGGGGAAACTAACTGAAGAAGTTTTCAGGATCTTCCAGGCCAAACACTTCCATTGTAGTGTGTACCATCCCCAAGGGAACGGCCAAGTGGAAAGATTTAACGGCACATTGATGTCGATCCTGAGAAAGTTGGCACACGAAAAACCAGATACATGGGACCAGTACCTGCACGCCGCCCTCTTTGCTTATCGGGAGGTACCCCATAGTTCAACCGGTATGGCCCCGGCAACATTATTGTTTGGAAGGCCAATAAAAGGTCCACTCGAAGCTTTTGTTAAGAACGTGGACTGATGAAAAGGCAGAGGAAAACATTACATCTTCATACCAATATGTGAATGAGCTGACCACTCGTTTAAAAACTGGCTGGAAACTTGCCAATGAAAATTTGAAACAAGCCAGGAAGAAACATGCTGCCTATTATAACAGGAAGGCGAAAGACAGAAATTTGGCTGTGGGAGAGAAAGTACTGCTTCTTTTGCCCGGGAGTTAGAATAAGTTACAAATTGGATGGCAGGGTCCATATACAGTTCTAGAGAAGGTGTCTAGAACAAATTATAAGATAGATAAGAAGGGGAAAGAAAAAATCTATCATGTGAATCTCCTGAAGAAATATTTGGAAAGAGAACACCAGGAAGAGACACACTTGTTGACCTTGTCCATCGCCATGGAGATGAAAAAGGAACCACTTTCATCATTTGAATATCCATTACACCCCTGTGAGACAGCAGCACAGGTGAAAATCAGTACACATTTAACGAAAACTCAGAAAGAGAGAGTGCAACAGGTTCTAAATAATCATGCAGAGGTGTTAACAGACCGACCAGGGCATACAAACCTATTGGAATATGATATGAAACTGATAGACCCCACACCTGTCTGTATGAAACCATATTCGATTCCGTTTGCTAAGGAGAAAGCTTTGAAGGAAGAGATAGACTATCTATTGAAGGAAGGAATTATTTCACACAGTGAATCTTCGTATAGTTCCGGTGTTGTGCTCTTACGGAAGCCCTCTGGAGAACATAGACTCTGTATAGATTACAGGAGACTGAATGCTATTACAGAAGGACAGGTGGATCCATTGCCGGATACAAATCAGCTGTTTGCCAGACTAAATAAAGCTAAATATTTCTCAAAAGTGGATCTGAGTAAAGGATACTATCAGATTCCAGTAAAGCCTGAGGTTAGACCATACCTAGCTTTTAGTACCTCAGAAGGACACTATGAGTTTAATAGATTGCCATTTGGATTGAAGAATGCGCCTAGTGTCTTCTCTAGAATGATGAGAAAATTATTGGACCCTCTGAATAATCCATATATAACAAATTTCATGGATGATATCCTTATAGCAACAGAAACATTTGAGGAACACATTGACTCTCTGAACATGCTGTTTAATCGACTTAGGGAGGCAAATTTAACAGCCCGACCAACCAAATGTTGCGTTGGATGTAAAGAATTGGAATTTTTGGGACACACAGTTTATCAGGGAAACATGACCCCCTGACCCAAAGAATTTAGAGAAACTACAGAAAGCCCCGAGACCACAAACCAAGAAGGACGTGAGATCCTTTGTCTCATTATGTGGTTTCTACCAGAAGTATATCAAAAACTTTAATTCCATATGTGCACCGTTAACTGATTTGACACGTAAAGGACATCCAGATCGCATTACATGGACACCACAATGTGAAATGGCTTACCAAGAATTGAAGGAAAAGCTCACAAGTAAACCTATTTTGAAATTACCTGACTTAAGTCAAGAATTCATTGTAAGAACGGATGCCAGTAATATTGGGTTAGGTGCAACTCTACTACAGAAATCAGATGCATTGGATGGGGAATTAAGCCCAGTGGCATATGCTAGCAGAAAGTTGAATAAAGCTGAAATCAACTACTCAACTAGCGAAAAAGAATGTCTTGCAGTAATATGGGCAATAAAGAAATTCAATATTTATCTGTATGGGAAGGCATTTAAGTTGCAAACGGACCACAAACCTTTATCGTTTCTAGCACAGGCTAGGCATGAGAACTCTAGGTTACTCCGATGGTCTTTACTTTTGGCTCCATATAATTTTAGCATTGAGTATATATCTGGAAAAACAAATTTGGGAGCGGATTTTTTAAGCCGCCATCCGTGTGATGAGAATCACCCTAAACCCCAGAAATAATAATAAATTTCTCTATGTGTATATAGAATAAAGGACTGACATATAATGTCTGTTTTAAGAGGGGAGATGTCGTGGAATATTCTAATCCACATATATAAATTATCAGGTAAATATGAAGCCTAACAAATACATTTAATAAAGAAAAGAGCAATGGTAAAATAACAGTGCTGTCACAATGACTGTACTCGAAATCCCCCTTGTTTTCTGCTTCGTCTGCAAATTGTAACGCTTTCACGTTGATAGTAAAAGCCTACTATATTATTACCCGCTTTCTTCAATGAAACGTGTACTAAACTTGAGATACACAAACTGATCAATGACCTAAATTTAATATCTCATTCATTCCATTTTATACACGGCGTAACTAAAAGACAGATAAGCAGGAGAGAGAGAGGGGCGAATGAAAGCAAGGACACATGCAACACTAAACACGCGTCGCGCGATACACAATTGCTGCCATCACGCGTGTAAGGCCACATGCACTAACTTTTTTTCAGACGGACAGTGATAAAAAACACTAACCTTCCCAGAGTTAGGTTTTAAAAAACCTGGAAAACGCTTATTAGAAAAGATGACATTAGATGGGTTTACGTTTGAAAACATTACAGTACCCAGACAGCACATCTTCGAAACAGGAGGTAGAAGAAATTGCATATTTTGAACGCAGCCACTTAGCTCTTTTAAATTTGTATATTTGGGTTCCTTAGGGCTTGCTGACAAAGAATATGTAAAACGTTACGCAAATAGTCTAGGAATTACCAAATTATAACCAAAATAAAATAGTGGGGGTGCCTGACAGCATGAAATCATTTCTGCTCATAAAATTTTTTTATAACGTGTTTGAAAAAACCTTACGTTACGGAAATAGCCTACCATGTTAACTCCTAATTGATTGGAGCGCAACAAATATAAGACTAAACACGATTGGTCGGGCTATAAATACTATCTTGTGTTGTTATGGGAAACGAATAGAAGGGGTACTTTTTTGAAAAGATGTGTAGACGTGGTTTCATTGGGTAGAGCTGCGAATATACTTGATTCAGAGCGTCTGTTCATTGCCACATCTTGTAATAAACCTACTAAGAAGCAGTGCGTTGAGCACCAGTGTATATTTGTTATAAAATAAAGCCTGGGACATCGGCAGATCGGAGTTGTGCTATATTCATTGCCAGTCAACGAAACTGTTTATTATTCTATGAATTGTGGTAAGCTTGAAATATTCAATATCTTTTAATGAAAATTGAATGTAAATTGTTAATTTATGCCTGTATATATGTGTAGTTCAGTAGCGAACATGATGTAAAGCCTATAATGCTCCAGCCTGAACAGAAGGTGTCGGAGGAAAGTAAAACTGCATGGAATGGCCAAACAGTACACTGACACCTAGATTATTGATTAGACAGAATTAATGCTGGAATTGCAGAGGCGTAGTAACCATTAGGGAGGGAAATACTGGTATAAAGTATTTCAGATGAAGCTGACAGTTGGCCTAACGCTCTGAACTCAATGTTTGTGATGTATTGTGCTCAGTGTAGAAAGAGAGTATAAATTAGTTATGACGTAGAAGGTACATCCTTCTTGTTTTCAGGGACCGTGGTCTTAAAGTTATTGAGCAGCACCTGGTCAGAGCTTTGCTGAAGCCAGAGGTGGACAGCATACTCCTTGGTCCATATAGCAACCAGTGGGGTGGCTCCAGAACTCATTAAAGTAATCGAGCAGAGGAGCCTTTTTCTGCAGTCATCACGCAAGATAAGAGAGTGTGGCCATGGAGCTCAACATTATATACCCCATCTTAAAATGACCTTGTAAAAATAACATTAAGAGGGGAATTTAATTGTTTTAATATCAGGAACTGAGAACATCTCCAATACTAGTTCCAATAAAGACAAACTATTGAAGTCATGATGACAAATACCAACATAGCTTGAACAAAACAAAACCAGTATTACCTCATATTACTACTACACAACTGACACACATAGGATACTTTTAATAATATATGTCACTACAAGATTCATATTGATAAAGTCTGTACATATAACTTGTAATTAAAATTGATTGTGATTCCTGGTTCCCTTTGTATTTGAATCAGGACACATATACATTCATGACAGCACTGAATACATATTGTTATTTGAAAAGTTATCAGTGACTCCTTTAAGATATTCTCATAGAGTGTTATATGTATGTGAGTGTCACAGTGTTGTCAAGTGTGGTGGAATAAATTAAATTGTTTCTCTGTCTGTTGTTGTTATGACTTACACTTCATCATACACATACCCTAGACATATAACGTAGTCATCACACTATTCCAGAATAATTCTGACTGAGGTATACATATGTGGCAGCAAGTAAGGTTATATATAATACACTACTCTTATTAGATATAGATACCTTCACAGCTGATCTCAGTCAGTACACTAAGTCCCCTATAAATATTTATAACATCCCACTTCACCACAGGCACAATTACGACAAGTAAGCGTTATGAGTGGTTTAATTTAGTATTTCTTCTGGAGTGACACACAGTTCATAGATCATGTAATAAACATATAGAGAAGGTTAAAATGAAGTAATCAAGCGGTCACATGCTGTATTGTACTTGACATGCTTATGGTATGGAAGCCAAACATGAACAAGAGACCCAACCATTGAATCAACACCAGGAAAAGAATGATTTCATGAAACTGATGGTAGACAACGGACTTCAAGGTCTTGTGCAACCTGTTAGCACACAGGACTGACCATAGTAAGTTTAATTTTGCTTAGGGGTGAAGTGATTGAGGCAGATTTATACATCGGATGGGTTGTCTTTCTATTCCAGGTCATATTAAGAATTTACATCGTGGCTGCATGCTATTGAGAAGAGGGGCGTGTGGAAGTGGAGCGCTTCTCAGACACTTGAAGCTAGACACCATCGTCTCAGCCAGGAGTCACACAGTGGGTGATCCTGACTACTATTGAGAGAACAGCAGTAGCATCAGTCTAAAGATAAGTCCTTTATAAGGCAAATGGTGGTTCATCCAAAAATTGGTTCACCCAAGTAAACTTAGAAACAACTATGGTATGATGACATTAGCAGACCTTACAGTGTAGGACTAGAACAGTAGTAATATTTGCAACAAGAACTGTGTGTGCAGACATTCCAGTGACCCTTTACAGAAATGAACATATTTGTTTTCCAAATTATTTATTTGATTCTGTAATAAACATTTTCTTGAGTTTGAAAGTCCTGACAAAAAGATTGATGTTTCGGACCATTAAATTGTACATATAAATTGAATACAGCCTTTCTTAAATAATTTTCATTAAAGTTGAAAGTTCTGTTTGCAATTAATCATTAAGTATAAATAAATGCATTCCCCTAGACCCGTAGCTAAATCAATTTGGGATCAGAAGAGGTAGCAGTAGGGACTCAGAGTACTTCATCATCATCTTCTCTGAGAACTTGCATAGCTTGACCCCACCTTGATGTCTATACACCCTTACTCTTTTCAGAGAAGGGGGTATTACTTTTAAGACCAGTCTCTTATCTGGCACTATCCTGGTATCATCTGATACACCTATTTGTCCAGGATAGCCCATCTCTTATTAACATCAAAACCTCTTATCACATCTGCAGCCAGACGAAACGTCATGGCCTCAAAATCCCATCCCTGCAGACCCAAGTGTAACATTCCCAGCTGCGATGGTTTGGCCATGGTATTACCCGAACGTTTCATACTGAGATGATATTTAGTATTATGTGAACGTTTCATATTTAGATGATATTTAGTATTATGTGAACGTTTCGTATAGAGGTGATATTTAGAATTATGTGAACATGTCATATTGAGATGATATCTAGTATTTTGTGAACGTTTCATACTGAGATGGTATTTAGTATTATGTGAACGTTTCATACTGAGATGATATTTAGTATTATGTGAACGTTTCATATTGAGATGATATTTAGTATTATGCGAACGTTTCATACTGAGATGATATTTAGTATTATGTGAACGTTTCATATTTAGATGATATTTAGTATTATGTGAACGTTTCATATTGAGATGATATTTAGTATTATGTGAACTTTACATACTGAGATGTTATTTAGTATTATGTGAACGTTTCATACTGGGATGATATTTAATATTATGTAACAGTTTCATATTGAGATGATATTTAGAATTATGTGAACGTTTCATATAGATGATATTTAGTATTATGTAAACGTTTTATACTGATATGATATTTAGTATTATGCGAATGTTTCATACTGAGATTCTTCGTCTTCGTCGTTCGTCCTGAAAAGGACGTTGGTTGCGTTGTGTTGCCGTTTACAGCGCAGCTGCGATATTTGCGCCTTTCGGCCCGACACATCCGACTTCCGCACGGCATTTTTTGGGACCGGGTTTGTGTCGTGAAATTCTACATCCACATATGTAAATTAAAACGTAAATGCAAAGCCTAACAAATAAATTTAATAAAAGGAAAGAAGAATGGTAAAGAACAGTGCTGTCACAATGACTGTACGCAAAATCCCCCTGTGTTCTCCTTCGTCTGCAAATTGTAACGCTTTCACGTTGATAGTAAAAGCCTACTGTATTATTACCCGCTTTCTTCAATGAAACGTGTACTGTATTTCTTGGAAAAACCTTGAGATACGCAAGCTGATCAATGACCTAAATTTAATATTTCATTCATTCCATTTTATACACGGCGTAACTAAAAGACAGATAAAGCAGGAGAGAGAGAGAGGGGCGAATGAAGGCAGGAAGCATGCAATACTAAACACGCGTCGCGCGATACACAATTGCTGCCATCACGCGTGTAAGGCCACATGCACTAACTTTATTTCAAATCGACAGTGATAAAATTCACTACCCATACCAGAGTTAGGTTTTAAAATCCTGAAAAACGCTTATTGGGAATTATGACATTATACCGGTTTACGTTTGAAAACATGACAGTACCCAGACACCCTCAAGTTTGGAAGTGAGAAGGTAGTAACAGCACGACTATCCTAGAAGAAAATGCATATTGGCTCCATTAAATTCGTATATTTGGGTTCCTTAGGGTTTGCTGACAAAGAATATGTAAAACGTTACGCAAATAGTCTAGGAATTACCAAGTTATGGCCAAAATAAAATAGTGGGGGTGCCTGACAGCATGAAATCATTTCTGCTCATAAAATTTTTTTTATAACGTGTTTGAAAAAACATTACGTTACGGAAATAGCCTACCATGTTAACTCCTATTTGATTGGAGCGCAACAAATGTAAGACTAAACACGATTGGTCGGGCTATAAATACTATCTTGTGTTGTCAGGGGAAACGTGAAAAGGAGTACTTTTTTTTGAAAAGATGTGTAGACATGGTTTGATTGGGTAGAGCTGCGAATATACTCAATTCAGAGCGTCTGTTCCTTGCCACATCTTGTAATAAACCTACTAAGAAGCAGTGCGTTGAGCACCAGTGTATATTTTTTATAAAATAAAGCCTGGGACATCGGCAGATCGGAGTTGTGCTATATTCATTGCCAGTCAACGAAACTGTTTATTATTTCCATGAATTGTGGTAAGCTTGAAATATTCAATATCTTTTAATGAAAATTGAATGTAAATTGATAATTTATGTCTGTATATATGTGTAGTTCAGTAGCGAACATGATGTAAAGCCTATAGTGCTCCAGCCTGAACAGAAGGTGTCGGAGGAAAGTAAAACTGCATGGAATTGCCAAACAGTACACTGACACCTAGATTATTGACTAGAAAGAAATAATGCTGGAATTGCAGAGGCGTAGTAACCATTAGGGAGGGAAATACTGGTATAAAGTATTTCAGATGAAGCTGACAGTTGGCCTAACGCTCTGAACTCAATGTTTGTGATGTATTGTGCTCAGTGTAGAAATAGAGTATAAATTAGTTCTGACGTAGAAGGTACAACCTTCTTGTTTCAGGGACCGTGGTCTTAAAGTTATTGAGCAGCACCTGGTCAGAGCTTTGCTGAAGCCAGAGGCGGACAGCATACTCCTTGGTCCATATAGCAACCAGTGGGGGGGCTCCAGAACTCATTAAAGTAATCGAGCAGAGGAGTCTTTTACTGCAGTCATCACGAAAGATAAGAGAGTGTGGCCATGGAGCTCAACATTATGTACCCCCATCTTAAAATGACATTGTAAAATAAAATTAAGAGGGGAATTTAATTGTTTTAATACCAGGAACTGAGAACATCTCCAATACTAGTTCCAATAGAAACAAACTATTGAAGTCATGATGACAAATACCAACAGAGCTTGAACAAAACAAAACCAGTATTACCTCATATTACTACTACACAACTGACACACATAGGATACTATTAATAATAATATATGTCACTACAAGATTCATATTAATAAATTCTGTACATATAACTTGTAATTAAAATTGATTGTGATTCCTGGTTCCCTTTGTATTTGAATCAGGACACATATACATTCATGACAGCACTGAATACATATTGTTATTTGAAAAGTTATCAGTGACTCCTTTAAGATATCCTCGTAGAGTGTTTTATGTATGTGAGTGTCACAGTGTGGTCAAGTGTGGTGGAATAAATTAAATTGTTTATCTGTCTGTTGTTGTTATGACTTACACTTCATCATACACATACCCTAGACATATAACGTAGTCATCACACTATTCCAGAATAATTCTGACTGAGGTATACATATGTGGCAGCAAGTAAGGTTATCTATAATACACTACTCTTATTAGATATAGATACCTTCACAGCTGATCTCAGTCAGTACACTAAGTCCCCTATAAATATTTATAACATCCCACTTCACCACATATATTGGGGGCTCGCTCTCGGGATTTTGAATCTTTCCCTATTAAAAATATTGGGGGTAATTCACTTCAGGGAATAATAAGAATTAAAAGGTATCCTTGGGTGAAAATAAATAAGGTTGAGCTCACAGTGCCTGTGTTGTCCTGAGTTAATTAGTCATAGATAAAATTGTTTAGTTACATATTTTAGACATTTATCTGTTAGACAATGGCCGACCTGGCAAAATTTCGATCTGCTGCTGTACAGACTGCGAAAGAGTTAGGAATGGACGGGCAAATTATGATTTCTTATGTCACTGCTGAATGTGACAAATATATTGAACGGGAAGAAAGAAGATTAGAAAAAGAGGCCGAAAGAAAATTAGCGGCTGAGACTAAGAGGTTGCAGATTGAGGCTGAGGCTAAGAGGTTGCAGATTGAGGCTGACAAAGAGGCTAAGGCATTGGAAGCCGAGGAAAGAAGACAGGCTGCAGAAAGAGAAGAGAAGAGATTAGCTGCAGTGAGGGAAGCAGAAAAGGAGGAGAAGAGATTACAAAGGGAACATGAGTTACGACTAAGGGAGTTTGAGTTTCAAGGCCATGCTCCTGAAAATGGTGCCAGTCCCTTTGCCTCTGATGCCACTGCTAGCCAGGGAGCCTCAACCTCAGCTATGAATTTTCATTTAGATCATTTTGTTGAGAAAGACGATGATATAGAGAGCTATCTAAATAGGTATGAACTATTAGCTACCACATATGGGTTAGAGAGAGAAAGGTGGAGCTTAAAGTTATCTCAGGGACTTCGTGGGGCAGCTTATGAAGTTTTTGCAAAAAATGAGCAGAAGTGATCAGGAAAATTATGACATGCTAAAGCAGGCTCTTTTGTTAAGATATGAAAAGAATGCAGAATTTTATAGAAAAAAAATTTAGGAATGCTAAACTACTGTCAGGTGAAACCTATCACCAGTTCTCTGCACGAATAGAGACATACTTGGAGAAATGGACTTCTCTGGGGAAAACCCAAGATCTTAAGGAAATGGTCCTTATAGAGCAATTAAGAGAGTCCATGGCTCCAGACCTGAGAAAGTTTCTCATGGAACAAGGTGCAGAGAGGCTGGGTGAGTTGCTAAATGTAGCAGAAAGGTATCAAGCAGCTCAAGCAGAAGTAACAGGTAATAAGAAGAGGCAGGTAGATAATTATCAGGCACCACAAAACTTTAATGAATTTGATCATAGAGATCAAAACAAAGGTAAGCACCAGTTTGATAGGCCACGAAATGACTATAAAAATAAAACCCCACAATTCAATGAAAGGAAATATGATAACAGGAAACCCTTCAGACAGGAAGGAAAATATTGTCAAATATGCAGGATGCATAATCATAATACTAGTGAATGTGGTAGGAAGGTTCCTCCATATCACGCGGCATGCATGATAACAGTGGACAAGGGGAAGAAGAAACTGACAGAGAATCATATAAATCTTCAACATCCCCCCATCTGTGAAGAAGTGACATGTAATGGGGCCAAGGTTAGGTGCCTTTACGATTCAGGTTTAGAATATGACTCAGTTATGAGTGCAACCCTAGTGCACCCTGAACAGTATACCACAGAGAAAGTGGAGATACAAGGGGCCGTAAAGGGAATATCCACCATGACACTTCCCGTAGCCGAGATCAATGTAGAGACAAGGTACGTGGAAGGAGTGATTAGAGCAGCCGTGTGTGACGATCCTAATTACCCGCTGGTGTTAGGAAGTAAATATGTTTTTCTAGGAAGCCCTGTAAAAACCTGTGGTAATGGCCACGCTTCAGGTCAGGTCGACCCCTAGTAGAAAGGAGGAGGAACCCCCATTAACCTTTTCTGATAAACAGATGAGAAAGGCCCAGGCAAAGGACAAATCATTAAAACCTTGCTTTGACAAATTACTAAACAGCCATGCACACCCTAAGAAAGGACAATTTTACTTGAGGGATGGACTGCTCCACAGGAAGGCGGGAGCCGGACCCAAAGGATATGGACAGTTGGTACTCCCAACTCCCTACAGACAAGAAGTGATGGCAAAATCACATGTTGTACCAGACGGTGGACACCAGAGAAATGGGACTACCCGTCAAAGGACATCAGAAAAATTCTATTGGCCCCAAGTAGCTGCTGATATTGCACAATTTGTGAGGGCCTGTGAAAAATGTAGCAAGGTACAGTCCCCAACTTGGGAAAATCATAATCAGATGCCAGCCAAGCATTCTGAATCATATGGGCCTAACATTAACAAGGGGAAAAATAACAATAATAAGGTTGACATAGAGGATAGGTATCCACCTTTCCCCCAACAGTGTTCACCAAAAATATTTTAGATTCGCAACTCTGAGAAAGGCATCCAGAGAAAATAGAAATTCAGACCAGTCAACCCAGGAACAGTTTGAAGCCGCAATTAGGGAGCTGGCGACATTGACATTGAAGATGATCCGCCTAAGTTAAAACCGAAACAAATTGTTTAACATAAGAACGGTGGGCAGTGGGGGGGACGAGTGAGCGATTCGGGAAATGCTCACAGCGCTTCACACTATGGCTATTAACTTAGCATTAAAAGGGCTCTGGTGACATTGGTAGTCCCCCCGACCCCACACCGTTCCAAGGGAAATTATTGATCGGACCCTGGATGGAGATAACCCACACATCTTATAGCAATGCTAAGGGCGAATTGATTTCTGATGCAGAAACTCATTTCCCCACATATTATCTTAATTCTCCAGATTGTCGGTAGGCGAAACTATAGTTGGTGAATATAGCCTCCATTTGAGCGGCACATTATAGAACCTTATAAATATATTATTAGAAGGGTGTTTCCACATTCAATCCCGCCTGTGATCAGACAAATTGTTGGCTGTGAACATTTCGGAGGAGCAGAGTGTCTCCATTGTTACCTTTTGAATTGAGGATAGTCCGAGTGTTTATTAAGGCTGATCCGGAAATTATTGGGATCCCCTCCACAACCCAGATAGCACCATATAGATCAACTCCTCATAACGTACAAATTGAGGAACATCTAATATTCTCGGGACATGTCGTTGAGCAGACTCAGCGAAGAGAAAATGGTGAATATTGATTGCTAAGCAGTAGTAGTAAGACAAGCCGTAAACACTTGCAGCTGTACAGTAACATATCTGAAATGGATTCTTGGATTGCAGAGGTCTGAGGCAACCTTCGTCAGTAGTGCTTACTTTGACTTGACCCACCTGCATTAATCCATGAGCAAAATAAAATTAGAGAAACGTTGATGCAGATTTTTTAAGCCGCCATCCGTGCGATGAAAATCAAAGAAATCACCAGGCATAGACATAAATTTCTCTATGTATATGTAGAATTATAGACTGACGTATAACGTCTGTTTTAAGAGGGGAGGATTTGTCGTGAAATTCTACATCCACATATGTAAATTAAAACGTAAATGCAAAGCCTAACAAATAAATTTAATAAAAGGAAAGAAGAATGGTAAAGAACAGTGCTGTCACAATGACTGTACGCAAAATCCCCCTGTGTTCTCCTTCGTCTGCAAATTGTAACGCTTTCACGTTGATAGTAAAAGCCTACTGTATTATTATTACCCGCTTTCTTCAATGAAACGTGTACTGTATTTCTTGGAAAAACCTTGAGATACGCAAGCTGATCAATGACCTAAATTTAATATTTCATTCATTCCATTTTATACACGGCGTAACTAAAAGACAGATAAAGCAGGAGAGAGAGAGGGGCGAATGAAGGCAGGAAGCATGCAATACTAAACACGCGTCGCGCGATACACAATTGCTGCCATCACGCGTGTAAGGCCACATGCACTAACTTTATTTCAAATCGACAGTGATAAAATTCACTACCCATACCAGAGTTAGGTTTTAAAATCCTGAAAAACGCTTATTGGGAATTATGACATTATACCGGTTTACGTTTGAAAACATGACAGTACCCAGACACCCTCAAGTTTGGAAGTGAGAAGGTAGTAACAGCACGACTATCCTAGAAGAAAATGCATATTGGCTCCATTAAATTCGTATATTTGGGTTCCTTAGGGTTTGCTGACAAAGAATATGTAAAACGTTACGCAAATAGTCTAGGAATTACCAAGTTATGGCCAAAATAAAATAGTGGGGGTGCCTGACAGCATGAAATCATTTCTGCTCATAAAATTTTTTTATAACGTGTTTGAAAAAAAACATTACGTTACGGAAATAGCCTACCATGTTAACTCCTATTTGATTGGAGCGCAACAAATGTAAGACTAAACACGATTGGTCGGGCTATAAATACTATCTTGTGTTGTCAGGGGAAACGTGAAAAGGAGTACTTTTTTTGAAAAGATGTGTAGACATGGTTTGATTGGGTAGAGCTGCGAATATACTCAATTCAGAGCGTCTGTTCCTTGCCACATCTTGTAATAAACCTACTAAGAAGCAGTGCGTTGAGCACCAGTGTATATTTTTTTTTATAAAATAAAGCCTGGGACATCGGCAGATCGGAGTTGTGCTATATTCATTGCCAGTCAACGAAACTGTTTATTATTTCCATGAATTGTGGTAAGCTTGAAATATTCAATATCTTTTAATGAAAATTGAATGTAAATTGATAATTTATGTCTGTATATATGTGTAGTTCAGTAGCGAACATGATGTAAAGCCTATAGTGCTCCAGCCTGAACAGAAGGTGTCGGAGGAAAGTAAAACTGCATGGAATGGCCAAACAGTACACTGACACCTAGATTATTGACTAGAAAGAAATAATGCTGGAATTGCAGAGGCGTAGTAACCATTAGGGAGGGAAATACTGGTATAAAGTATTTCAGATGAAGCTGACAGTTGGCCTAACGCTCTGAACTCAATGTTTGTGATGTATTGTGCTCAGTGTAGAAATAGAGTATAAATTAGTTCTGACGTAGAAGGTACCACCTTCTTGTTTCAGGGACCGTGGTCTTAAAGTTATTGAGCAGCACCTGGTCAGAGCTTTGCTGAATCCAGAGGTGGACAGCATACTCCTTGGTCCATATAGCAACCAGTGGGGTGGCTCCAGAACTCATTAAAGTAATCGAGCAGAGGAGTCTTTTACTGCAGTCATCACGAAAGATAAGAGAGTGTGGCCATGGAGCTCAACATTATGTACCCCCATCTTAAAATGACATTGTAAAATAAAATTAAGAGGGGAATTTAATTGTTTTAATACCAGGAACTGAGAACATCTCCAATACTAGTTCCAATAGAAACAAACTATTGAAGTCATGATGACAAATACCAACAGAGCTTGAACAAAACAAAACCAGTATTACCTCATATTACTACTACACAACTGACACACATAGGATACTATTAATAATATATGTCACTACAAGATTCATATTAATAAATTCTGTACATATAACTTGTAATTAAAATTGATTGTGATTCCTGGTTCCCTTTGTATTTGAATCAGGACACATATACATTCATGACAGCACTGAATACATATTGTTATTTGAAAAGTTATCAGTGACTCCTTTAAGATATCCTCGTAGAGTGTTTTATGTATGTGAGTGTCACAGTGTTGTCAAGTGTGGTGGAATAAATTAAATTGTTTATCTGTCTGTTGTTGTTATGACTTACACTTCATCATACACATACCCTAGACATATAACGTAGTCATCAAACTATTCCAGAATAATTCTGACTGAGGTATACATATGTGGCAGCAAGTAAGGTTATCTATAATACACTACTCTTATTAGATATAGATACCTTCACAGCTGATCTCAGTCAGTACACTAAGTCCCCTATAAATATTTATAACATCCCACTTCACCACAGTTTGCCTTCCCTCTTCGATCCCTACTCTCTCGGCCAGACTGCAGTGATGCAGCCTGTTTCCAGGACCACCACTTGGAGGTGGAGTAGGGTCTTGGTCAGCCCTGGTTCGCTGACCTTGACGCAAGCAGTCAAGCTATGAGTCGCTGACTGCATTCATCTCTTTTGCAGCATCTTCGGTCCTTCATACTGAGATGATATTTAGTATTATGCGAACGTTATCTCTTTCTCTCTGTCTCTCTCTCTCTCTCTCTCTCTCTCTCTATATATATATATATATATATATACATCTATCTATATATATATATATACAGTATATATATATATACAGTATATATATATATATATATATATATATATATATATATATATATATATATATATATATATATATATATATATATATATATATATATATATATATATAACAAGTTTCCAATTATAGGAACAAAATTTTATCAGCTGTGCTGTTACTCAATTGTAGTAAATGTATCAGCTGTGCTGTTAATTACATATATAAAATTTATCAGCTATGCTCTTAATCTTGTCTCTTGCTACGCTAACTCAGTTTTTCGTCCTTGACGGTTTAATGCTCACAGATGCTGACATAAATGGTACTAATGTGTACTCATCTTTTGAAACAGTTCTGTCCTTAATTTCTTGCACACAACACCCGCTGATGATCGTTTCGTTAGCCCACCCAAGACTGAGGGGGACTAAAGATGTAGCTCCTGTGCAATCACTGGGCTCCTGCGAAGTTCCAGGCAGCTGGATTGACTGGACATACGACCTCAGGTTGGATGACACGAATAAAACCTGTAACAAGTAAAAATAGGGGCTAATTTCTGTCATCAAGCCCACCTATTTCTAGTGTATATGAGATGAGCGTGTGTCTCAGGTGTCTGCATGTAGGATGAATGACAACATGGCTCAGTATGAGTTAGCAATAGCGAGACAAGACAGGTGTCTACTTGCAAAACATTCTTTCTGATAAATTAATACATGGATACATCCAGTAATATAAATTCAATACATGAATACATCCAATAATATATATTCAATACATGAATACATCCAATAATATAAATTCAAAACATGAATACATCCAATAATATGTACACCTAGGTGTGATACAACCATTTCCTTCCCCCTATAATATACCAGACCCTCTCTGACAAGTGCTATACTGGCTGGTAACATATATCCTAACAATATTGTTGTGTTCTGATGATAGGAGTATATGATACGAGGACTGTTTGGTTATATTTCAGGCTGGAGTTATAGGAGACAATAGATTGGAGTTATACGAGACAATAGATTGAAGTTATATGAGTCCTAAGAAGGACTGTTTTGGTTATATTTCAGGTTGGAGTTATCTGAGACAATAGACTGAAGTTATGTGAGACAATAGATTGAGTCCTAACAAGGACTGTTTTGGTTATATTTCAGTTGGTTTTCGTCTTCAGTCATATGCAATCATTATACCTAATTCCCCAAGATACAATCAGTAACCTGATACATTCATAGTGAAATAATTTATATTAAATATATACAGGTGTGGGTAGTATAAATGACACACAACAAATACAAACATTATATGTCTGCTGTAGGCCTATTTTCTTACAAGTTTATAGTAAGTATAATTACCCTCTAAGATTTTAAACAGGCCAGTCGACTTTAGTGAAGTAAGAGTTCCCGGTCAATGCAGGTGAGCAATAAATCGGTCTGACAGCTTCTCTTCTTCAGTCGGTCGTCTAGCTGGCTTCGTGTTGGTGGGTGCGTGATTTTGAATAAAATCTCGCCCATATATATAGGTAGATGAGGTAACTTTTTCTGCTTAAGGAATGCTGTTGATTGGTTCTCGGCGTGGCAAGCTGATTGGCTATATGCGGTTCCGTACCATCCGCCGTACAATCCGTGACCGAGACGAGTCCCAGAAAAACAGGGCTTATGCCTAATTTTATTCTGTTTTCCGCCATATTGGGATACAAGATGGCCGCGACCGACATCCGAAATACAGGGCTTAAGTTTTTTTCCTGGCGTATACTTCGTGTAATTTATTCTGGCTCGGAGACTGGTGAACGCTGCTTGTTGATTGGCTGGGGCATATTTGTATCTCGACATAGTGTATTAACTAAGAAGTGGGTTTACACACACGTTTTACGACAGTCTACCTCTGCCTCTCTTGCCCTGGGGGTTCCAGAACAAGGACTGCCTTGTAATGCTATCAACAGGTTTCCTCAGTGTGTGTCCTATCCATCGCCATCGTCTTCTTCTCATCTCTTGTTCCACTGGCACTTGTCTAGTTCTTGTCATCAGTTCCACGTTGGTAACCTTGTCATACCATTTTAATCCCTCTATTCTACACAAGCACCCATTTATAAAAGTCTGTAGCTTTTTGGTTGTTGTCTTTGTTGTTCTCCATGTCTCAGAGCAATACAATAGGACTGACTTCACATTTGAGTTGAAGATTCTTATTTTCGTGTTGGATCCGATTTCTCTTGATCTCCACATATTTTCCAATGCAATGAAAGCTCTTCTTGCCTTTTGTATTCTTATTTTGATATCACTGTCTGTCCCTCCAACTTTGTCTATATTGCCGCCAAGATATGTGTACGAATCTACATCTTGGATGTAGCAAAATAGTAATACTAAATAAGCAAATAAACTCGTTAGAACATCAATGAGTATATTTAAAAAAAAATTTTTCATTAACAAAATACTTAATTGTACAGGTGGCTTGCATATGTGGAAGAAATAGTGAAGGCAGCTCATGAATAACTGAAACGTGGGAGGGGAAGAATTGCTGATATTATAATTTTATTAAAACAGTCTAGAATTTTCTGTTGCCATTTTTATGTTCATAAATTAATGGTCACGTTACCACATGATATCCGTAATGGAGGAAAAAAGCAGTCATAAACGTGATGTTAAATTTGAATATCCCTGTTTATACCTCAAGACAGTTTTCTTTTTTTCGTTATCAAAACGACGTGAAGAATGTTCAGGTTCATTGTCCTTTCCTGCCACGGAAATAAACATCATAAAGTGAAATAAGCCGAGTTAATGCGACCTTGAGGGGCTAAAAAAAATGAAAATTAAATAAATAAACTGTAAACGCACACCTTCTTCTTCTTCTTCTTCTTCGTTTACCCAGATGTAAAGCAAAGACAGCGAGAAAACAGGTCACCTTACCTTATAAAGTTGGACCTAGTAAATTTACCTCTATAACACTTCATTCCCGTACTTCAGTATCTGCTACAGAACAACTTTGTTTTACCTACTTCCAGCGCATTACCCACGTGGACTCGGAAAGATGGCGGGAAAAGAACAGGGTAAGAATGATAAGAAACGAGAAGAAAACGAGGATGTTGGGTAAGAAGAAGAACGGACTGAAATGAAGTATCAACTGGTAGGTGATAAACCTGGCATGGGTTCGACTATAATGTGAAGTAAATGGAACTTGAAGATAGGTGTTAGTAGAATATTGTGATTAATAATATGCATCACCCTTATCAACCACTCTTTTTTTAACAGTCATAGACTGGGTGATGCGCCAGACAACAGAGGGCAGTCCAAGAGGAATAAGATGGACTACATTTTCTACATTGGAAGATCTGGAATATGCAGATGACATTGCACTGCTGGCACATTCACATCAACACATCCAGGAAAAAACGGATAGACTTAATAAATTTAGCCAGCAGGTGGGCTTCAACATCAATTTAAAGAAGTCTGAGGTCATGACGCTCAATGTGAGCAACCCTGAGCCCATATCAGTTGTGGTGAAGTGGGATGTTATAAATATTTATAGGGGACTTAGTGTACTGACTGAGATCAGCTGTGAAGGTATCTATATCTAATAAGAGTAGTGTATTATAGATAACCTTACTTGCTGCCACATATGTATACCTCAGTCAGAATTATTCTGGAATAGTGTGATGACTACGTTATATGTCTAGGGTATGTGTATGATGAAGTGTAAGTCATAACAACAACAGACAGATAAACAATTTAATTTATTCCACCACACTTGACAACACTGTGACACTCACATACATAAAACACTCTACGAGGATATCTTAAAGGAGTCACTGATAACTTTTCAAATAACAATATGTATTCAGTGCTGTCATGAATGTATATGTGTCCTGATTCAAATACAAAGGGAACCAGGAATCACAATCAATTTTAATTACAAGTTATATGTACAGAATTTATTAATATGAATCTTGTAGTGACATATATTATTAATAGTATCCTATGTGTGTCAGTTGTGTAGTAGTAATATGAGGTAATACTGGTTTTGTTTTGTTCAAGCTCTGTTGGTATTTGTCATCATGACTTCAATAGTTTGTTTCTATTGGAACTAGTATTGGAGATGTTCTCAGTTCCTGGTATTAAAACAATTAAATTCCCCTCTTAATTTTATTTTACAATGTCATTTTAAGATGGGGGTACATAATGTTGAGCTCCATGGCCACACTCTCTTATCTTTCGTGATGACTGCAGTAAAAGACTCCTCTGCTCGATTACTTTAATGAGTTCTGGAGCCACCCCACTGGTTGCTATATGGACCAAGGAGTATGCTGTCCGCCTCTGGCTTCAGCAAAGCTCTGACCAGGTGCTGCTCAATAACTTTAAGACCACGGTCCCTGAAACAAGAAGGTTGTACCTTCTACGTCAGAACTAATTTATACTCTATTTCTACACTGAGCACAATACATCACAAACATTGAGTTCCGAGCGTTAGGCCAACTGTCAGCTTCATCTGAAATACTTTATACCAGTATTTCCCTCCCTAATGGTTACTACGCCTCTGCAATTCCAGCATTATTTCTTTCTAGTCAATAATCTAGGTGTCAGTGTACTGTTTGGCCATTCCATGCAGTTTTACTTTCCTCCGACACCTTCTGTTCAGGCTGGAGCGCTATAGGCTTTACATCATGTTCGCTACTGAACTACACATATATACAGACATAAATTATCAATTTACATTCAATTTTCATTAAAAGATATTGAATATTTCAAGCTTACCACAATTCATGGAAATAATAAACAGTTTCGTTGACTGGCAATGAATATAGCACAACTCCGATCTGCCGATGTCCCAGGCTTTATTTTATAAAAAATATAGACTGGTGCTCAACGCACTGCTTCTTAGTAGGTTTATTACAAGATGTGGCAAGGAACAGACGCTCTGAATTGAGTATATTCGCAGCTCTACCCAATCAAACCATGTCTACACATCTTTTCAAAAAAGCACCCCTTTTCACGTTTCCCCTGACAACACAAGATAGTATTTATAGCCCGACCAATCGTGTTTAGTCTTACATTTGTTGCGCTCCAATCAAATAGGAGTTAACATGGTAGGCTATTTCCGTAACGTAATGTTTTTTCAAACACGTTATAAAAAAAAATTTTATGAGCAGAAATGATTTCATGCTGTCAGGCACCACCACTGTTATATTTTGGCCATAACTTGGTAATTCCTAGACTATTTGCGTAACGTTTTACATATTCTTTGTCAGCAAACCCTAAGGAACCCAAATATACGAATTTAATGGAGCCAATATGCATTTTCTTCTAGGATAGTCGTGCTGTTACTACCTTCTCACTTCCAAACTTGAGGGTGTCTGGGTACTGTCATGTTTTCAAACGTAAACCGGTATAATGTCATAATTCCCAATAAGCGTTTTTCAGGATTTTAAAACCTAACTCTGGTATGGGTAGTGAATTTTATCACTGTCGATTTGAAATAAAGTTAGTGCATGTGGCCTTACACGCGTGATGGCAGCAATTGTGTATCGCGCGACGCGTGTTTAGTGTTGCATGTGTCCTTGCTTTCTGCCTCTCCCTTCTCTCTATCCTTTAGTCCATCTGTCTTTTAGTTACGCCGTGTATGGAATGAATGAAATATTAAATCTAGGTCATTGATCAGCTTGCGTATCTCAAGGTTTTTCCAAGAAATACAGTACACGTTTCATTGAAGAAAGCGTGCAGCGACACAGTAGGCTTTTACTGTCAACGTGAAAGCGTTACAATTTGCAGACGAAGGAGAACACAGGGGGATTTTGCGTACAGTCATTGTGACAGCACTGTTCTTTACCATTCTTCTTTCCTTTTATTAAATTTATTTGTTAGGCTTTGCATTTACGTTTTAATTTATATATGGGGATTAGAATAATTCACGACATCAGTAAGGAATCAGCAATTGGTACAGACAGATACCTTCACATACCTAGGAAGCATAGTAACACCAGACGGTGGGGCAGGCAAAGATATCAACATCAGAATGAATAAGGCAAGAACAGCCTTCTTTAGCCTAAATAACATCTGGAAGTCCTCCCAATACAGCACAAGCACAAAATTAAGATTATACCAGAGCTGCGTGCTTTCTGTGCTTCTCTATGGTGCGGAATGCTGGAGAGTCACAGAGAAGGAAATGTCAAAATTGTCCTCTTTTCACACAACATGCCTAAGAAAAATTCACCGCATCTTTTGGCCGAATACCATCACCAACCAAGATCTGCTTACTCGTAGCAATCAAGAGGACATGCACACCATCATAGCTGGCAGACGCTGGAGCTGGGTTGGTCATGTCCTCAGAAGAGACCCCGATGCCATCACAAGAACAGCTATGCTTTGGACCCCTGAAGGAAAGCGAAAGAGAGGCCGACCAAAAACAACTTAGCGGAGGACTGTGGAGGCTGAGATGCAAAGAATGAACCAGAGTTGGGGCACTGTACGAAGGATGGCCACCGACCGTGCAAAGTGGAATCAATTTGTTGTTGCCCTACAAGACGCCACTAGGCGTGATGGCCACTGACTGCTTTGACGGTCGGTGGTTAAGGATCGAAGAAGAAGAATATGCATCAGGTGTGCTTTTTAAATTCGCATGCTAGATGGTTGTCGAAGAGATTGTTCAAAGTCGGGCGTCCGCTGGGTTCGAGGTTCAAAGATGCGTGTAGGGGAGACATGAGGGCATTAGACGTAAGTCCAGCAGTTGGGAGGATGAAGCTGCCGATCGCACCAAGCGGCGATGCTCCCTACGGCGCCACCTCAGATTGCGCGAAAGGAATCTCTCACAGCAAGCACAAGAGAAAAGAACACGCCGAAAGGAACACCAGGCAAAAAAAAAGCTGGGGGCTATCACCTCATGGGCCCATTCCCAAAGCCAGTTATGGCTGTAGGGCGCTATTATATATATTATATATATTGATATGTATATATATATATATATATTTACCTTAGGGATATATTATATATATATATATAATATATATCCCGGTTATAAAGTCAATGTCCCCTCCTTCCGTACATAAATCAGTCTTTACCAACCAAGTAGCAATTTTTTCGTTGTGTAATTTTTCGGACGGACAAAAATATTGCGCCTGTTTTCCCATCCTTAATAATGGCGGATGTTTAATTTCGAACACAATTTCTTGAATTTTCCTCTATTTGTAATTCTCATGAGTATGAATAAAGAATTCATTTACAATTGCAGTAACTCGGCTGATTTAGTCGCTGAAGTCGATACTCACTTAAATCATAGTCGGAAGACAGTGAGTCTTGTGGGAATTTTTTTTTTTTTTATGCCACATACACAAGGCTCAAATTATATATATATATATATATATATATATATATATATATATATATATATATATATATATATATATATATATATATATATATATATATATATATATATATATATATATATATATATATATATATATACAGTAGAACTCCATTTATCCGAACCCCAATTATCCGAACATCCAATTATCCGAACACTTTTTCCAGAAAAAAAAAATAAAATCAGATGCCACAGTCACGTTAGACTAAAACTCTGAATCTTTTGATGCGGTAAACTTCAAATGTGTGCGAACAATTTGTAGAGAATGGGATGGGCTAATGGTCGGTCGCTTACGTACAGGAAGTCAGTTAGATCATAAAGTCAGTTAATATCTGGTTTACCAATCCAGTGTACGTGTGCGTTCTATGTAGAACACTGGCTAAACAGACAGTTCAACTTAAAATAATTGTGTCTGCTACTAAAGCAGAATAATTTTGGTGTACAAGTATTTCTCTGTGCGATATGGCATCTTCCAGTAGGCCTAAAGCATATAAAAGGAACCGCAATGTTTTGTCAATTGAAACGAAAACAGAAATTATCAAGAGACTAGGACAAGGTGAAACTGTGTCTTCACTTGCGAGGATTTTCAATGTTGGGAAAGCTACCGTCTCTGACATCAAAAGTAACAAGGATAAAATTATGAGTTTTGCATCGAAATTTGATAGTGAAAATGGGTCGAAGAAACGTAAAACCATGAGAAATGCGAAAGATGTGAAATTGGAAGAGGCTTTGTATATATGGTTTGTGCAAAGAAGAAGCAAAGGGGAACCTATCTCTGGTTCTCTGTTGTGTGAAAAGGCACTTCAGTTCAACAATCAACTTGACGGTCCTCCTGACTTTAAGGCTAGCCAGGGATGGTTAAGAAACTTTAAATCTCGTCATGGCATACGAGAATTGGAGATTCAAGGGGAATCTTTATCTAGCGATGCAACTGCCGCTAAAAATTGTAAAGAAACATTCTTGGCTTTTTTGGAAGAAGAAGGTTATTCACTCGATGATGTGTATAATGCCGATGAGACTTGCTTATACTGGAAATCATTGCCTCAAAAATCACTTGCATCTCAGCGCGAAGCAGCTGCCCCTGGGTTTTCTTCTTCTTCTTCTTCGTTCGCCCTGAAAAGGACGGTGGTTGCGTTGTGTCTGTTTCCAACGTAGCTGTGATATCTGCACCTTTCGGTCGACACATCCGACTTCTGCACGGCATTTTTTTAGGACCGGGTTTGCCTTCCCATTGCGATCCGTACTCGCTCAGCCAGCCTGCACTGCTGCAGACTGTTTCCAGGACCACCACGTGGAGGTAGAGCACGGTCTTGACCAGCTCTGGTTCGCTGGTCCTGTCGCAGGCAGTCAAGCTATGAGTCGCTGACTGCGGTCTCTATTGCTGCGTCTTGAGGTCCCAAGCCCCTGGGTTTAAAAAGTGCAAAGAGAGAGTAACAATTTTGGTTGCCGCGAATGCCAGTGGAAGTCATCGTTTACCGGTGCTAATGATCGGCAAAGCCAAAAAACCACGTTGTTTAAAGAATGTGACATGTCTCCCATTGTGTTACAAAGCACAGAAGAGTGCTTGGATGAATAGTGAAATATTTCTTGATTGGTATACAAATCAGTTCATCCCAAATGTGAAGAGGTTGAGAGAACAAGAAAAGAAAACTGGAAAAGTAATTCTTCTACTGGACAATGCACCATCTCATCCAGAGACGGATACATTGAATGCAGTTGATGCAAATTTTAAAGTAATGTTTCTGCCTCCCAATGTAACAGCACTGATTCAACCAATGGATCAGGGTGTTATAGCAAAGCTTAAAAAGATGTACAAGAAGGAAGTCCTGCGTCGTTTATTGTTGGCTGAAGATGAAGAAAGTGTGGTGGCGTTATCCAAAAATCTTAATCTCAAAGACTGCTGCTATATGTTAGCTGATGCTTGGACCACCCTGTCACAAGATAATCTCAACAATGCTTGGAGTAGATTGCTTGGGAAAAAAGGAGGAAATGAAACTACTGCACTGGACACAACTGATGATTGTATAAATGAAGTTGTGGAACTGTTTCAAGGATTTTCGGACTGTGACAAAGATGATGCACACATGTGGCTAGAAGATGATAATGATTCTGGTTTTCAGTTTTTTGAATGACGAAGAAATTTTGTCTTTTGTGCAAGAAGAAAACCAAATACATGTAGTGACCGATGATGAAGACTCCTCAGAAGTACATGATGTACTTGTAGATTATGAAAAAAAAACCAAAACGTCGACCAAGTCCTGAAGAGGCCTTTATAGCACTAGAAACAACGATGGCTTGGTACGAGCAAGAAGATGACAGCTGTCCTACACAGCTTCTGCTGTTGAAGAGAATGCGGGACTTAGCAGCCAAAAGGAGACTATCCAGTTTGGTGCAAAAGAGGATTCCTCATTATTTTAAATAGTGGGCTACATCTGTGCAAGTACATATATACGTAAGTTGCGCTTGGTTTTGAATCGTTTGTAATGTTATTTTGAAAACATTTCTCTTTCTTAACAAAAATAATTAATACAAGTAGTACATGCACTGCAGTGTAATAAAAGATTTTGGTGATACAGTGATCTAATACAGTGTGGGTATTATTATTACAGTACAAGTAAATATGTTTTATAGTGTATTTTCCTTGTGATGGTTAATTATTTTTAGAAATATGTGTACATGTACTCGATACATTATGTAATCCAATTATCCGAACATTTGATTATCCGAACGATGCTCGGTCCCATGGGGTTCGGATAAATGGAGTTCTACTGTATATATATATATATATATATATATATAACCCATATATATATATATATATATATATATATATATATATATATGATATATATATATATATATATATATATATATATATATATATATATATCCGTACTTTTACAAAACATGTTGTGACAAAGCGGCTGTTAATTAATTAGTTAAATTTCAGTTCATTGGCTTTTTAAACTTGTCCCCATGCCATTTTTAACGCGTTGCTCCATAGCTTCATACCCAGTGCATCCAGATAAATGACCACAGGAGAAGTAATCCCGCCATGAGGACATGCAGCAGAAGAAAAAAAATCTCAACATAATTATTTCTCCGCCATGTTTTGGCGGGTCACTTACTCACACACACGTATGTGTATCGTATGCCTTTGTTCTATGTGATGCGCTGTATTCGCTCGAAAAGTTCGACTGTTTTGTTTGACTTAATGTGATTGATGTTCGGGATACCATTTGTTGTTCTCACGGAATCTGCAAGCGCACTTGTCTGCGGCATCTTATGATCCGCTTATCCTGAAATTGTAATACTGTACATCTTTTGACTGCAGTTTATTGTTGCTCGTCTACCCTATGATTGTGGAGACGTTGTGTAAACAGGCGGGCTGATATTTCAGTGCGTATACAGATATTACTGTATTTACATAATATCAGGCGCTGATGTGAATGATTTGCACTCACGAAGACAGTTATGTCTTTAGCTGTCGGAAAGTAAGTGCAGATTAAATAGACAGACAAACAAAAGGATGCAGACAAAGAGATAAAACAGGCAGACAGACAGTAAGAAGGAACTTAATGTTCAAAGCGTTGAGAATTATTCGATTAGATGGATAGACAGGCAGGTTGACAGACATGCAAACAGGAAGGCTAGTAGACAATAGACAGAATAGATAGTTAATTAGATGGATAGACAGGCAAACAGGCGGACAATCTGATAGATAAAAATTGGTTTGTTGGGTGGGTAGGTGGATAGGCAGACTGACACAGAGCAGATAGATAGATTGATTGATTTGGGGGTGGATTACATCAACATTTTCCTTTCACTTCTTATGAAGCATGGATCCACCACTACAGCTGGTCCATTTGCAGAAAGCCTGCATCAAAGCATTCTTGTACTCTTGTAGTGGAGTTTATTCCACATGTTGAGGTTGCCAGCCTCATGTTAGTCGCCTGTTACGACATGTATGAGGGAGCAGTAGGTATAATCTGTTATTATTATTATTGTTGTTTTTGCGTGTGTGTAGGTCTTCTCAGTCCCCCGTGAATAACACGTGGCTTGTGGATGGTTTTTGGTAGATAAGAATTTAAATAGCAGACATACAAAGAGCTGCGAGAGAGGTTTAACTGAAGTAGGAAATACTAGACCACATTGTACCGTGAAGTCAGGACTCGTATGCTTCCTGTCTTCATTAAATGGAAGCCAGACGTCTTGTTGAGAAAGGGAGCGTCTAGGTTATCTGATGCCAAATGTTTGGGAAAGTGCCCCTAGATGAATGGAGAGTTACGCCAACTAAGGTTTGGCCGCCATTTTCGGCTGAATCCGTATCGCAGGAAAATGGACCCAATCGCGACTTTCAGACCCAATTTGCATTTTCGTTTAGGTTAACTACTAATTTGAAATAAAATTAGCTGCAAATACAGTAGCACATATTTGTATCTATTCCATTTTACTGCGATACGGGTACAGCCGAAAATGGCGGCCAAACCTTAGTTGGCGTAACTCTCCATTCATCTAGGGGCACTAGTTTGGGATCATTGTAGGCGAGGGCGCATGTTGGAGTACGTGACCTAGCTAATGAACGCACGGTCGTGAGGTACGGAATAAGAGTTAGTGGGCGAACGAAGGAATATCTTTAGCCAGTAGTTTTCCCCACAAAAATACGCATTGGCTATAAATAAACCTCCAACCAAAATTAAATGCATACCAATATAGACACAGCCATTTTTCTGAACAGTACAACAACCTAAACTATAACTGAAATGTAAAAACACCATCGAGAGGAATAATACAGCAAAGAGCGTAAAATAAATACAATCATGAAAAATATCATAATAAATTAAACGCGTCCTGATATAACCAACAGTTCCATGTATATGGTAGATGGTTGAAAGGTGCGTGCTACAAAGAAAAGTAACAAACAGCTAATTAAAAAAGGAACATCTTTACTTATACATCATCATCGTCTTTTTTCCCCTGCTTCTTACGGAGCATGGAGCAGCTACTGCCGGTAGCCTTCCTTGTGAAAGTCTCTGTCACAACACTAAGTCTTGCAACAGTTGTTTGTGTGAGTTTCTTATGAAAGTCTGTAACTTCTGACTTGTTGTTTAAGTCTAGAGTTGAGCACAGCAAATGCGTTATGAGCAATGGAAATGTGTTATGAGCACTGGGAATGTTTTTTGAGCAATGGAAATGCTTTATGAGCAATGGAAATGCTTTATGAGCGTTGTAAATGCGTCACGAGCACTGGAAATGCGTCACGAGCACTGGAAATGCGTTATGAGCACTGGAAATGCGTTATGAGCACTGGGAATGCGTTATTGTACAGGATGATTTAAAAATTGCGTTCTTTTTTCAACATTGTGGATATATTTACTCCTATCCGACAGATGTATGTGAAGCACATGTCAAAATAAATATAATTAACTGCCATGTTATTACAAACGATCACGACAAGTATAAGAAACTAACAGCCAGACTTCCAGGACGACCCAGAGTCCGCCGGGAGGACAACATTAGACAGTCTCTGAAGGACCGAGGACTAGATTGGAACCAGACCAGGAAGAAGACAGCCTGTAAGATAGTATGGCGCCCTCTCTCTCTCTCTCTCTCTCTCTCTCTCTCTCTCGCAAACCTCTACACCCCAGGGTAGAAGAGGACCGACTAAGTAGTAGTAGTAGTAGTAGTAGTAGTAGTAGTAGTAGTAGTAGTATAGTAGTAGTAGTAGTAGTAGTAGTAGTAGTAGTAGTAGTAGTAGTAGATATTACATACGGTACTGTGTGACAGTAACATTTACGGCTCAACGTGATACCAGGGCGTGACTTTAAAGCGAGCTTCAGTTGTTGCTGTCTCGTGGAACGTCCCTTTTTTGGCCATGTTAGATTTTATTATGTTTCTGGGAATACACATTTTAAAAATTAAACTTAAAAAAAAAAAAAAATCAAATGGTAGTTACAGCTGTTTGTTTTGATATTTGTTTCATCTGCATCCAAGAGACGCAAGTGAGGATATAGAAAATTAAGAAATAGGAAGTGACGTTTCAATGAGAAATTTTTTTTTTTTTTTCATAAATAATCTTCACTGCAAACTGCACTAAGAATTCAAGTCCAGTGATTGATTTACAACTACACCCCTCTCCCCCCCCCCCCCCCCCCCCCCCCCCCCCCCGTCCTTTTCTGTCTGTCTCTCCTCATAGCCCTCCAGGAACTACCTCCGCCCTCATAGCTTGGTCATGAAATTGATATGTTGGCAAGCACCAGGCATTATTCTTTTGTCTTTTGTTTTTGTGTGTGGCCTAGACGTCTGTGCTTGCAGACAACTCTGTGTAGACACAAAGGGCACATTTGATTTGTGCTGGGCTGTCAGAATAATCTCCCTTGAGCACAGAGACATTATTGTTACCCAGCGGATATTTGTATGCTCAGTTAAAAAAAAAAAAGCCATACACTTTATAGTGCCAAATTTATTATACCTAAAAATGGACAAATAAAGTATATATTATGTAGCCGTTGCTTATGAAGGTTAAGTAATTAATCTAAATGTTACAGAGGGCTATTCACTTATACATTTTGATATATTTATTGAGAAGTATAGAAGAAAAAAAAAACTAGCGCCTATTAAAGAACGTGCTGTCTGTTTTGAGACACCCTATACGTACGATTGTAAGGTTCAGAATTATTACTTCAAGGAAGCGCGCGCGCGCGCACACACACACACACACACACACACACACACAATTTAAAATCCGTATATTTGTCTTCTTCTATTCAAATGTGGCGTATACATGACTAAGGCCAGGAGGAAGACAGCCGATAGGATAGTCTGGCGCTCTCTCTTCCAAACCTCTACACCTCACGGTAGAAGGGGAATGACTAAGTAAGTAAGTATACATGACTATAGAAATAAAGAGAAAGATAGAGAGATGCATGGAGAAAACGACAGTTAGTTCTCGTTATTTTCATGTTCTTTTCAAATACATTAGTTGGATATGAGCGAAGAAATGACAATTTCAAAAAACAGGAAGTGACTTTTCAATCACCCTATAGAGATCTACCAAATCATTCCCAGTGAGATTAGTTCATTCTACATGTTGAGGTGGCCAGCCCAATGAACAACCTCAAACTAATTGCATGTTACGGCATGCCTGTTAAAACAGTACGCCTATTCTTTCTTGTCTCCCCTGAGAACACCCGGGAGCTAGATAGCACATGGGAACTAATTGGGGCTAGATGGCACATGGGAACTACCTGGGGCTAGATGGCACATGAGAACTACCTGGGGCAAGATGGCACATGGGAACTACCTGGGGCTAGATGGCACATGGGAACTACCTGGGGCTAGATGGCACATGGGAACTACCTGGGGCTAGATGGCACATGGGAACTACCTGGGGCTAGATGGCACATGGGAACTACCTGGGGCTAGATGGCACATGGGAACTACCTGGGGCTAGATGGCACATGGGAACTACCTGGGGCTAGATGGCACCTGGGAGCTACCGGAAGCTAGATGGCACATGGGGACTACCTGGGGCTAGATGGCACGTGGGGTATACCTGGGGCTAGATGGTACGTGGGAACTACCTGGGGCTAGATGGCACATGGGGTATGTAGCGAGATTTGTTAACACTTGCTTGGTTGTAGCGCGACACACGCCCACGCGACACCCACACACACACAGCGCAGTAATAACACTCGGCGGATCTTGCTTTGAAGTTTGTAGACAGCGGAAATGTGAATTACGTTTAGCTGGAACGGTATTGCAAGAATGAGGAAATAGCTATATAGGAATGTATGGCGGACTTTAAAAGTATGCATTTACTGAAAATTAAATTATTAACTACCGGAGAACGCCCGGTTGGAATAATATTAAATAAATATAACTCAACAAAGGAGATAGACTAGGAATTATATCCAAAAGGATATTATTCAAATATAAATAGTTTTAAAGATAATTAATATTTTTCACCTTCATCACATCGGCTAAAAGTTAGCTAATAATCTTTAAAAATTTATTACACTAACAAGCCTCAACGGATTTGGATAAAACTTATATGGAATGAAAGCCTCATATGGGGAAAAGGGAATGATACTGTTGCGGCCTTTTTGATGGAGTTTCAAATGTCAATTTAATGGTTGTATGTTTTTCACCCTGGTCAAAGTTAAGGTGACTATGTCTTAACTTTGCTGTGTCAGGTTGATTAGGGGTTATCTCCCTTGTTTGTTCATTCATTGTGTTTGACCTTTTGGGTCAAAGGTAAAACAGTTCTGGGCTATATGCCATGCGCAGTGGTTACGCGCAAAATTAGACTTCCGTGATTGTAGTGTTGCTATCTGGCTTCTGTAGGACGATGTATGTCCATTGTATTCTGGGGAAGGAAAATCTTCGAAGTGACTGCGTTGGCAGTTTTCCTCCCAGTGATTTTCTGTGTGTCAGGAAGGACGACAGTGTTATTATTGTGTTCTGAGGATTCGTTTCAAGGTAACACCGACTTTGCCATTATTATGTATTCGGTGACAGAATTTGGTAAAGGCTTACCTAGCTGTGAGAACAGTTCACGATTCCTGTAAAGCAGAACTTATATTTGTGCTCAAGGTAGCTATTCAAGACTATTTGTCTTATATGATCAGAAGTCCAGTGACGAAGTTATATATGGTGGAAACCGCAGGTTGGCGGTATATCTACACAAACATTAAAGCATGATTCATGTAACCTGCTTAATGAAGAATGCACAGCTGACGTCATCGTCAGGTCTGTGTAATGGCAACTATTCTACCGCATGTACAGATATGATTGGCGTGTTATGCCAAGGTGTACGACGGCCCTGGTAATAGGATTACGTGAGTTAAGGGCTCGTCCATTGGATGACGGAGTTATTAAGGTATCTGACGCGTTCAGTCAGGGATACCAGAGCGGCATTATGAACTGCACATTAAACGAACATATCACTAGTGACATGCCCGCATATTTGAATGTTCACAAGTATTAGACTGCTTGATATGTACCAAGCGATTTCCATTGACATGATGTACATGAACTTGTTTACATTGACTGTACCTGTGTGATTCGACATGTTAGTCCTGTCAATAAATGTATGAACCATCACAAGTAGTTCCAACCATCATTGACTGTAGTACGAGTGTGACTGGGTGTTTGTACAACTACATATGAGCCTAAACACATTCACGTCTCTGCACACCCATGTCTCTTCATCCTCATCATCGTACAAGAACCATGTATGCTGTCAGCGTGAGTGACCCAGATTGTCAACTACACATCAACATCTGCAACACGCAGAAACAAACCAGCTAACATCCCTGGCAGTAACATTACTAGTGGAAATTGAACTAGAAATAGCCTCGCAACAGATACATAGGAAGGACGGAAGAATATAAGTGTGTAGTGAACAGAAGAGAAAAACAAGTACAGGAAAAACACAGATTGCTTCAAATCGCCTCAAATCAGGAGATGAAACTACAATCTTTTGGGGAATTTGGGAGGGGCTTTCTCGTACGGGCGAGAGACTGAAATATAAGGACAGAGCGGCGCATTGGAAATCACACACACCAAATCCAGAAGCCAGAGTGAGAAACTGGAAGACAGCATCTGCAAGAAAAGTTCTATTTTCACGCTGCATGCAGGGCAGATTAAATTAAGCCAATACAGTCTCACCGTGAGCTTATAAATCCTAAGAGGATATGTAAGTTTATTAAAAAATATATATATATTACTGATATCATTTTATTTCAGATTTTATTTCTGATTGAGTGTAGCAGATATAATAAAAAAGGGAATGACGCTAACCAGAGATAACCTTCACCGGCATTGTCAGGAAGCATAACCATTAATTGGTTAACCACATATATCATGGCTAGTTCTTGCCTGGAAACTTACGACATACCAGCAAGTACATAAGTGACTTGACATCCATAAGTGGAAGGCAAAAGTTATATCGTACCCATGTATCATAACATGTGATTTATTCATGTATATTGTTAATTCTGCACAGTATACATTATCTTATCATGCTATCTCTGTAACATACTACCATGATTCATTCATTTATATACCAACACTGAAGACATGGTCGCATCATGAACAGCAGTGGGTGGTGAGATTGTTGGAACAAAATGGCCACCTATTACCTTTTGTTCCAGGTTTTTATGATCAATGTTTATGATCATTCCTGATCGAGAACTAAAGACTTGAAGAAGTTGATCCAGCTCACTGAAGCCTAGAGGTCAACCACTCTTCAACACCTTAGTCCCCCGTAGTTATAGGGCGGGCTGAAGGAAAGTCTTCCGTACTCCAGGGTGTCGGAGGAACCTCGAGCAGACGTGGCTAAAGTTGAGTTTATGTGTATCCATCCAACAAATCCTGTGAGCAGTTTCTAAAACGACTGTTTAATGATGACAACTAGATGGCAAGAGATAATGTGACAAACTTGTTTTATAAGTTCAGTGGAAGATAAATCCAAGACTTTTTAGCTTGTTTATTTGATTTGTAACTGTAAATAATCATACATTTTACCATCTTACAACAACCATTTCTCATTACAAGAATATATAGATGTACATAATAAAGTGGGAAATTGTACTCATTTGACTTGTTAAATCTTTAACTGTTAAAATTTTGAGTTACCTTTTCAAAATTTAATTATATTATCACATAGGGTTACGATAGCGAAAGTAGCAACTTATACTTCTGAAGCCTAAATCTATTGTCCAGCTCAGAGTATTCACAGCTGTAACTCACTTGTGATACCAGTGTACTTCTCGGGCACTGGAACTTCATACTTTCTGGAGAGAGATTCTACTTCTTCTCTACCACTACTATCATAATAGGAAAACCTTTCGCTACAGGGTATACCGGGGGCTAGATGGTACGTGGGAACTACCTGGGGCTAGATGGCACATGGGGTATACCTGGGGCTAGATGGTACGTGGGAACTACCTGGGGCTAGATGGCACATGGGGTATACCTGGGGCTAGATGGTACGTGCTAACTACCTGGGGTTAGATGGCACATGGGAACTATCTGGGGATAGATGGCACATGGGAGCTACCGTGAGCTAGATGGCACATGAGGACTACCGGGAACGAGATGGCACATGGGGACTACCTGGGGCTAGATGGCACGTGGGAACTATCAGGGGATAGATGGCACATGGGGACTACCTGGGGCTAGATGGCACATGGGAACTATCTGGGGATTGATGGCACATGGGAGCTACCGTGAGTTAGATGGCACATGAGGACTACCGGGAGCTAGATGGCACATGGGGAGTGCCTGGGGCAATATGGCACGTGGGAACTACCCGGGGCTAGATGGCACATGGGAGCTACCTGCGGCTAGATGGCACATGGGAACTTCCTGCGGCTAGATGGCACATGGGAACTTCCTGTGGCTAGATGGCACATGGGAGCTACTTGTAGCTAGATGGCACATGGGAACTACCGGGAGCTAGATGGCACATGGGAACTACCGGGAGCTAGATGGCACATGGGAACTATCTGGGGCTACATGGCACATTCAACATATAGCTCTTCTTACTTTTCATTTTTTGTTCATAGCACTAATTATCGCCGTGGCAAGTAACAAATATTGCATGATAATATCCGCCAACCTGGTACAGTATGATAAGTGAAAAGGTAAAGGTCATTCCATAACTGTCACAGCCTTTGGGGAGTGAAATGTTAGAGACTTCGCTATACTATATCTCATATTTATGGGTTGGGGTGACCGGTTCCTTCCTTCTTCCATGCCTTTGCCTTTCCTAACTCAGGAGCAAAGACAGATTACCATTTACTGCTGAGTAGATTAGAGCGTGACGCTACTTTATTTCGAACCCAGTCACGTTGCCTCGAGAAGTAAGCAATGATACACTTATCGCTGCTGTATTCATCGTGAATTGATAGCATTCGCTAACAAACGCGGTGTTTACTTATGGTGGGTGGGCTGTCCAGATTCCTCTGCTAACATGCTAACATCAAAGTTGTGGCGTTTGAGGAAGTCTGGGAACTAAATTAACATTTCAGTTAATGCACTGAAATACATCGAATTCATTTGTTTTGTTAACCAGAGATGTTTATATTATTTCGAGCCTATTATCAGTTAGCGATATGAAACTAATGGAAAGTTTCACAAGATAAGGTAATTTCATCATTTGCAGAGTGTGAGATAGATACTTCACTTTTTGTTCTCTTTATCAGCTTCACGAAAAGACCGAATCACTTGCCAGAGGAATCCTTTCTGATGGTTAGATTACCCCCGGTTGTGTCTCTTTCTCATACAGTTTCTTTTACGAAACTAAAACTGTAGAGCAGGATTTCTTAATATTTATTTTTTACTGTGTGATCCCCTTTGATTGTCCGATAAAGGATATGGACCCCTTCGATTGTCCGATGAAGGCTATGAGACCCCTTTGATTGTCCGATGAAAGCTCTGGACCCCTTTGATTGTCCAATGAAAGTTATGGACCCCTTTGATTGTCCGATGAAAGATATGGACCCCTTTGATTGTCCGATGAAAGCTATTGGGACGTATAATGGAAATATAGCATACAGTAATCTGACAGCCTTTGTAATCCCGTTAGCGTTCTATGATTTGCTAGCAAAACCATGCATTTACAGTCTGTGTTTACTCACTTTTTAGTCCTACCTCTTTTTCTGTGTTTAACACGAGGTAACACAAGGTTTACAAACGTTCATGACCTGCCAGTCATAACAGGTAGCGAATCAGGTTTGTTTACCTAAGTTTCTCACGCGAGCTGATCTGTCAATCATACGATACCTGACAGACCGCACGTGAATAACACCGAACCTTTTGAAGTAGACTCACGGGCAAAATCTTTCCCCGAGTATGCTTTGAAGTTCGTACTCAGGGCCTGGGCTCTTTGATCTTCAGAAGCGGGCAACATCTTCGAGAACCCCGTTACACGGATATAAGTCTTTTGATGGCGGTCGAACGCCAGAGAAAAGCCGACCGTAAAGCTTTATCTGGGGAACTCATGTTTCTGATTCTCTGGTATACACAATAGTGTGAAAAGTAGCATCATCTATAGATCAGAGAAACCATGATGATATATAAACTGTGTTTTCGTAAACCTGCTATCAGTTGTCACTCAGAATTTTTGGATAGTCACGGGCAAAATCTTTCTCCGAGTACGCTTTGAAGTTCGTACTCAGGGCCTGGGCTCTTTGATCTTCAGAAGCGGGCAAAATCTTCGAGAACCCCGATACACGGATATGTCTTTTGATGGCGGTCGAACGCCAGAGAAAAGCCGACCGTAAAGCTTTATCTGGGGAACTCATGTTTCTGATTCTCTGGTATACACAATTGTGTGAAAAGTAGCATCATCTATAGATCAGAGAAACCATGATGATATATAAACTGTGTTTTCGTAAACCTGCTATCAGTTGTCACTCAGAATTTTTGGATAGTCTAAGCACGTAGTTCTAGAACCATTGTGGAAGATGTGTTAATAGCATTCGTGAGGATCTTCATTCTGATTTTCTGGTAATAGAAATTAGTGTTTACGTGATTAAAAGGTTAAGTTTTTACCGTTATAATTCACTTAGATTTTCTAGCTGTTAAAACCAGCGAAATAAAATAACGCGTAGCTATCTCGTACCAGATGTTCAGTTATAATGTTAATTTTCACCACCCGCTTTCTCACACAAGAAGAGACGGTTTTAGTTGACTGATTTAATTTGCTAGGCGCGACTGATGGTGACAGAAAAGAATTCACGTTTTATTTCATTGTGCGTAATTATATTAAGTGCCTAGTATTTAATACCATACGATGACTAACAGACGCCGACAATGTACTAGCTATTAACTACAGGCGATATTTATGTAAAGGCGCGTATGGATAATTGAATAATAATTAACATTGTACGTTGATCGTTGACTGGAGGCAGGAGGGGAGAGCTGCATAACTCAACCAAATCTGCACTCGCTAAGCGACGCGCGATAGGATAGGCTAAAGACACCTGTGCCGTTTAACTTTAATCAGGACTGACGGAGTGGATAAGAGATCGTCTTGTCCCCGTCCGTGTGCATATATGTAGCTATATAGAATAGTAGCATTTTCCCATAAATGTTTCTTTTATTCCTAGCAGACCTGATCACAAGAGCGCCCAGCGGTCTTTTGGTCTTTTCCTCATTTACTGATTGGTTAATGTTGTCTTTTTCTTGGTTTGTGCGTCACCAATTTCATTTGTGAGCCAACGATACATGAGAAACATTTTAACTTGTAAATTTAACTGGACTTATAAAACCCAGCAATATTTTTCAATTTTACCAGCTGTCGTAAATTTATTTGAGAGAATTCTATGAACTAGTGGTCCCGTTTAGAATGTAGAGTGATGGTGAAGGCTCTGTGATAGATAATGGTTAGAAAGTAAATAGTTGATTCACAGAGTGCTGGGGAGAGTAAGGACAGACTCTTTTACGACAATCGTTCCTCTCAATCTTCTCCTCAAACTCTCCTGGTCAAACAATTATTTGCCAGTTTCCAGACACACACCTGCGCTCACACCGATTTGGTGCTTCAAACACACAGACGCACGTGAATACAAACTACGAATATAACAGATATGGGGTAATTGTGGGCTTTGGCTTTCCAACACAATACTAGAAGTTTTATACTGTTTATTTATCACTAAGAATCAAATCACAACATTAATCATTTGACAGGCAAAAATCATAGTTTACAGAAATAAAATACAAATGACAAGATGGGGGGAATGAAGATTGATATCCCATATGCCCTTCCCTCTTGTACAGACAAATGAAAAGGAACCAAGTCCAAATGACAGGTAGTTAACAGAAATAGATAAGTTAACCCAACAGTGGATTAATCTATCCTGAAAAGAGGGATTAGGAAACTAGTCCTATTATCCTTAACTGGTTTTCCTTCTACTAATCAGTTTAGGAAGGGGAAATAACTGAGTTAAGAAATCCCACTTATAAAGTGAACAATACGAGGAATAAAATAACAAAGTGTCTACCAGGTACAGCAATTAAAATAGTTGCACATAAAACTCATTCAGTCATGCGCGCTCGTGCTGGCCAACACACAAACTCTCACACAGACTTACCGATCTTGGAATCAGGCACTCCATAGAATTATACAAAAACCATCAATTAACACTTGACATGTGAAAGTGTCTGTTACTTCGATGTCCAGCCCCAGATGTAGCGAGGTTGGCTGGTAGCAAATATTCTCACTTATCGCCTAAGTGTTCTTGTGTTTTATTCTATAAGAAGAGTCTATGGGATGGCACTGTCACAGTTAGATACAGGTGAGAATGGGGTGTGGTTTGCTTAGATTTCGCCGCTGCTGGTGAAACTACTTAAACGAGATGACAACAACTGACCAGTGCTTTATGGTTTAAATCCAGTGAGGAAAAACTAGGCACAGTCACAGTTCAGGTAAATATGTACTCTCTCTCAGTAGCAGTAAACTAATAAAAAAGCTCTGGCAATTGTTCTTTTTCCAGTTACAACTTAATTTGCTTGATGATGTGTTAAATTTGTCTTTGGGTGTGCTTTCTTTCTTATAATTTAGATAGCGGAATCCCCAACATAGGATCGCCTCAAAGATTAAAATTTAAACAGTCTCAACAAGTTCTGGAGGGGTTTAAGAACTGAGTCTGGGAGACTCTATACCAGGTTTATTTCTTGCTGGGATCGCAAAGGTTGTGATACACCCTATATGAAAGATAAAACATGTATTCATACCGAAAAATCAAATAACATTCTAAAGCGCGATAAATTTACAGTTAACTATTTATACACTCGCGTCTTTAATCATATAAATTCAAGAAGAACTCCCCGTGAGTTTAATAGTTAAAACACACACATATATATATAGAAATTAACTCAATTAAATTTAGTTATAAATTCCTTCGCGTCTTTAAATGTTACTTTAAGCATTTAAGTATCTATCATCTTTGGAAATAATATAATAGATATATCATTAAATTTTCAACTGAAACTATTTGAGATATGTTTAACTTAATAGCTTTAATTTATCACAAAATCCAGTGAAATAAGATGAATGAACTAGACAACTGATCACTTTAAAATAAATATATTATACCGTTTAGCACAGAATAGAATTCACTGCAATAAGTTGAAAATCCAGAGGGAATCAAACAAGATTTCACTATGCTAGTGCTTCTGTCAATGTCTGGCAAACGAGTGATAAAATTGCATTTCTCAAAGGTCTGTATATATCTAACTGGAATGGAACTTAAAGAGATTTTCACACTTTTTATGATCTCCAGAGAAATCGAGATTCTAGCCGCCCGGCGTTTCCCCCCGTTCGTCTCAGGCTTTCGAGCGTTCTCTGACTGACACAGAGATGTGAAATGTCTGCAAGAAGCTTACTTCGTCCACTCTGGTTCACGCTGCCGTGTTATCTAGCTGCAGGAAACTTCATCGTCCGTTCTGAGATCCCTTAGATCTCATGCCGCTAGTACGTTTGATCCTGGCAACCCTTTAAGGCAGGCACGAACGAAAAGGTGTAGCGCAATGCTTGCTTATAATCGCTCTAGAAACAGGAGTTGGCGTGATTGAACCTCCCATTTAAGGCCATGCGATCTCTAAAATGCACGGAAGATAGCAGTCTACATATTAATGATCCAACGTGTTGACAATCCACGTGGAAATGCTGCATTGCTAATGAGCCCACGTTTCTATTGTGCATTGTTAATGAGCCCAGGTGGAGAGAATTCCCCGTTGATGAAAAGTTACACCAATATTCAGGGGTACTGATGTTATACGAGGGTCCTGTCATCCAACACTTTCAGGGACAGCTGAGTTGTCCGTCACACCAGCACACTGGGGTATACAAAATAACAATTATACTCCCGACTACTGACAGTCGTATTCAAGCGGATTTATCCAGAAAGTTACGCTGTTTCAGAATCGGCACTCTCCCATAGAGGCAGCCGATGGGATTACTGTCATCATCATTTGTAACATTTTTTAGCAACCAGATGTTTCCCAATACTGGAAGTATTTTCCTCTTTTTTAACCGTGAACCTCAAGAGCACGGGTTGCTACACTAACTATTCGCGGTGACATTTTGTTCATCCAGGGAAAATTAAAACACCAGATTTGGCGTTCACCTCATTAATCTTATTTGTTAGAGGATGGACTGGGGCCAATTTGGGACACTTTTTATATTCAGGAACCATTGTAATTCCAAGGGATATCACCAAGAGTAGGTACGCGTGATTGAGTGGCCACTGTATGAAAGAGAGAGTGAATATTTTTCTTTGTTACAGGAACTTTACCAACATTGGATTTTGCTTAAACTTGTTAACTTTACTGTGTAGCATATATACTACTGGACAAAAGTTAAGGGCCGCCATTCAGTTTAGACAAGGTTTATATAATTCTTCCTGAGCAGGGTCGATTTTCCAAATGTCCGGTAGCTTGAAATCTCTCAAGAAGTCTCTGAATGGCATAGTGGGACACTGCTAAACGTCTTGCAACATGACGAACAGATTGACCATCCTGAATCCATGCCATGGCTCGACCACGGTCTGCAGTGCTGAGACTTCTCCTTGGTGGCATGGCTAATGCAGTGATCATTTCGACCACTTGTCATACTGATTTATTGCATACCAACGGTGAACACTCTTTACCGATGATCATTTTCCACGTGCATTCAAATTCAACTCACTTTTTCACCTTTTGAACTAGTGGGGCGTGTTGCAAAAACCACGAGTTTTTGCAGCAACAATGGCAATTTTCACGTGCGGGTTAAAGTGACCCAGTTTTTGGACATTAAAAAAAAATTTACCTAGTGCACACAGAAATGTATACACATTTCTCTGAGCTCAGTTTTAATGACATTTTCACTTGTCTTTACAGTTTGCCAATCAATTATATAAACCTTGTCTGAACTGAATGGCGGCCCTTAACTTTTGTCCAGTAGTATAGTAGGGACTCGTTTCTTTACTGTCTATTCTGTAAGATAGTGCTAACCTTTGACCTTTGGGCTATTAACTTTTTGGGTTCTTTTCTCAAGAGGGGGACGGCACATTTATTCTGTTATTTCATATGTATGTAAATCTGATTTTATTTGATCTTTCTTTAGATATTTGATGTTGTCAAGTTTAAATGATAATAAACAACAAAAAGAACTTACCTTTGTGTGTTGGTCAGACCCATACCCAATTAACCGTAGTTTTTCACGTTTGTGTGTCTCGTTGTCACATAGCTGTGTGTGTGTGTGTGTAGTTAAACTTATATTTATGTGTATGAGGAGGGCAAGATTGTCGTACTAAATTATAGTCGTATAGATAGACCGGACTAGAGAAACTTACTCATTCCAGAGACATATCTTCTCCTTAAGCTATTCACTCGTGAAATCTATTTCTCACACCTTTTTCTCACGTACTTATCACCATCCACTCTACTCAGACGGGACCAAAAATAACTCTCAGACCTATCGGTACGACAGCTATGGACCCCTTCATGAGGAAAAAAATGCATATAAAAGCATAGTAAAAAAACTTTACACTTAAAATGTTAGGTTATGTACACGGAAACCCTAGAATCCATTCATGGACCCTCAAGGCGTCCGTGCATCACAAGGCTAGAAACCCGACTATAGAGAGTTAAAACGAACAATGTTTATTTCAAGCATAGAGATATCTCACAATATACGTGCACATTTTACATTCGCCAGTCGCAGTAAGATAAGAAGAATAAATTAAAGGTAAGTAAAGTACACTTCAGTACGTACAGTATTTATTTTAATTACTACGTATAGTTTCTTTATTTACCTAGTACAGTACAGTTAAGTAGTATACTGACACTTTTTCGCAAAATAAGTTGCAGATAAATTTATTTATTTTTAATGTGCTTACTTTAAGACTACAGTATGGCGAATTCGCATGCGTACAGTATTTATTTTAGTTATATGTAAATGCTTTATTTACGTCAGTTATGCATATATGTGACGTTTGCAGTACAGTACATGCATCGACAGCTGAAAAAATGGCTATAATTCGCTTTACGACGAAATTCGCCAGACGACAGCAGTCTGGAGCCTAACATGTTGTAATAGCTCTAGATTATTTCGCGGACTATGTGACTTTACTAACGGCTCATTAGCCTATTCGTTCATGTCTGCTGACGAACTCATCATTATATATTGTGGAGAATCATTTTGATCATGTATCCTACATGTGTGGAGTAGTCACTGTCGTAATTCGTCCTTATTAAATCATCAATATTGGACGACAGTCTGATCTTCATTATTTTCAAGTTCGCCGTTGTTGCACTTTGCATTGAATGTTGCCCCTACTGAATAACGACCCAACATGGCGTTTCAATAAGCACACACAGTGGGTAACAGGACCCCCGAAGGAAAGCGAAAGAGAGGCCGACCAAAAACAACTTGGTGGAGAACTGTGTGGGCTTCTTCTTCTTCTTCCTCGTTCATCCTGAAAAGGACGTTGGTTGCGTTGTGTCCGTTTACAGCAAAGCTGCTATATTTGTGCCTTTCGGCCGACACATCCAACTTCAGCACTGCATTTTTGGGACCGGGTTTGCCTTCCCTCTTCGATCCCTACTCTCTAAGCTAGACTGCAGTGATGCAGCCTGTTTCCAGGACCACCACTTGGAGGTGGAGTAGGGTCTTGGTCAGCTCTGATTCTCTGACCCTGACGCAAGCAGTCAAGCTATGAGTCGCTGACTGCATTCATCACTTTTGCTGCGTCTTTGGTCCCCTGTGGAGGCTGAGATGCAAAAAATGAACCAGAGTTGGGGCACGGTACGAAGCATGGCCGCCGACCGAAAACAGTGGAAGCAATTTGTTGCTGCCGTACAAGACGCCACCAGGCGTGATGGCCACTGATAGCTTTGACAGTCTGCGGCTAAGGATCAAAGAAGAAGAATTATGTGTAATAAAATACTTTTATTTGAAGAAAAAAATAGAAGAATTCAAAGTTGTGTGATATGTGCGATGGAGTGCTGTTGTCTGAAAAGGATAAAAGCAGTCGTATATATGCAGCATAACAAATACGTTCTTCTGTTGTATTATTTCTTCTGGGATCTGGTCTGTGAATGCATTGAGACAACAGCTAACGGTAGTAAGATGCACGCCACTGGCAGAATGATGATCCACATATTCACGACAGAAAAAAGTAGTACTGCTGGAAACAAAAACAGCTTTAAACTTACCTTTATACTGATTGCTGCTATCCGAAATCCCTGGGCATGATCGTGTCTCACTACTACTTTCTACTGCAAACTTTTTGCTACTTTTGGCGGCGTCGCCAGTTGGCAATTTTTGAGTGAGCACATTGTTTACTTCCACCACGTCCAAAATGACGTTGGACAGCTTCTTGTCCAGTGACTTGTTGATCCTGCGTTGATTTTGCAGTTTCCGTTCCATCAGCATCATCGTTCTGAACACGCTACTGAAGTTGGCCTTATAAGACTCCAAAGCGGCCTGGGCAGAACTCAGGAGGAGCTCATGACGAGCTAGCGTGGAATTGAGCTCTCGACTGCTGACCATTTCATCAAGAAGTTTGGATTCCATGTCTTTAATCAGCGAGTTTAAGCTTGCTATCTCGGCTTTATCATTTGTCCTACTGCCACTTCTACTATCGTGAAGAAGTCTAACGTTTGAGGCATCTATTCTGTGAGTGGGTGACTTATCGCTGTAAATATCTTGGCTATTCTCACCTTCCTTGATGTTTTGAGCAAGGTTATTATGAAAGTCATCTTTCTCGTTGCCTTTTTGTTGGAGATTTGGAGTTGCGTCAGATTTCTTGGTCTGAAATTCTACTCCGTCGGCCTGAGCGTGGTCGCTGATGGTCGTACATTTGGAGACGTCGAATTCATTTACAATAACAGTATATGTGCAGTGTGAGGTCTGAGTTGATGTAGACACGCTTTTCTCCCCTGAGCTTTGGTAAACAAAGATTGAAATCGCTACACTTAAATGTAAAATGTTTCTAAATATTTTCAGTGAAGATATTTTAAAAATTGGAAATTTAATACGAAAATGTGCCATCGTCATTAACTTTATCAGTACTATAAATAGGGATTCTCGCTACTTCTATTTTGAAGCTACTAGAGGCTGGTTATGTAGTGTTAGAAGTTTAACCTCGAGATGGTATATTAAGTATAGCTCATTAAAATCCAAAGGAAATCACCCTATCTTTTACAGCTGATCTGCGTCCATAGATTGTGGATTCTTCTTAGCGTATGTTGCTTCAGCACTTGTCCTGAAAAAACAACAATAACAAAATTATGTATTAAAAATGTTGATATACGGCATTTAACAGATGGAATGCCCAAACTAAGAGGAGATTACGCAGTGGTAGATTGAGAGCGTAAAGGTGAATCTGTAAGAGCTGGGAAGATAGAAGATTAAGAAGGGGAGAGAGAGAGAGAGAGAGAGAGAGAGAGAGAGAGAGAGAGAGAGAGAGAGAGAGAGAGAGAGAGAGAGAGAGAGATGGTGAAGGCTGTGTGTGTGTGAAAATAGAATATCAAAAGCTGAGAGCAATGAAAAAAAAGGAACAAGTAGTTTTAGTTGTTGTAGTGATGGTGTTTGTTGTAATAGTGTGTGTGGCGAGATTGATGTTGGATAGAAAAAAATAAATATAGTTCCCAGAAATGGAGACGAGAAGTTTGAACGAATGTAGGGATGTCACAGGACAAGACAGTCAGTTAACTGCACAGCTTTAGATAGTAGCTGTAGAAGAGATCTGTGAAGTAAGTCACCTTCTCGCTGGACCTATCCTATGCTCCAGGAGTGTCTCTATTGATAGTTGGTGTGAAATGCAGCTCGTTAACTATCCCAACCAATTAAAAAATATTAAATAATTCTCTTAATTTCCACACATTAACAAAATTTGGAACAGAACTGGAATTCAAACAAAATCAATCAACTGTGATTTATAAAATATACCTGTACACTTTAATAATTAAAATAGAAGTTTGGTAAAGATTGCAAATATGTATTTACACAAATCACAAGTTGGAGAATTAAACGGTGTCAATGTATTTGTTCATCATTTCGAGCAAGTGGTGACTTCTGGATTTTGTTTCTTCAAAGTAATGAATATTTATCTAATTCAGGTCCTTTCACTGCAAACACTTCTTGTCATACATCAGGTGTTGATGTCCAAGATACGTAAATCACCAAGACAGGTAGCCACGATGCTACTATCCGGCGAATTGCAGAGGTGGTCCTTGAATCACATACTGCAATCTTTCATGCTTGTTATGGGAAGCTTTTGTTGTGACTCTCGGATAAAAGCCCTTCAGAGACAGCATTACGGATCTGATTTTATCACTTATGCAAGTCTGCTCACAAGCATTTCAGCTTTGCTTTCCTCAGTTATGGGCCGTGGCTATGTGGCTTCGACAAGCGTGTGTCAGTCCGCTGGACGTCTTTTCAGCTATGAAATTTTGAGAGTCCAGAATTGAATCTGAGCGGGCTTGTATACCCATTCTAGATTTTACCCTTTCCTTCTCGGAGGTCCGCGCCTGAGTTCACTTTTCTACTTGTAACTTTCATGGGATTTCAATGCTGTTGTGCTAGCTTCCTCGCAAAATCATGATTTCTTCGTCAGTTACCCAAGATAATGATTACCTATTGCCATAATTACATGTATTTGTCGTCGCTGTTCAAATCCCAAAAAAGAATTTTTCCGTTCGGGGCATTAATCATAAAGTTATAACAGAATTACTGTTGGGCAATTCATAATTTATCATAAAGACACTAGTTAACGTGGCAATTCCAGAGTGCCTTCCCCCTTCCGCTACAGTAGGTATGGTGGTGGTAGTGGCAGCAAGAACAATATAACTAATAGATGCAGCAGCAACATCAATTTTATTTTTTTTCCATGTCTGTGCCAATAATTCGTTTGTGAACAAACAGTTCCAAACAGAGTTTAGTGTTGTTATTATGAAGAGGTTCCCACATTTTGGGAGTCTGAAGCGTGAAGAAATAAAGGTTGTTAGCTAAAAAGCACATGTTAAAATTTCAAATCTTTTTTTTTTTTTAAACACTGCAATGACAACACATATTCTAAAGACATCACAAATATTGTACTGACATCATAATAAACTGCAATGATATCGCACAGACTGCAATGACATCAGAAAAACCTGCAAATACGGCACACAAACTACAATGACATCACACAAACTGCAGTGACATCACTGTTACGGTAGTTTAATTGGCATTGTCTGCTAGAGGTTAGCAGCATGCGATTTTAGGGGTTACAACGTTTAATGTAATGTAAAAATATTATTAGCCTATTGAACGCTGTGACGTTTCAGCGTTGGTAGTCACGCACCGTGACTAAGAGACGGGACCCTTTCTTGAATGACCGTCGAACTGAGAAGACGTGTCCTTGTAGTCTTATAGTGTCGGGCATGGAGTGCCACACAGTTATATTGTATTTTATTATGGACATGGGTCAGTCCACTGTTATGATGAAGAAAGATGAATGTTACAGGTTAGTAATTGACTAAACCTAGTCGAGATGAATTATTGTCCGTTTTAGTTATATTAGTGCCAGACGCATAATCTCACTGTCGGTCGTTGGGATCACCAACCACGCGTGCATATAGTTATGACGTTCTGCCTACAGTAATTCAGATTTACGGGACAAAGGACTGATATGCAAAGATAGCTGATTCAATATAGGATTCTAAATTATATATGTGATGTATTCATGATCAACGTACGATGTCTGAAAATGTGTAATAAATTGTTTTGGACTCAAAAGGGACTTATCACATTCATTGAGGTTGACTAGTTCCAACAGTTGTGATAGTCACAAGTTTATACACCCATCTTCGCGTAATAAACCATCAAGCACGATACAGAAATAAAATGAATGAACTGATGCACTGGCCAATGGAAGTGGAAGCTTCCTTCGTTCAATGAAAATCTTCAACGGTCACACATTTAAACAGAGGAGGTTTTGCAACAGTGATGACATTATATATATATAAGAAGAGAAGAAACAACAACCCCAACCTTCCTCGCAACAATCACAAAAAACAGCAGTGACATCACAAAAACTGCAATGAAATCACAAAAACTACAATGACATCACAAAAACTACAATGACATCACAAAAATTACAAAGACATCACAAAAATTACAAAGAAATCACACAAATTACAGTGACATCACAATAACTACAACGCGACATCTTCCGGCTACTTTGTGATTAAGTAAACACCAATAGATGCGCTAAACTAAACCACAAGTAAATGTAACGCCCCCGTATTCTATCACGTTTCTGTGTCAAGACTGTGAACTTTAGTCATAATAAACACAATCCATTGAAACCGACTGAACGTAAAAAACACAAAAATGCATATTATGTTCTTTAAAAGCGTATGTCTCCATAAAGTTTTGTTCAAATTTTTTTTTACTGGTGTCTGTTTATTGAGATGCTCCTGTGCTTTCCAGGCGCCTTAAATGTGTCTGTCTCCAGGAGGTTTTGTTCACATACTTGTAAAACTGGCCACTGATTACCGAGATTATCCTGTGCTTTCCAGGCGCCTTAAATGTGTCTTTCTCCATAAGGTTTTGCTCACAGTTACGTTGACTGATGTCTGTTTATTGAGATGTTCCTATGCTTCCAGGTGCTTTAATTATGTCTGTCTTACAAGGTTTTTATTTTGTTTTAGTGTTTCCTTTTTCTTTTGAAACCGGAGTCTGCTTAGTGACTTTAGCAGTCATGATCTTTCGCTTTTTTGTTCTTCAAAGCAAGACTTTTCCCGTACCCCTGCGTTTAGTGAAGTCTGTCAGTCTGTTTAGCGCGTTGGCAGTTGAACATTTTTTAAAGCGCCACCGATTCAACTTTGCCTGTCTGTCTGCCCGTCACAAGAAACAACGTGGAAACTACTAAAAATGTTAGTTGCTTATCCTTTACAGGACGTGGCAATCAACCCCAGCTTTTATTGGCTGTTTGTGATTTTTCTAGGCAATTTTTTTCATTCAGTAGTTTGCCATTGCTTTCTGAACGGTACGGCGCTTATACCATTGTTAAAAATCCACACAAAGCGATCTGCTACCAAACCGCCTGCAGCAGGTTTCGAACCTGGTATATCTGGATTATGAAACTGCGTTCATATCCATTAGGCCACAGACGCCGAAACTACTAAACCGATATTGTAAACGGAAAAGATTTAAGGGCATTCCCCTTGATTCCAGCGAGTACTCTTGAGTTAGGGAAGGCAGCGAGGAAGGGAACGGGTCACCCCACCTCATTAAAAAAAAATGGATCTAGTTTCTAACACTCAACTCACCTACGGCGGCTTCTGCTATGAGGCTTCTTTTACCTCCTGTAGCTAGGCAGTGGTGTAGTTCGAAAGGTCCTGGGTTCGATTCTCTGTAAGCCTATCACTTCTATTGTTTTTCTGTTGTCTAGTCATCTTTATTTCTCACGAGTGTCTGAAACATACTTTTGTGTATTATTTATTTACCTAAATTTCGAGACCGTATGTCTGTCTTTTCCGAGTTCACCAGCTAATCTGTTTTTTAAACGCTGGGTACTTACAGCTAGCAGTCCCATCCCAACTAACATAATTACCGATGTATGTTACGTCGGTCGGTCTCACTCAAAATAGTAACTCGCGCCAGAAAAAAAAGTGCGCAACGCACGGTGTGCAACTTGCGCGGCGTGGGTATTATGTAAAACAAATACTTTGGTTTTTTTAATATTATTTTTTTATTTTTTCACGAAATTAGTAGCGCTAGACAAAAAAATCGTTTGATCATGTATGAGTTTTCCGTCCTGAACCTGTTATCGGACACGGCTAGCTCTATGTCGCCCTCACCCGATGTACGAATCATGAAAACTTGAAAGTTTTTGTTAAAACCACTTATTTATTATCAGGGAACACTCTCTGAAAACAATCCACGCACTTTCACACGAAATGTTGTCTGATGACAAATTGAATCTAAAATAACATAATTCTCGCCGTACGTATGTTGGTCACAGCTGAGAAATGCAACCGTGTTGAAAAATTGTATTGTTTCCATTATATATACTCTCCCGAAAATAGTTACAACCAACAAAGAAAAGCGTTCAAATGACCCTGTTCATAAACAGTTTGATTACACTGTATAATTGAAAGAAACCAAAAACACTCTAAGAATGTACTTCCATCTGCTCATCTGGGAACGGAAACAGCACACTGTAATTAAAAACCCGTCAAGTTTGACGGGTTATTGCTAGTATAACATAAATTTAAAAAATATGTTTTGACTAAAGGTAATGGAAACTAAAAGATCAGCGGTTGTATTATGCTAGCATAAATATTTCTAAGGGAGGAGATCGGAGCACTGATGGAGTAGTTCGTGTGCAATGAAGATAGTCCTTAAACCAAACCAAATATTTCTTCTTGTTCTCAAATAATAAAACATCATAACGTCACACTCCAGTCTAAACAGCTGTGAATGGGTACATGACTGTGTCTTGAGTTAGAGAAGGCAAAAGCAGCGAGGAAGAGAACTTGGCACTTCAGCTCACCGCATATACCTGGACCTACTATATCTCAGACCTAAGGTTCTTTTATGTTTGGACATAAAACTTTATTTTTAAAAAAATAAATAAAAAAACTTCCCTTCCCTATCGCAGTACAGTATCTGCTAAACAGCATCGTCGCCACTGAATTTTGAAAAAACCTAGATACCGACGCCTTGGGCTATTTTAGGCGATTTTTTATTTTTGATATTTTGGGCGAAATCTAGGTGGCGTTCTTCAACTAATGAAGGAAAATGACACCTACACGGGACCAAAAAAAAACAAACACCTAGATCTATGTGAATCCACCTAGGAGTGGCAACGCTGCCTGTGGGTCTTCTCGAAGTCCAAGTCGCTGTGCCCCAACGTCGCATGCTCAGGTTACCCGAAGGGCATGTGCTAATGTGCTGCCTTCAGCTATCGGGTTTCGGAACTGAGTGGGGCAATTATAGAAATAACTGCTAACGAAGTCGGCTAAATTACACGCAAACACGCCAGACAGCATCAACGTAAAGATGTAGTTTATTGTAGAATATAGAGCACATTACAGTAGTTTTTTTTTTTCCCTTCCGCCCAAAAATAAACAAGACAATGTTGTCCGATGAGCTAACACTGTTTACCTGTTTAACTCTGCTCTATATTTATTTGAATTTTTGACAACTATTTTGCCAATTTTAGTCCTAGTTCTTTTCCGAAGGATTCAATAAACCTCATCTCTATTGTAAGTCAAATTCGCGTATGCTCATGTAGGGTACGTGCATTTGTGTATATTTATATGCATACTAAGTATATGAACTTGTGTGCAATATGTATGCCTGTACACCGCACACATAAACATGTAAACGTAAAAAAAAATGTTACACCTAAAATACTTTTGGTATAGGACACACACACCCCCTCCCTCCCCACCGCATTGCACTTCCCCACCAGAAAAAAACTGATTACGTATAAAATTAATAAATGAAAATAAAAATATTATTCTACAATGCAGTTCATTTGTTAGACACCATATGGAAAATCGTACTCACGTTAAGTCGAGTCTGCTTTAACCAAAGGAGAATCAGTGTCTACATATTAGATGACAGACGCCCCCAAGGGAGAATAAGTGTCTACATATTAGATGACAGACGCCCCAATGGTGAATCAGTGTCTACATATTAGATGACAAGCACACCAAGGGAGAATCGATGTCTACATAATAGATGACAAGACGCCCCATGGGAGAATCAGTGTCTACATATTAGATGACAGACGCCCCAATGGAGAATCATTGCCTACATAATAGATGACAGACGCCCCCAAGGGAGAATCAGTGTCTACATATTAGCTGGTCAGGACCGTACTCCACCTCCACGTGGTGGTCCTGGAAACAGTCTGCAGCAGTGCAGTCTGGCTGAGCGAGTACGGATCGAAATGGGAAGGCAAACCCGGTCCCTAAAAAATGCCGTGCTGAAGTCGGATGTGTCGACCGAAAGGTGCAGATATCGCAGCTACGGCGTAAACAGACACAACGCAACCACCGTCCTTTTCAGGGCGAACGAAGAAGAAGAAGATGACAGACGCTCCCAAGGGAGAATCAGTGTTTACATATTAGATGGCAGACGCTCCCAAGGGAGAATCAGTGTCTACATATTAGATGACAGACGTCCCCAAGGGAGAATCAGTGTCTAATATTAGATGACAGACGCCCCCGAGGCAGAATCAGTGTCTACATATTAGATGACAGACGCCCCCAAGGGAGAATCAGTGTCTACATATTAGATGACAGACGCCCCAAAAGAGAATCTGTGTCTACATATTAGATAGCACACACACACACCTAGGGAGAATCAGTGTCTACATATCAAATGACAGACACACAAAGGGAGAATCAGTGTCTATTATTAGATGACCGACGCCGCAAGGGTGAATCTGTATCTGCATATTAGATAGCACACACAGCAAAGGAGAATCAGTGTCTACATATTAGATGACAGACGCCCCAAGGGTGAATCTGTGTCTGCATATTATATAGCACACAACCACCTAGGGAGAATCAGTGTCTACATATCAAATGACAGACACACAAAGGGAGAATCAGTGTCTACATAAAAGATGACAGACACACCAAGGGAGAATCAGTGTCTACATTTTAGATGACAGACGCCCCAAGGGATAAAAAGTTTCTACATATTAGATGGCAGACGCCCCGATGGAGAATCATTGTCTACATAATACATGACAGACGCCCCCAAGGGAGAATCAGTGTCTACATATTAAATAACTGACACTAAAGCAAGATAATGAAAAAGAAAAGACAGAAATGTGTCTGAAACGCAAGAAGATGATCCAGATGAAGAAGGCACAATGATACATTTATTAACCCGTTTATGCCTTATATTTTCATTTGGCAGCTATGATATCTGTGGTGATATTTTTTTTGAGGTACCAGGTACCACGGTTTAAAAATAATATGTCGCACGATCTGTTAGTTCTAGATTTTGCTAATGACCTTACTCTTCTGTTCTGTGATCGTAATCAGATGCAAGACAAAATGAAAATACTTGATGATTGGTCACAGCAAGTCAGTCCGAAAAGACACAAAGATAATGAGAATAAATGTGTTTCTCATACCCCGGGTGATTCCAGAAAAAGCACTACCTTGTAATGCTATCAGCAGGTGTCCCCAGTGTGTATCTTACCCATCGCCAGCGTCAGGTTTGAAAACATAGTTTTATATGTATTATATTTTTAGAATAATAATTAGAGTAAGTGGAGAAATAAAGTCGTTTTATTGCGTATATTCATTCATATTTTGTGTGTGGTCTCATTGCATCCCTTGCGCAGCAAAGGGGGAAAAAAACTACATATGTTGAAAGTTATAATTATTTTTCAGAACGTAACAGAGACTTAAGTAACTTCAGTGAGAATCAATCAAACGTGTTCAAACCAAGATTCCCAGTCTTCTAAATGTGCAGCATATGCTGAAATGCTAAGACGCTGGCATTAATTCGTCTCGGTCATTGTTTTGACGGGTATACCTATTCGTTAATAATACAAAATCACATTTTAACACTGTCAAGAGTGTCGCCGGTAGTTGGCCAGCGTGGTAAACGTCCATAATTTCAGGAGGCTTCACATTTTTAATACAAGCTGACTTATTGGTGTATGAAAGTGAGAACAATTTGCACGAAATTTTTTAAATTCATAATCAGATTTGAAAAAAATAAAGTTTTATACTTATTTAAAACCAAAAAAATAAGCAGGGAGAGCTTAAGTAAAATGCCATATAATTGCAAATATTCATAAATTATTTGGTCTTATTATTTCCTTTTACCATGACAAGTGAGGAAGAATAATTTCATACCGTACAAAAAAAAAAAAAAAAGCGGTGGCTAAATTTAAATTATTAAAGCGAGGCTAGCAGAAGGCGTAACCTTTGGCAGAACAATGGATAGTGTGGAGGTTGTTGAAACTGCTACAGAAAGAAGACGGGGATTAACTAGAGAAAGAGGGGTACGGTGGTATCATAACACTGGCAAGACACTCTGGAATTGCCACGTAAACTAGTGTCTTTATTAAAAATGGGAACAATTGCAGCACAATGGGCTAATCACCTGTTTGCCAAGTCACTTCGATTACATGTCCTGCCCATGGGCCTTGTGCACTTGGGTCCCCTCTACACCTCGTCTCACGGGGTAGAAGAGGTTCCGATTATGAGATGAGATGAGATGGGAACAATTGCAAACATAAATTCTACTATAACTCTATGGTTAATAGCCCGAGCAGAAAAATTATTTCGGGATTTGAACAGCTACTACAAGTACATGTAATTATGGCATCTTTGGTAGTTGACGAGACAATTATGATTTTGTCGGTAAATTCGCACAACAGCATTGATCCAGAGAAAGCTCACAAGAGGAAACGTAAACGCACGCGCGGACGTCTGAGAAAACAAAGGTTAGACCTAAGATTAGGTATATAAGCCCGTCTCAGACACAGTTTCTTACTTCTAGAAATCACTTCGAGATTCGACAGAGCTGAGAAGATATCCAGCTGTGAGTGCTGACTCTTATATATTAGAAGTCTAAACCGATAACACAGTAAGGTAACTGAGAAGAAACCACAACTGATCGCTGTCTTGAGCGATTTATTGATCACCACTGGTCTGAGGGTATGTCTGTATAAATCGTTAGGCTTACAAAATATCTTTGTGAAATTAATGGTATGCTTCACATAAATCCTCATTTCTATATCTTGCCTTGTGCCCGAAGGAAGATGGCTTCCTTCACTATATAACCTCAATCCTAGACATCATTGGCTCAGCTAGAAGTCCTTGTTAGGACTGACCAACGCTAGCAATAAAAGCTTTCAGTCCTTTTTAGGGCTTTACTTTTGGGTGCTTTGCTCAAAGAGTTCGTCTTCTCTTTTTCTTTCTGTCTTTTATTTCGGCACATTTTGTCGATGTATTGTAAGGGAAACAATTTTGCTAATTTTGGCATAAAACTAAGCCAAAGGGGAGTAATCATGACTGGGTTTGGGAAATGTCTTTAATTGGTGATAAAATTGTTTAAATGTATTGTATTGTTGTACGACGTACCCTCCTTTTGACTGACTAAACCACATCCTCAAGACAGTGTTGTCAAAATGAGGAGTCTGATCAACAGTATCCAGCCAGCATCAGAGGGGCGTCTTGGTTATAAAACATAGATACCATAACCTGGTCATATTTTCTGGTTCAACTAGTGGTGAAAAATGGGACATAGTTTTTGGAAATTGTGAACTGTTTAACAGTGGACCCACACTATTCCTGACAAAAGTATAGCGTCTTCAATGTCCAGATGTTTTAACGACCGAAGGAAGTCAGCTATTACAACGTGTCAAGCAAGTTAAGATAAACTAAACGGGAAAACACAAACCAAAACACCCAAGTCATTAACATGATGAAAACGACCAAACAGTGACAATATATACTGAAGCACATTAAAAACGCACCACTATTATATATACTGATGCCGAGAAGCTGGAAAAAAAAGGTGTGGGAATGGATTTTCCCCGTGTTTGTCATGAGGTAGAGAGCGAATGGCTGCTGGAATGGAAAGTGCATGATTCAACCCACGGGTTTGTGTACAGACTACATGAAAACAATGAAAGTTACACGTGCAACACGATTCCCAACAGCTATGACCCTGAAAATGTGTACGCGTTGTGGCAGTATACTTGGTATAAAAAGGCCGTTGAGACAAAACACCCAGTACATGTGCTTGAAATGCCACGACTATCTGAAAACGACCGCCAACGAGCCATTGGTATGTTGGAGACCGGAATGAGCTCGCGGGCCATTGCCAGAAGGATGAATTGCCACCACAGCACTATTGTACGTCTCAATGAACGTTACGGAACCACTGGCAGTGCCCGGGATAGACTTCGGAGTGGCCAACCACGAGTTACTACCCCTGCGCAAGATCATCATATTGTGCTGAGTCACCTAAGGAATCGTTCTCTCCCGGCAAGTCAAACAGCAAGAGCAATAGTGGGTAGACGTGGGCAAGTCTCTCGAATGACAGTCATACGACGACTCAGAGATACAGGCCTTACTGCAAGACGACCTTATGTTGGGCCAAACTTGACTCACAGACATCGTCAGCAGCGCCTGCAATGGGCAGAGCAACATGTCAGATGGACTAGACTGCAGTGGAATGCTGTCCTATTCACAGACGAGAGCACGATTCAACATATCCTTTGCTGATGGACGTATGCGGATTTGGCGACGGTGTGGAGAGCGCTTTGCAGATTGCTGTGTTCGTCAGCACAACCGATTTGGAGGTGGCAGTATTCACATTTGGGGAGGATTCAGTTTTCACCATCGCTTGCCTCTTCACGTCTTCCGTGGAAATGTTAATGCTGTGACATATCGAGATGAGGTTCTGGATGCATTGGTTGCTCCTGCGTTCACAAATTATCCAGACTTGCAGCTTCTCCAGCAGGATAACGCACGTGCGCACACCGCATGCATTACGCAGCAATATCTACAGCAGCAGAACATTGTGACGATTGATTGGCCTGCCCTATCACCAGACATGTCCCCTATAGAACAGCTGTGGGACGAGCTTGGACGCAGAGTCTACAGGCAAGGTTCTCCAGCTAATCTGCAACAGCTCGAAGCTGCTCTTACACGTGAATGGGACTTGATTCCCCGGAATTTCCTTCAGAGACTTGTGCGTTCCACGCGGAACCGCTGCCAAGCTTGTTTGCAAGCACACGGTGGACATACCAGATACTGAGGATAGTGTGAATGCATTTTTTTATTGGTTGCATTTTTGGTTTTCTCCCTTGCCTGCACAGAATGCAATGAATTTCATAACAATCAAATGTACAAATTAATGACCAGCATGGATTCATAGGAAAATGAATAAAGATTCCAAATGTGTAAACTTGTAAACACTTATATTTACATTTGACACTCTGTTCCTGGATTATACAGGTGGTGCGTTTTTAATGTGCTTCAGTATACTTAGTCAAATTTTGTAAAATCTTGTAAGATATTGATATACCAAGGTGCTAAATTGTTACTATACTTCATTAATCAATAAAGTGCATTGATTTGTTTATAACTGCAGTTAATGAATTATTTAAATTTCCAGTAATAATTGTGTTGTGTGGTCAAAGAAATATTAATAATATAAAATTTTTAGAGAATAAATGGGAGCCGCGCTGGTGTAATGGCTACGACGTTGTACTGGCGACCAGGTGTTCATGGTTCAAACCCGGCCGTCGGCGTTTGAAGAAATGTTTACGACCGGAAACATTTGACTGAATAACCTGAACGGCTCCTGCACATAAATCCCGTGTGGATGGGAAGGAGCGAAGCTCCTGACCTGGTTGGAAGGAAAGTCCACTGACCCCCCAGCCTCGCAATACATGTCATTGGGCCGAAAGAGCTGGAAAGCTCGAGTGCCGCTGGTTATAGAAAAAAAAAAAGAAAAAAAAAAAAAGAGAGAATAAATACGAGCTGCACTCACATGTTTATGTAACACCTTTGGAACATTGGATGGGTCTAGCGAGAAGGTGACTTACTACACAGCTTTCTTCTTCAGCTACCATCTAGAACTGTGCAGTTAACTACCTGACTTGTCCTGCGCCATCCCTACCACTAGTTCACCAGGTCTCTTCTCCAGTTCTGGGAAGTACACTTTTTACATTCCTATCCAACATCCATCTCGCCACATTTTGGGGAGCTAAACATTACATAGGCTTAATTATTTATCGTAAATGTATGTTTTATGTGTGTGTGTGTGTTGAAAGGTTTACTTGCTCGGTGGAAAGGAATGGAAAGGAAGAAATTGAACACATGACACATGGGGCTGTAGCAAAATATGCGAGAATAAACGCTCAATTCAGTACGATTTAGGCATAAAACGATAATAAATACATTAGCCCGCATGTGTCTGACGGTTGGCATCTTCGAAGCCAGCAGCGCTGCTTTTTGCACAGTGCTAAGCCTATAGAACGATCTCACGGAAAAAAATCTGACACGCTTTAGTTTCGTTTTCGACAAACACTATTAATATTTAACTTTTGCCCAATCTGCTGATTACACTTTGTAGTCTAGCCTTACAATTAACTATTGGCGGAAGCATACCGCAATATAGCTATCTGAAGTAACACTTTCTGTCAACTTTGTAGCAAAATTAGTAGTAATCCTTACATTTTTGGATAGTATTACACGATACAATGCTAACTAGTAACGCAAATTATTAACCCGCCCCGTCTACACCCCGCTTCACTGACACAGTCTGCAACGCATATATTCACACTGCGGAAAAGCCAGCCAAGGCATAACCACGCAGACAATTTTATTTCCTCCTAGTGGTAGCATTTCTGATGTAACTAAAACAAGTAGTTATTTGAAAAAATACATGCTCGCAAGATGAAGGAGAGGAAAGATGGCGGACTTGTGTAAAATTTTATTTGACGATGGACGATGACATAAATTGGAAATTTTAAACCATTATGAAGTTCCCCATAAGAATTATATGGTAGTATGACGTAGAGTTAGATGAGTAAGAATGTACTTTAAATAATATGATAGCCCCAGTATTAGAGAAGTTATTGAAGAAATACTAATATCTAAGAACACACGACCAGACACACTGGCGTTCCTGCTCATGTGTTTTTGGTAACGTTAGGGGGACGCGAGCTGGAAAAAGAGCAGGGAGGTACATTCAAATTCGCTTGGGGTGAACAGAGTATGAATGGGAAAGGGGAACGGTAGGAGAAATGTAATCCTAAACGTGATATCTTTTGTATTGGGCATGACTAGAGCAGACGGGCCAATCGACCACCAGTTATTCAAAATTATTTTGGGTTTTTCATTCAAACTGCATTTGAATTCAAGTAGTAGAACGTTACGATTGGCTAGAGCTGGTAGATATTAGCAAAAGGCTTTGACTATTCATTGCCAGTTGAACTAAAATTTGTATACAGATACGCTGAAAAACAGCTGTGTTAATTTTAAACTTAAATAAAGAATAAATTCACAGTCTGTGCAGTTCGGAGGAAGCTGAGGCCATTTCTTCACAAAATCAGCGTCATTTGTTTATATATTTCTTGATTGTGGTAAGGATATTTTATGAAATTTACTATGTTTGGTCCAACTACAAAGTTAGATACTGCTATTGGGGAAAAAGTGAAGGACATGTCGGAAGCAGGCATTGTTGAGTCCTCACATTAAACGGTGTCTAACTGATGCATGTTGTTATGATTATGTTGACATATTATTGTATTAAAATAGTTTAGCAAGCCTCTGTGTTCAATGAACACTGTTTAACATGCCTGAAGCAAATATAAGTGTAAAGAAAAGAAGAGAAAATCATATCACAGGAAATGTGGTTACTCCACATTATTGTATGGAGGAAAAGTATGTGCACGTACAGTGGCGTATCTTCTATAAGGACTTGAGGTGTGGTCACAACCAGGTGGGAGTCCTGTACAATTCGGGGCGAGTGCATTTGTAAGGCACGCGAGGCTGACCCCATACCCACGTAGGGAATTAAGTGTTAGAATAAATGATCAGAGATAAAAGGCCATGGTGTCCTTTTGTTGCAGAGCGTCTATGTTCCTGTTGCCGGCTGGTGACAGGAAACCTGCTGAGTGCTAATAAACGCCAACCAGTCTCCAACCAGACTTATATGCTGTCGAATATCCAGTAGGAGCTTTGGCGAGTGTTGAACTTGAAATTTCTGCAACTACCCAGTGAATTATCTTACAACAAGGACTCCCAGGTGAAGAGTAAAACATCTGGGGCATCTCTGACATTTTCTTGTGTTTCAAAATATTACACAGGAATTTTATGGGGGTAGGATGAACTACAGCCCTCATATACAGTGACTCTCCCGGTAGATAACTAAAGTGAACTAATTTAATATTTCATACAGGACGGACATTTATAACTACATAATAACTTTTAGTTATTGGGCAGATTGTCCCAACATTTTTAATTGTTCTTTTCTGTAAACTATCTTGTCCTTATTTTCAAAGACCTGTCCACAAGCTATGAATGGACAGGCAAAATAAATTGTAAATATTTGTTCAAAGAAAAACTTAACTGCTAGTTATTAACTTCTTTAATAGAAACTTAAAGTGTTTGATTGTTGTGTACCATCATTCATTTCTCCCCTAGACACTAGGTACACCATACACCATACACTAGAGCCAGAAGATTGACCGTGTGAGACCTAGGGAGGTAGCGTTAGGTTCTCTGCACATAATTCATCATCATCATCTATAGAGTCAGAGACCTACATGTGCTTGACCTCACACGGTTATAGCATACACCTTTTCATTCTTTTTAGGATACCATCATAACCTCCCCAGCAAAATCAACTTTGCTACAGGGGCCATTCTCAGGTAATGAGTCAGAACGCGCACACCATAGTTCTTTCCCATCATTTCTTGACTGGTTACTTAGCACGTTAAATATGTATTTTTAAAAGGGACATTTCTCCATGTTTAAACGTGAAACAAAAAAAAAGGTCACATATCCGTCGTTTGTAAATGTTGAACACACGAGTGGGAAAATGTGCACTTAGGGCAGAATATTACCGCTGCTAGTGGTGCCCCTGTGCCAATTTGGCTGTCGTTAAGCTTATGAACGGTGCCAGAATTATTCAGGGGGAATAAGGTATTCACAAGTGAAAACATGCTCTTAGTTTATGTTAGCAGATTGTTGTTTGCCGACGGCAAATTTTCTTTGGGAACCAGCTGGGTGTTGAAGTGTCGTATCTGCAAACTTCAGCATCAGCAACTGAGGATAACCTAGCGGAGTCCTGTCGTCTTATGTAAGGTCGAAATTGTGCGCGGATTTGTGTGTTTTTTGTTTTTGCTATGGTCGGGCTTTTTGTGAGCTTTTGAGTGAAGGTTGCAGAAGGGCAAATATGACTTAGTGCGATCTTGTGAAGAACTGTAATGGACAGAGGCGGCTCCAATGCTTTTGTATGGAGGGGATATCTATAAATAATATTGTAGTTGCATATGTTCATATACACTCGGGAGAATAAAACACAAAAAAAGTTTAAGAGAACAATATCATGCACAACAAATACAGTATAGGTTATTCATCGTAAAGATTGCACTGACAGTGCAAAATATTTAATTATTATACTTTGGCACACCGAACAATTACGATTTGGAAGAGCTTTATAATTACTCAGAAGTACTTGCACTGAAATGTCAATTTGCCTTTAAGCTTGTCCAATTCGCCTTTGACAACGACAAAGTCGTTAGGTGTTGTGGTCGTAAATGTTTTATTTGTAATTTTTATTTGAAAGTCATTACGCTGAACGCGTTTTTCAGTTTACAAAAATCTACTTCGTTCATAGTAAAATGGAGGGTTAAATCTAGGAGTTGTGTTATTAACACGAATGCAATCACAAGATAGCCGTGTCCGTAGTGCCAAGAAAAGACTTTAGTTATCTTGGGGACGGCGTAGTGTATCCCTACTTATCTATTCTGCTCATGCGCATTTAAACACATTTTCACCAGTGTTCTCTCTGAATTTGGGAAACGTGTACTTCGTCAAACAATTGTTTCGCATTTTTGGGGATGGTGCTCTTTCGTCGTTCGAATTCAGAAAGCGTTGGGGCAAAACGCGCGTATAAAGGAAATGGGAATTGGAGGGAGTAGCAGCGAGAGAGTTTGTGTAAGAGAGAAGGCATGAGGAGGGTTCGATGTAGAATCACAGCTGTTGTAATATATCTACAGAGACCTGTTAAATGCCACTGTTAAAACATGAAAAAGGGAATATTCTGCTGATGATAGACCCCACTGCCTCATAAGAACGAGCCGCCACTGGTTACATAGCTGATACAAATAGAGAGAACGAGAAAGCAGGGGGAATGTAGGACATTTACAAGCAGGGGTTGCGATCACGTGTGTGATTACAATGTTTGGAGAATTGAACGAACAAGTGAGTAAATGACAGAGGGAGAAATGTGTGAGAGAACATACCTTGTTACATGAAAAGGCGGAAGGTAATTGTAAATCATAATTTTTTATCAGGGAACAGGGAGAATGTAGGACGTTTGCAGTCGTGGTTTAAGAGCACATGTATGATAACGTTGTTATGGAGCACTGAGTGAATGAGTGAATAAATGATAAGGAGACATGTATGAGAGAACATAAATGTATACCTGGTAAGGCGGACGTAATTGTAAGTCGTAATTTATACGTATATATTCTTATTCAAGTAGGCCTACCATGCATAGTGGCTGAGGTGATCATGTAGAGACATGATCTACAGCTCAACAGCTTTCTGTCTCTATTACTTTTTATCATTGCTTCCATTCACATAGAATTATTTCATAAAATATTTTTTTTTTAGTTCATGGAACGCTGCTTTCGTATATTTGTTTATATGTTCCATTAAATATGTATTACTGGCAACTCTGTTATTAGATTGGGATACCACCTATTCAACAAGCTAAAGATAGGAACTATCGACGAGTGTGACTGTGGCACCGATAAAATTTCTGCTGAACATCTGCTGAAAAAAGATACCCAGCATAAAGCACAAATGGCTGTCACCAGTACCATTCCAGGAAAAGTTATATGGAGATAGACATAGTCTCAAGCTGGCCACTGCTTGCTTTGAACATATTCAAGTTGACGTTTGAGAGGATACGAAGAAGGAGGAGAATTCTGTTCTTGACTTCTTTCCATGCCACGATGTCAGACTGTCCTGTTATCTTCTCTATCCGTCGTCCTCTATCTCTTTTCTTTTTAGTTTTTTCCTGTTGTCACAATATAGTCCAGCTATCTTTGTATAACACGCCCAGAGAAAGTGAATTGTTTCCTTCTAATGTGTGTAATAACCTTCCGTTGCGCTCTGGTTTCCTTTAAGACGCCCTCGACACTCTTTTTTTGCTGACCTTGGTATTTTTAACATTCTACTGCAACACCACACATCTGTGGTCTCCATGGCGTTTCCTACTTGTTTACTAATTGTCCAGGACTCACTTCCCGGAGTTAGGATCGGCTCTGTACGATACTGAAGAACTCTCTTTCTTGCTTCTATTCACATAGAATTGTTTCATAAAATTTTATTTTTAAAGTTCATGGAACGCTGCTATCGTATTGTTGTTTATATGTTCCATTAAATGTTTAATACTGGCATATGTTGTTTGGTTTGGCCATGTGAGTGAATTAAAGTAAAGAGCAGCAGGAGAACTGCTGCCCTGTAAGGCGGGGGAAAAGTTGAATGGGTAAATATCTCTAAAAGGACAATTCATATGCCATCATTCGTGAGGGAAAAGGTGAATCTCTGTAACGATTTGTGACGACATTGGTCAGGGAGGGGAAGTCTTTAAAAATGTGATGTCACGCAGCGGTAAGGGAAAGCAGGAACTCTTTCTTACGTTTTGGGGAGAACAAACGTCTTCACTTCCCCATGTAGTTCCCCCTGGGGTCTGTGAAGAGACAAATAAAGAATAGCACTAGTGCACCCTCTGACGTATCGTACAAGGTGACTAATACGAGGTCAGACATGGGGCAGACAACCTCATCAGGTCAAACAAATTGCTACTGAAACCACTGTTACAAGAACATGTGACTACCTGGTGCATGCTTGCTGCAGTGGTGATTCCTTACTCCGTAGGGAGCACTAAAGAGGTAGATGACGATAGAATCATCTTCACTGCGAATGTGTGACGACTAAGGTTCGACCGAAAATGGCGGCCAAACCCGTATCACTGGAAAAAGGACCTTAGATACAAATATGTGCTACTGTATTTGTAGCTAATTTTTAAAGTCGCGATTGGGTCCTTTTTCCGGCGATACGGGTTTGGCCGCCATTTTCGGTCGAACCTTAGTTGTCGTCACTCTCTATATACAGGGCACTAGTCGTAGTGAAATACAAAAACAATCTGTGAAAAAAAAATATTTTTTACATGCAAAAAAACTGATAATTTTTCGAGTAAAAATTTTGGTGAAGATAAAATTCAGGTTTTTAGGCTATGCATACAGACCCCCTAAAATACATTCATGGGAGACCTCATCTTGCCCCTCCAGGGGTCCGTGAACCACAAGTTAAGAAACCCTGGGTTCTAGGAAGGCTGTAAAAGTGATTGCGCTTGTAATTAGTCTGGATCGTTCCTCGGTCCAATATTCCATAGTTACGCGGAGTTGTCGTGCTAATGAATACTGTCCACGAAGCACTATGTTTGTGATGCTTAGTTGGCAGTGTGGGTAGTCACCATTTACTAATGTAGTCGAGGCTGTGGTGCCGTTTAAATTGTCTTGGGTTGGAGTCTCCGGTAAGCCTGTCACTTCTGTGGCTTTTCTGTTGTCTAGTTTTCTACTTCTGTATTTTTTTCACGAATACCTGTAACATACTTATTTGTGTGTGTTGCTGTCATTTTCGACGGAGTCATCTGTCAAGTTATTTGCTTATGTTTGTATCATAAGTATAATTGTGTCTTTACCTGCGATGTCAGGTTGATTAGGGGTTGTCTTCCCTTGTTTATTCATTCATTGTGTTTGACCTTTAGGGTCAGAGGTTGACAGTTCGGCGTGGGCCTATGGGAAGGTTTTTTAAGCGGGAGTGAGATATACTTCCGGGAAGCCGGGAGGTCCTGTTTTTCTGAAGGGACCAAGAGTCCATTGTTTTTCGGGGAGAATCTTCGAAGTAACTGCTATGGCAGTTTTCCCCAGTGAATCTCTGTGCGTCGGGATGACGACAGAATTCCTTGTGTAGTTCTGAGGATTCATTTACCAGGTAATACCGACCTTTATGCATTATTACGCTTTTCGGTGGCAGAACATGTAAAGGATTACCTAGGGTGAACAGCAGTTCACGGATCCGCCATTTCAGAACTTATATATTTGTGCTCGAGGTAGCCATCCAAGACTGTTAGTCTTATATTGTCCAGAAATCCAGTGACGAGGATATATTGTGGGAGCCGCAGATTGGCGGAACTTCTATCTACAATAAGTATTACTGCAGGGTTGGTGATAACCTATTTAACAGAAGTACACGGCCGACGTTAGGACGAGGCCTGTGCTTCCGGCTATTATACTACAGCCTGATATGTGCAATTGGCAGGGAGTGCCAAGTTGCACCTGTGTGTCAAGGTAACTAAGGCATCTGACGCGTTTAGTCAGAGACGCCAAGGGCGACGCTACGAACTGTCATTATTGAAGAACTTTGCTATTGACCATGCACGTCTATTCTGATGTTTACCTTTTTGAATGCCAAATGTATACCTATCGATGTCAGGTCAGCATGACCTTGTTACACTGACTGTTCCTGTTGATATTATGTGTGTTCCCGTCAATAAATGTCTTGAAACATGCCTGCAGTGTCAAAGCATCCTTGATTACTGCATGTGAGAGTATGGGTTGCAGGATCTACATCTATACGAGCCTAAACACATTCGCGTCTTCATTCGCACCCACACTCAACTCATCATACGCTCGCACTACACATCTAACAACATGTAAACTGTCTTGGGCCAGTGATCACCTCAACAAGAAAAAAAAAGACAGTTACATTTCTGGTGGACCAGTTACGTGGGCTCTTATGATACATTTCTTGTCGCCAATGTGGCCTAGAAACTTACATTTCTGATGGACCAGATCTGTGGGTTTAAAAAGAACAGAGCGAGCATTTGACATTATTGTTGACATTTATGGATCCAGAAATTTACATTCCTGGTTGGCTGTTACATGTATGATGTCTCCAGTTTTGTCGAGAAAGTTACAAGAAGGACAAGTACACATTACACTTCTGATCTGTGGGTCTAAGCTACACACGGGACAGCCGTAACACACAGTGCTAATTCTACATTTGCAAGTTTTGGCTACAACAGGACAGATATAGGTCATCAACGGTTGACATAAATAAACAGTACGAGCATTTATATTATAATGCTACATAAAGCATAACAAGACAAGTACTGAAGTGAACTACTAGGCATTTGCTACGTGGACCATAACTGCATAGAAGGCGGGTTCCTATTGTAAACAGTACTGCGGGTTGTTACACGTTTCATTCAACAACAGACTTTTCTAGGTCAGAGTATTCAAGCTGCATTGTTGGAGGTCAAGTGTCTGTAAACAGTACGTGAAATTGTAAACATTCAATGTGCAAGCCCTAATTTGAGAAGGTCATAGTAACTTTGGTTCGTGAATACCACTTTATGTTACAGTGGATTTGACGTTCAGTGCGCGTTTGACATTTCGTTTCTGTGTTCGCAAGGAGCAAGAAATTTATTTTAGTTTCAGCTGTGACTGAACTTGTTCTGCAACACATTGAAATTGATTGCTATATGTTTATGTCACTTCTACTGTTTTGTGTATTTTTCTGCGGGTTTTTCGGTTGGTGGGTCTTACGGTAAATATGCCACTTGATCGAGGCTTACTGTAAGCGGTCTGTAGGTGCAAATTTTCTTAATTTGGAAATTTGCTAGTGACAATTGGTCGCTATTGATGTTAGCTGTGATGATGTAATTGTACTTAACGTTGTTTTTGTAATATTTTGTCTGTTTTTCAGTTTTGATTGTCGATTTGTTTTGTTTGTATTCTGTAGGTCTCTCCTTTCTTGTGTATTTCTCTACACATTTTTGGTTAAAACAGTGTTGCCATTTGTATTGTTTTGTATTTTTGTCTTTGTATTTTTTTTTTGGTTGTACTACATTACTGTCATGCACAGTCTACATACACATACTTGGTCATGTTTTGATATTATTGATAAGGTAGACTCTTCATATAGAGTTTGTTAAATAATATTATATAAGATATTTATACAAGTTCTTTGATAAAAGACTTGTTATCTACAAAGATTGAGACAGTAAAATAAAGTGAAGTGAGTATACAAGTCTAGCATTTCAGACTTGTCTCCCATTGAAGTGGGATAAGGTAATTTATTTAATTTTTTTTCAGGTTTCTGATCTCATTAGACAGAATGTCTACATTGGATTTCTTCATCCAGCAAGGGTTGACCCTTGGTAAGTCTGGTAAAGAATTGGAAGAATATTCATCTGCTCAATTCGCCATTGCATTAAAGTCAGAAGAAAAGAAACAAAAAGAGGAAATTAAATTGAAAGCAGAAGCTGAACTAAAGAAGCTAGAAGCTGAGAATAGAAGATTAGAACTTGAAGAAAGAAGGTATCAAAGAGAGGCTGAGGAGAGAAAAGCTCAAGCTGCTGCTGAGGAGAGGAAAGCTCAAGCTGCAGCTGATGAAAGAAAATTCCAGATGGAAATGGAAGACAAAAAACTTCAAGCTGCTGCAGAGGAAAAAAAACTTCAAGCTGCTGCAGAGAAAAAAAAACTTCAAGCTGCTGCTGAGGCTGAAATTAGAAAAATGGAACATGAGGAAAGAAAACAGAAGATGGAACTTGATGAAAAACTCGCAATTTTGGAGTTAGAGAAATTGAAATTGGCGAGTACGGGTGCTCAGCAAACAACTTCGAGTACGACAAAGGAGTTTGTTAGTAGGATTAAATTGCCTCATTTCAATCCTTTAAAGGATGACGTAGCAGATTATCTAGATAGATTCCAATTTTTGTGCGATACGCATAACATAAAAAAGGAAAAATATGTTGAACAACTGATGCCATTTTTTACAGGTGACACAGTGACTACTCTTATGACAATAGACGAACATGAGAGGACTAATTATGATGTTGTCAGGGCAGCATTACTAAAGAAATACCAATTAAAACAAGAAGACTATCGTCTTCGTTTTAGGACAATGTTGCCAGAAAATGGAGTAGATTTCTCTGATTTTGTTACAAAGATACGTCGTACATTTACACGATGGGTTGAGTTGTCTCAGATTGAGAAAACATATGAAGGTCTAATGGACTTATTATTGCGAGATAAGGTTTTGTCATCTGTTAATGATTCTTTTCTTGCATTCCTTCATGAGCGTAAGCCTAAAAACTTAAAAGAAATGGAGGAATACTGTTGTCAGTATGCCACAGCACATCCCCATGCTACAGTTAGCAATTCTAAAGTGAAAGAAGGGTTGCCAGCTGCTTCGGCAACACCATATGGCCCTAATTTCAGAAAAAAATTTCAGGGTGCTCAACAAAATTGGAATAGGGGAAGTAATCAAAATTACACTCAGAAGCGGAGTAATCCAACACATGATGGTTCTTCGTCTATGCAGTGGAGACAAGATGGTAGTTCTCGTAATTTTAGTGGTAATAATTTGAGACACTTTCGTAAAGGCTATCCAAATAATAACTATTCAAATTTTCGAGGTAATCATTCTCGACGTCAAGATTATGACGATGGTGAATTTAGAAACCGGGATTCAAACCGGAATGATGATTACAATAGGCAATATGATAACAATTACAGGGGAAATGATAGTCGAAATAATTACAGGGGAAATGATAATCGAGGTAGACCTAGGTTTAACAAAAAAAGACCTTACCAACAGGCAAACTCTGCGCAACAAGAGTTTGATGGAGTCTGTAATACAGTAAATGATAGTGGTAACTCTAGGGCTATCACTGGTTGTGCTTTCGATTTTGGGAGAGCAACTGAATGCCCCCAATGCTTAACATTGTTTGACTCATCAACTGTATCTACGCTAAGTTGTGGTCACCCTCTTCCTGCTCTACCTGCTACAGTTGCGCATGATGGGAGAGGATCTCTCATCTTACATAAAGGTCTAATAAATGATAGGCTAGTCTCAGTACTTTTCGATTCGGGATGTACTACCGTCGGGGTTAAGGAGTCTCTGATAGATCCTTGCTGTGCCACGGGAAAAACAATCAAATGTGTTACATTTGGTGGTACTATGGAAAGCTATCCTACTGCTATTATTAGGATTGACACTCCTTTCTTCACAGGAGATGTCCATGCATGTCTTCTTCCTAATCCTATTGCGGATCTTATAATCGGTCGTATTCATGGGGTTAAGGAATGCACCCCGCAACAAATTTCTAGTTGGGAGAAAAAAACATTCAAACGGTCAATGCAGTGGTGACAAGAGCTCAAGCTCTTAATCCCCCAACTTCATCTTATAATAGTAATGAAGTTGATAGCCAAGACGAGCACTTGGTGATTTCCCATGACTCGTTTGTTAAACGTCAAGAAGAGGATCCTTCTTTGAAGAAATACTTCCTTCTTGCAAAGAAAGGGGATCCCAATCAAAATACGAATCACAAATCGTATATCACTATGAAGAATGGTATATTGGTACGAATGGTACAACACTCGGACAAGTCTATGCACTCGCAAATTCTTGTGCCTAAGTGTATGAGAGCCTTAATTCTTCGGCATGCACACGATTCTCAGTGTGCGGGACACATGGGTTTTTTCCAGAACTAAAACTAGAGTCCTTGCGTCATTCTTTTGGCCATTCGTGAATAAAGACATCCGAATTTATTGCCGATCTTGCAAAATTTGTCAAGAGGTCAAGTCTAGGGGTCCGAGACATGCTGCTCCTATTCAGGCTGCAGATATTCCGATTCGGCCGTTTCAGAAAATGGCTATAGACATCATTGGTCCGTTCAAAATTAAGTCAGCCAGAGGACACCAATTTATCCTCACTTGCGTGGACATGTGCACGCGTTGGCCAGAGGCTATTCCTCTGAAGAGCATATCAACTGTCGATATCGCTGATGCTCTTTGGCTCGTATTTTCTCGTCTGGGATTCCCCGGAGAAATACTGTCGGATCACGGCACTCAGTTAATTTCGGACGTTATGTCTCAGGTAATGGCTACGCTAGACATTAAAAGGTCTCTCAGTAGTATTTATCATCCAATGTCCAATGGATTGGTAGAACGTCTTAACAGGACACTAAAGAACTTACTTGGCAAGATAACGGAGGATCATCCTGAAGATTGGGACAGGGTTTTACCTGCAGTCCTCTTTGCCTATAGAGAGGTTCCCAACGAGCATACAGGGTTTTCTCCTTTCGAACTTGTCTTTGGCGCGCAACCGCGCGGGCCAATGTCCTTGTTACACGATTTGATAACTTCCGATAATATTGACGATGATACACAATCGTCATATGAATATGTTATAGCTCTTAGAGAAAAGATTATCGAATCGTGCAGGTTAGCAACTTCATCTTCCGAATTTGCGAAAGAAAAAGCTAGGCGATTTGCTAATAAGAAAAGACGCCTACGTCAACTTTGTCCTGGAGACAAAGCATATGTCTTACTGCCCTCAAGAGAGAATAGACTTCTCATTTCTTGGAAGGGTCCATACACTATAGTCTCGAAAATTTCTGATGTCGACTATATTGTCGATGTGGATGGAAGGCATAAAACCTTCCATATAAATATGTTAACAGAGTTTATTGAACGTCCAGACTATTTACAGCCTATTTTCCAGGCGACGGACGACTCTCCAGTTCAACATGGTCACATCTCATCCCTGTCCGTTATACAGGATGAGGAAACTATTTTTTCTGACGTGAACTTACCTCTTCCTACGATTCCACTTATTTCAACGGAATCGTGGAGAGACGTTACAGTCTCTTCTAACTTGTCTTTTGAGGAACAACGTCAAGTATCCTCTACGTTACAATCATATCAGGATGTCCTTACCGACATTCCTGGACACACAGATGTCATAGAACATGACATCATACTTACTGATCGTAATCCGATCAGAGTAAGACCATACCCAATACCTATTCATTTTCAAGCACAAGTCGAGAAAGAATTGGATGAAATGATTCAACTACAAATAATTGAACCATCCACTTCAGCTTATTCTTCGTCGATAGTTATTGTTCGAAAGAAAGACAATAACATACGTCTTTGCGTTGATTATCGCAAATTAAATCAAGTTACGAAGTTCGATGCTGAACCTATGCCGTTATTAGATGATCTACTTATTAGACTTTCTAAAGCTAAATTCTTTACTAAACTAGACTTGTCGAAAGGTTATTGGCAAGTCCCATTGACGGAACACGCCAAACCTCTCACTGCTTTTTCGACACCTAGGGGTCTGTTTCAATGGAATTTTATGCCTTTCGGGCTTATGAACGCCCCAGCGACTTTCGTGCGCATGATGCGACGAATTCTATCAGATCGTGCAGATGTCATTGCATATTTAGACGACATCTGTCTTTTCAGCGATACTTGGGAAGAACACTATGTGGGTCTGAAGGAATTGCTATCTACTCTACGTGAGCATAGTTTGACTGCTAAACCCTCTAAAGCTTTTGTTGGGTTTAGTGAAATTTCCTTCCTAGGTCATCGAGTTGGTCATGGTCTGTTGAAGACAGAGGACCAAAACATTTCAAAGATATTAAATATCTCGGTTCCGAAGACAAAAAAGCAAGTGCGTAGTCTCTTGGGATTGATACAATTCTATGGAAGATTCATTGAGAATCTGTCCTCCATTATGGCACCACTTTCAACGTTATTGAAAAAAGGTTCTCCTAATATGGTGCGTTGGTCCCAAGAATGCCAATCTTCATTGGATCAGGTTAAGAATTTGTTCTCATCTCATCCTATCTTAAGACTACCGACGATTGATAAGACTTTTGTCCTTCGTAGTGATGCCTCTTCCACTGGCATTGGAGCGGCACTAATGCAGGAATATTCAGGAACTCTGCATCCTGTAATGTATATTTCTAGGAAGCTGAATGCGGCAGAAAGGAATTACTCGGTTTTGGACCGTGAATTGTTGGCTATGGTTTGGTCCATTCTTAAGCTACAAAGGTTCCTTCTGGGCGCGCATTTCTTTATGGAAACCGACCAAAAAGCTCTTACGGCTATGCAAAGTAAGGATTTGAAGAGCTCGAGATCTACTCGTTATGCTATTGCTCTTCAGCCTTTCCATTTCACGGTGCGAGCTATCCGTGGTTCGGATAATGTGATGGCGGACATATTGTCTAGATGCCCACATGATTCCAGTTAAATCTTGTGTCCTAGTTTTTCCTGATATATTTTCAGACTTAGGTCTGTCCTTAATATCATAATATGTTGTAATACAAATGTATTTGGATGATGTTTAGATAATTTAACAAATTTCATTTTGTCCATCCATCAGTGATATGTTGCTAAAATAGCATTGACATTTGTATATTGCTATGATTATATTATTTAGTAATGTTTGATATATGATTGGTATTGCCAGCAACTTAGGTTTCTTGAATGGTATCCCTTAGTTTGTTTGGCTTAAAGGAAATATTTTCTCCTATGTTGGGAGATGATTTGTACCCTCTTCTATTGTACCTGATATTAGGTTCATTGTTTGCATGAGCACAGAAGTGATACTGGTGCTATCTTGCTCATGAACATATTAAAAAAAAAAAAAATTGCATTTTTTTTTTTACAGGGGGGTGGTAGTAATGTTGCTGTCATTTTCGACGGAGTCATCTGTCAAGTTATTTGCTTATGTTTGTATCATAAGTATAATTGTGTCTTTACCTGCGATGTCAGGTTGATTAGGGGTTGTCTTCCCTTGTTTATTCATTCATTGTGTTTGACCTTTAGGGTCAGAGGTTGACAGTTCGGCGTGGGCCTATGGGAAGGTTTTTTAAGCGGGAGTGAGATATACTTCCGGGAAGCCGGAGGTCCTGTTTTTCTGAAGGGACCAAGAGTCCATTGTTTTTCGGGGAGAATCTTCGAAGTAACTGCTATGGCAGTTTTCCCCAGTGAATCTCTGTGCGTCGGGATGACGACAGAATTCCTTGTGTAGTTCTGAGGATTCATTTACCAGGTAATACCGACCTTTATGCATTATTACGCTTTTCGGTGGCAGAACATGTAAAGGATTACCTAGGGTGAACAGCAGTTCACGGATCCGCCATTTCAGAACTTATATATTTGTGCTCGAGGTAGCCATCCAAGACTGTTAGTCTTATATTGTCCAGAAATCCAGTGACGAGGATATATTGTGGGAGCCGCAGATTGGCGGAACTTCTATCTACAATAAGTATTACTGCAGGGTTGGTGATAACCTATTTAACAGAAGTACACGGCCGACGTTAGGACGAGGCCTGTGCTTCCGGCTATTATACTACAGCCTGATATGTGCAATTGGCAGGGAGTGCCAAGTTGCACCTGTGTGTCAAGGTAACTAAGGCATCTGACGCGTTTAGTCAGAGACGCCAAGGGCGACGCTACGAACTGTCATTATTGAAGAACTTTGCTATTGACCATGCACGTCTATTCTGATGTTTACCTTTTTGAATGCCAAATGTATACCTATCGATGTCAGGTCAGCATGACCTTGTTACACTGACTGTTCCTGTTGATATTATGTGTGTTCCCGTCAATAAATGTCTTGAACATGCCTGCAGTGTCAAAGCATCCTTGATTACTGCATGTGAGAGTATGGGTTGCAGGATCTACATCTATACGAGCCTAAACACATTCGCGTCTTCATTCGCACCCACACTCAACTCATCATACGCTCGCACTACACATCTAACAACATGTAAACTGTCTTGGGCCAGTGATCACCTCAACAAGAAAAAAAAGACAGTTACAGTGTGTATTATTTATTTACTGTTCACTGGCCTCGGGTTTCCCCTCTTTATTTAATAATTCGGGCTGGGATCTTTAACGATTAATAAATCGATTAATCGGTAAAAATTGTGTGCGATTAAAGGATAAAACAAATTTTAAATAAATTATTACATTTTTTCAGTAATGTTTATGTTTTTTACTTAAATGCGAGAGCATTTGCCATGTCAGATGTTTTGTAATTTGGAATGTGGCAAATATGGTCAATAATAATAAATTGTTTGGCTGTAACTTTTGAATATTTTCATTATATTATCACGACGATGTTGCCTTATAACAATTAAAATAAATAAAATCCTTAGTGATTTAACAATGGTCCACAACCAGACGATAGGTCAAGCCCTAAGAACCCAAACCCCTGCAGACCCAAGTAGAACAGTCCCAACTAAGATGGTTTGGCCATGTCTGCAGAATAGGAGAAGATCGGCTGCCACGACAGGTATGGGAGGCTAAGTGCCAGGGATCCAGACCTCTAGGACGACCCAGAGTCCGCTGGGAGGACAACATTAGACAATCTATGAAGGACCGAGGACTAGAATGGAACCAAGCCAGGAGGAAGACAGCCGATAATATAGTATGTCGCTCTCTCTTCCAAACCTCTACACATCACGGTAGAAGATTAACGAGTAAGTAAGTGATTTAAAAACTGTTGTTTATGATTTTGTATAATTTAATTATAATTTTTTTCGAAATTGATCAATTAGTCTTTGTTTAAAGATATTCGATTAATCAATTACGATTTGTTAAGTCAATGCCAGCCCTATTAATAATAATAATAACACCTCAGACAACAAGGACGGCATTTATAATGAGAAGAAACTGGGAAGAACTAATTATTTGTTTGATATTTTTTGGTCCTTTTTTACGGTGTTGGGCAGGGAGATATGGGGAGAGCAAACGAACTTTATTTTCTAAGTGTTAAGATTTAGGCACGCAGGCCGGTCTAACATTCTGCCCTTGCTCTCACTCTCTTTCTCTCTCTCGCTGTCTCTCTCTCTATCTCTGAGAGAGATTGTGCTTATGCCTGGCAACCTCGTCATATAACACAGATTGCTACAGAAACCACCACTCCAGGCTAACTGCAGTGGTGAGCGTGTGGCCTTAAGGAACAGAAAAGTAAAACGGCAGTAATGCTTAGTCTACGTTCAAATTACGTGCCGTAAAGTTCCTGTGGGGGACGAGAGATTTATCCCGGGACCCGGGCACTTTGTGGTTCACTGTGTCTGTATGAACAGCGATACTTGACTTGAGTAGCATGTTGCAATACCAGCCTTAACAAGATAAAGGTAGTCTTAGAGCAGATACTGCCGTAGTGAAGGGAGTTTTTCAGAAGTCTAGGTCTAAAGTTTATGAGATATGGTGGCTGATTCCCTTCCCTAACTCAAGACTTCCCTAAGTCAGGTACCTATTTACAGCTAAGTAGACTTGAATACAACGTTTTCTTTGATCTTTTTCAGTTCATTCGTCTTCCTTCTCAACTTGACCGTTTATTGGTTGCTGTATTTTTTTTCCCCTTTCATTCAAACTTTTTGTTCATGTGTGAGTAATTCTTGCTTCTGTCATTCACTCAAAGGAACCGAATTGGAATTCTATCCCAGTAACTTTGCTTCGAGAAGCAGTTGATCTGACCACTCTGCCAGTCGGCGCTCTAATATCAGCGTTACTGCGAACAATTATATGACTGGTAACCTCATAAAAAAAGAAATTGCTCCACAAACCACCACTGGAAAGAAGGAGGCTAACTGCATTGGCGAACCTGTGGCCTTGACTCGCAAGAAAATTGCGTTATTAAATTTCTGAAACTCTGTTCTATGACATCTCTATTAGGCGAAGTCGAAGGGAGCTTGTCGAGATGTCTACAACTGTCAACAAAACGCCGGAGCTTCGTAATCTGAGCTTGTGACAACAAAAACGGGCCGAGTTGATGAATGTTACTCTGGGCCGTCTCTTAGGCGACGCGAGCAGTGCAGTTGCACCGGGCGCCGTTTGGGGGGAGGGGAAGGGAGGGGGTGCTGAAATGTATATTTTAAAATGTTGGAAAAAAATGCGTCCCCAGGGCGTGAGGCAGTTCTTTCCCATCATTTCGTGAAGAGTTACAAACTCAAGCAGGTATGAAAAGGTTTGGCTTGATTTGGTTTTTAAGGACTATCTTCATTGCACACGGACATAACACAAGCAACATTTGAGACCTACTGCACTACAGCAAGTTTCAACATGTGTAAGTAATAATATTGGTGAGGTAAACAGCTTTCGAGAATAAATTACATTTCAGCACACATATAAATGTCATTTCAGCTGGCGGAGTTTTTACAACTGTGGCAGATTTGCGTATTTTATTTTATTTTATTTTTTTAAATTTTCATCTGCTAAAAACGCCGGAGATTGGTTTTCAGATTAAAACATACTCCCTTGCTTTTGTTTAAATGCAAAATTAAATTAAATTGCTCTGATACCCACATCATCATCACTTGATACTGTCAAATGTCTGCCAACTATGGAGGAGCTGGATGCTGAACTAACATTAGAAGAACTCAGCAAGACCATTGATAGCTTGGCCTCTGGCAAAGCACCAGGCAGTGATAGGATTCCTCCAGATTTAATCAAATGCTGTAAGAGCACGCTATTACATTCCCTACATAGTGTGCTGTGCCAGTGCTGGGAAGAGACAACTATTCCTCAAGACATGCGAGATGCCAAGGTATATAGCCTATATAAATGTATAAAAATAAAGGAGACAGAAGTGATTGCAATAACTATAGAGGCATCTCTCTTCTTAGTATTGTTGGTACGGTTTTTGCCAGAGTCATCTTAATGCGACAACACAAAAGCTGAGCGCATATATCCAGAGTCACACCTGAGATTGGGCGACAAGAAGCTCACACAACAAGCAGAAGAGAGGTGAAAACGTCGAAAAGAACACCGGGAAAATAAGCAGCTGAGGGCTGTCACCTCAGGGGCGCATTCCCACAGTCAGTTATGACTGAAGGGGCTATTTTATATAAATATATATATATACATAAAATCACAGGAAACTTAGGACGTCTCAAGATGAAAGGAAGGTTGGTACTGGTTGGCTCTAAATCAGTGGTTTCCAAAGTGGACAGTACCGCGCTCTTGGGGGTGTTTGAAGGCCTAAGGGAGTGTTCTATAGTAAGCGAGCGATTGAGGCTTTGTCTAGCTAAATTCAACTATATATATATATATATATATATATATATATATATATATATATATATATATATATATATATATATATATATATATATATATATATATATATATATATATATATATATATATATATATATATTCTTCTTCTTTGATCCATAACCGCCAAAGCAGTCAGTGGTTTATGTGCAAGGAGGACAGTTTCGACATTTCCTTCTCTGTTACTCTCCGGCATTCCGCACCATAGAAAAGCACAGAAGGTACACAGCTCTCATACAGTCTTAATTTGGTGTTTGTGCTGTACTGGGAAGACTTCCAAATGTTGTTGAGAACAGAAAAGGCTGTTCTCGCTTTATTCATTCTGTTGTTAATGTCCTTGCTTGTTCCGCCGTCAGGTGTTACTATGCATCCTAGGTAAGTAAATGTGTCTGTCTGTTCTAACTTCTGGTTCCTTACTGTTATTGGCTCAGGATTGCCCACATTTAGTGTCATGACCTCTGTCTTCTTCAGATTGATGTTCAGGCCAACCTGCTGGCCATACTTATTCAGTCTATCGGTTTTGTCTTGAATGTGTTGATGTGAATGCGCGAGCAGTGCAATGTCATCTGCATATTCCAGGTCTTCCAGTGTAGAAAACATTGTCCATCTAATTGTTACCAGCACCCCTTGAAAAGCTTCTCGTACCCCCGGGTACGCGTACCCCAGTTTGGAAACCTTTGCTATAAGGTGTATAAGTGACTGGAACGAGCGACTTTAGGTAGTAGTTGTGGGTTAGGGTGTGTACAGACTACGTTCTCCTTTAAAGCGCTCACGTCATGGGCCGGAATAATCAAACCGCTTTTACATATAAGCATTATATTACGTAATATTGTTGAATTTAGCTAGACAAAGTCTCAGTCGCTCGCTTACCACAGAACACCCCCTTAGGCCTTCAAACGCCCCCAGGGGCGCGGTACTGCCCACTTTGGAAACCACTGATTTAGAGCCAACCAGTACCAACCTTCCTTTCATCTTGAGACGTTCTCTGTTTCCTGTGATTTTATCTATTGTTATGACAGTTAATAAAGCACAGGGACAGTTATTTGAGCATGTAAGTATATAGCTACCAGAAGCAGTCTTTGGTCATAGTTAACTACAGCAGCGCTAACGCGATGAAGGAACCCAGACAGTCTTAAAGTATATATTAGGACACTTGCTATCTAGGCAAACATTTTAAAGATAGCCGTACAATTAAAAAAACATGTTGCGATAAAAGAGCTGTTAGTAATTACGGTAGTCAGTTTACATTCTGTTATCTCTTTCCCCCCCCCCCCCCCCCCCACTACTTTCCGCCATTTTTGCCTTGCTGCTCCATGACTTTATAGCAGCGTGGCCCAACTGCAGTGCCGCGGGCCAAATGTGGCCCGCGTAAAATTGTTTTGTGGCCTGCATTCATACAAAAGATATTTCTTTAATTATATGGTATAATCAATACTTTTTAGAGTAGACTCAAAACGTCCGGTGGAAAGCAGTGTTTTACTACCAGCAGTCAGCATCCAAAACCGTTCGATTAACATTGATTTCGAGACTGGTTAAAGAAAATCCACACACTCGAACTTCCCATTAGGACGTAATAATAAAACTAAAAATATTTCCGTAGAAAAAGGAACCACTTTCATCATTTGAATATCCATTACACCCCTGTGAGACAGCAGCACAGGTGAAAATCAGTACACATTTAACGAAAACTCAGAAAGAGAGAGTGCAACAGGTTCTAAATAATCATGCAGAGGTGTTAACAGACCGACCAGGGCATACAAACCTATTGGAATATGATATGAAACTGATAGACCCCACACCTGTCTGTATGAAACCATATTCGATTCCGTTTGCTAAGGAGAAAGCTTTGAAGGAAGAGATAGACTATCTGTTGAAGGAAGGAATTATTTCGCACAGTGAATCTTCGTATAGTTCCGGTGTTGTACTCTTAAGGAAGCCCTCTGGAGAACATAGACTCTGTATAGATTACAGGAGACTGAATGCTATTACAGAAGGACAGGTGGATCCATTGCCGGATACAAATCAGCTGTTTGCCAGACTAAATAAAGCTAAATATTTCTCCAAAGTGGATCTGAGTAAAGGATACTATCAGATTCCAGTAAAGCCTGAGGTTAGACCATACCTAGCTTTTAGTACCTCAGAAGGACACTATGAGTTTAATAGATTGCCATTTGGATTGAAGAATGCGCCTAGTGTCTTCTCTAGAATGATGAGAAAATTGTTGGATGTAAACATTTCGGAGGAACGTAATGAATCCCTGAGTTGCCTCTTTGATTGAGGATATTCCGAATGTTTCATACAGGATAATAAGAAGATTATGGGATCCACTACGAAAACTCTGCTATCACCAGGTATATGTTATCTCCTCATAACGTACATTTTGAGGGAAATATAATGTTCTCTGGACATGTCATTGCGCAGACTCAGAGAAGAGAAATGGTGAATACGGGTTGCGAAGCAGCATTAAGACAAGCATTCACACTTGCGGCTGTTCAGTAACATAACCGAAATATATTATTGGTTGTAGAAGTCTGAGGCAGATTTCATGAGTAGTGCCTACTCTGAATGGACCCAACTACATAAAACCATGATAGCACCACAGCAGAGTAAAGTCAAGTTGACTTACATTTATCTATGTGTATATAGAATAAAGGACTGACATGGGATGTCTGTTTTAAGAGGGGAGGTGTCGTGAAATATTCTAATCCACATATATAAATTATCAGGTAAATATAAAGCCTAACAAATACATTTAATAAAGAAAAGAAAAATGGTAAAAGAAACAATGCTGTCACAATGACTGTATTCGAAATCCCCCTTGTTTTCTGCTTCGTCTGCAAATTGTAACGTTTCCACGTTAAATATAAGCCACTGCATAAATACAAGCGTTTCCACAACACATTAAAACGGGTATTGCATTTCTAAGAAAAACATTGAGAGGCACACTGCGTAATGACCTAAATTAATCCTAACATTAATTATACTACGTTACCAAAACGAACGAACAGATGGACTCAAATAGAAAGAGAGAGGGGCGAATGAAAGCAAGGACACATGCAACACTAAACTCGCGTCGCGCGATACACAATTACTACTATCACGCGTGTAAGGCCACATGCACTAACTTTTTTTCAGACGGACAGTGATAAAAACACTAACCTTCCCAGAGTTAGGTTTTAAAAACCTGGAAAACGCTTATTAGAAAAGATGACATTAGATGGGTTTACGTTTGAAAACATTACAGTACCCAGACAGCACATCTTCGAAACAGGAGGTAGAAGAAATTGCATATTTTGAACGCAGCCACTTAGCTCTTTTAAATTTGTATATTTGGGTTCCTTAGGGCTTGCTGACAAAGAATATGTAAAACGTTACGCAAATAGTCTAGGAATTAACAAATTATAACCAAAATAAAATAGTGGGGGTGCCTGACAGCATGAAATCATTTCTGCTCATAAAATTTTTTTATAACGTGTTTGAAAAAACCTTACGTTACGGAAATAGCCTACCATGTAAACTCCTATTTGATTGGAGCGCAACAAATGTAAGACTAAACACGATTGGTCGGGCTATAAATACTATCTTGTGTTGTTATGGGAAACGAATAGAAGGGGTACTTTTTTGAAAAGATGTGTGGACGTGGTTTCATTGGGTAGAGCTGCGAATATACTTGATTCAGAGCGTCTGTTCATTGCCACATCTTGTAATAAACCTACTAAGAAGCAGTACGTTGAGCACCAGTGTATATTTGTTATAAAATAAAGCCTGGGACATCGGCAGATCGGAGTTGTGCTATATTCATTGCCAGTCAACGAAACTGTTTATTATTCTATGAATTGTGGGACAGTGGTCTTAAAGTTATTGAGCAGCACCTGGTCAGAGCTTTGCTGAAGCCAGAGGTGGACAGCATACTCCTTGGTCCATATAGCAACCAGTGGGGTGGCTCCAGAACTCATCGAGCAGAGGAGCCTTTTTCTGCAGTCATCACGCAAGATAAGAGAGTGTGGCCATGAAGCTCAACATTATGTACCCCCATCTTAAAATGACAGTGTAAAATACAATTAAGAGGGGAAGTTAATTGTTTTAATATCAGGAACTGAGAACACCTCCAATACTAGTTCCAATAAAGACAAACTATTGAAGTCATGATGACAAATACCAACAGAGCTTGAACAAAACAAAACCAGTATTACCTCATATTACTACTACACCACTGACACACATAGGATACTATTAAAAATACATGTCACTACAAGATTCATATTGAGAAATTCTGTACATATAACTTGTAATTAAAATTGATTGTGATTCCTGGTTCCATTTGTATTTGAATCAGGACACATATACATTCATGACAGCAATGAATACATATTGTTGTTTGAAAAGTTATCAGTGACTCCTTTAAGATATTCTCATAGAGTGTTATATGTATGTGAGTGTCACAGTGTTGTCAAGTGTGGTGGAATAAATTAAATTGTTTATCTGTCTGTTGTTGTTATGACTTACACTTCATCATACACATACCCTAGACATATAACGTAGTCATCACACTATTCCAGAGTAATTCTGATTGAGGTATACATATATGTGGCAGCAAGTAAGGTTATCTATAATACACTACTCTTATTAGATATAGATACCTTCACAGCTGATCTCAGTCAGTACACTAAGTCCCCCTATAAATATTTATAACATCCCACTTTACCACAGTTACCGTCTATTCCAGTTGGTCACGCAGTTCATATGAAAGAAACTTATGAAAACATTAAGCAGCTTTTGAAGTGTATAAACTACGATCATCATCATTGGTCACTTTGCGGTGACTTAAAAGTGGTCGCTCTTTTGCTTGGGCTACAGGGTGGATACACCAAGTACTGTTGTTTTCTCTGTGAGTGGGATAGCCGTGCACGAAGTGACCATTACATCAGAAGACATTGGCCAATCAGTCAGTCATTGCAGCCTGGCAGTAAGAACGTTGAGAACCCAGCACTTGTCGACACCAGCAAGATTTTGTTGGAACGCCATGGGGTTATTTCATAATTTAATATTGTAATTATGACACAAGAATTATTTAAAGTTTTTAGGTGAATGGTAAACATGCCTTTCATTTTTCAGGGGTCATAAACAAGGGAAAGAGAAATTCAAGAGAAATCAAGGGACGTAACACAAATGTTAAAACTATTATTTTAAGTTTGTAATTAATAATCATGCGTTTGCATATTTTACAAGATAATTGAAAATGTTTAATTGAACATTTTAATTTATTGAGAAATAGAAAAAGCCCAGTTTTATGTAGCACTTCCGTATTTTTTAACTATGTAATTTTATTTGAACTGATTTTGCCACGCGTATTCTAATTGCATCAGAGCTGTATCAATATAAATGTTAAAAACCAGTGAATATTCCATGTGTATCAACATTCGAAGTAAGCATCATCCGCTGTGTGAGTTTAATTTGAATGAAATCTAACAAGATTTAAATTATTTTTATTATTTTTACAGCAGTTTTAAAATACTGAGTCAAGTAAATTTAAATTGTAAAATAACTGTATCCACAAATATAAAAGCCAAACTCATTCGACAGCAATTAGTTTTAAGTCATTTTATATTTTTAATAAACTTTAGTTCTTTTGCAGAAAACAAAATTACTTACATACTTACTTAGTCGTTCCCCTTCTACCGTGAGGTGTAGAGGTAAAGGTAAAGGAACCCGTTACACGCCCATTGAGGCATATTGGGAATATGGTGTTAGGCCCATATTATCTTGACCGTCGGCACACTAGGGGTGATGTGGTCGGCATCACGCCGGCCGCCTTAACCTTCCCAGAAGTTGCTGTGGTACCCATTTGGGGCTGGGTCGACCCAGGAGCCGTTTGTGGCCTAAAAAATTCCCGCCTCATCTGGGGGATTGAACCATAGACCACTGCTCTAGGAAGCCAGTGCACTAACCACTATGCTACCGCGGCTCCAGAAAACAAAATTATTAAAAATAAAATAATTGTAATCGTTAAAGGACCGTTTATGGAGAAGCAATTTTGTCGCATATTGCCAGGTAATGGCACTGATTTTGCCACGCAGATTCTAATTGTAGCAGAACTGTATCGATATATATATACTAAAACCAGTGAATGTTCTATGTGGATCAACGTTCAAAGTAAAGCACCATCCAATGTGCATGTTTAATTTGAATGAAAGTCTAACAAGATTTAGATTTTTTTTTTTTTTTTAAATAATTTTTTTAACGGTATTTATACAATACTGCGTGAAGCAAATTTAAATTGTAGAATAATTTGGTTTGCGCCACTTTGGTTAAAAAAAAATAATAATAAATAAATAAAGAATAAGCTGGTTCCTTAGATACAAAAGTGAGAATCTGTGAATTCTTGCCTCAAATGATTACACTCTGGAGACACATTAACAAAATGTAACTACCGTCAATATGCAAAAGTAAAGGCTGAATCAAGGGAAATAATCAGAAAGATAAAAATATATATTATATTTTGGAAATAACTACACAAGTTGTTAAAGCTATAATTGAAAATTAAAAGAAATGTTAAGTTGGATGTAGCATTTCTTGGTTTTTTGTTGTTGTTGAAAATGTCATTTTAATATAATTAATTTTAAAATGTGGATTTTAATTGTAAACTCGGAATAACAAGATGTGATATTCATCATGGATATTATACAATGAAACCGACCGCAAGGTCTTTTCTATTTGGGCATACGCCTTAATGAAGCTGGCACCTCGCCAAAAAACGCCAAAAGGAGGCACATTTTTCTTTTTATTTAAAAGAAAAAACTAGCTCAAACCTCAAATGTACACCAGAACAAAAAGTCTTCTTTATTTGGACATGTGTCCTAATATAACCGACGTCACCTTTGTGCCTAGGTTGAATGGGTCGCGTCTCGCCAAAAAGAGAAACTTCTATTTTTAAAATGCAGCTGAACACATTAAATAGGTCTTTTATATTAGAAGTATGTATCGCAGAAAATATTCGTGTTTTTTTAAAACAAGTAACAATGTATATATGTTTGAAAAGAACGTGCTACGAAAAACAATAGTAAATACAGCTAAACACATTTACTCGGTCTTTTATATTAGGAGTATTTTAATTTTATACGCGCGTTAAAATAACGGACGGAAATTGTGAGTTGGATGAATAAAGCGGGCCATGACAAAATGATGCAAACATTAAAACATTAAAAAATAACGAAACTTTACAGAACCATTTGCTTGCCTTTTCAATAGTTCAACTGTAGCAGACTTGCCCAGAAAGATACAGATTGTCATAAATAAACCTGCAACCAATATTAAACGCGTGCAAGTATAAACAGAGCTTCAGAACAATAAAACAATCTGAATAACAACTAAAACATAAATAAATCATCGAGAGGAATATTACAGTGTAGCAAATAGAAAATAAACAATCAAGGAAGATATCACAGAAAATAATAAGCGTCTTGGTTCACGAAACAGTATGTGTTTGAAGAGGCATGGTACAAAGATATGTAGTAAACACGTTTAAAAAACGAAATGGTGGACTATCACTCTTCCGGTGGAACCATAAGGAATAATAGTATTTTATGCGGCTTGCAATTGCACTTATAGCAAACAAGGCAAGAAGATAGTCACTTAAAGCAGTAGTCATTAACTTAAACGAAAATTCATTTTCAATCGAATATCAAAATATTATAGTTTGATTTTTACATTTCTTAAGTTTCCTAAACGTTTACTAGGAAAACCCGAGCAACGCCGGGTACTTACAACTAGTAGATGTGTAAAGGGAACAATCATCTGCATTATAATTTTAAATCATATCTAAATACAGATAATTTTTGACTCATTAAATGTTTAAATCAAAAGGCGGAATAATCCGTTAGTAAATATCATATAATTGCAGATAATCATTGGGGGTGAGAAGTGGTGATTGTTTTCCTTAGAAATGAGAGGAAACAAATGACACCCCTTGCAAAAAAAAAAAAAGTGATGTGAAATTAAAATTCTTCTTAAAGAGAGATAGAGAGGAAGAGGGGGGGGGGGGGGGGGGGGGGGGAAATTACATCCCTTGAGTTCATCAATCCGAGTTATATTGGGCAGAAACCCAACATATTTTTAAAAAGTAATGTCTTTAATTTTAATTGGAAAAAAAAACTAGAAAATCCTATTGGGCGGACCTTACGAAATAAAGCTAAATTATTGAACCAGTTGCGCAATTTAATTTAAAAAAAAAATGATTTCTTGAGTTTATTTTTATGTCTCTATGTTTTTTTAATATAGTGTCCACGTGCACGGTGGAAAGGAACGGAAAGAAGAATTTGAACACAGGAAATGTGATGCCGTCCTGCGACATGAGACAGAAAGCGCTCACCATAATTCTTTCCCCGTCGTTTATTGACGGGTTACTTCCTCCAGCAAACAGGAAGTGATTTTTTTTTTTTAAAATAAGAGAAGAATAGTTAAAGTAACTTCGTGTCGAAACAACATAATAAGGTCCGAGCAAGATACTTAGTCTTCTAAACGTGTTGCAGAAGCTGAGAAGCAGGGCTGTGGAGTCGGGAGTCGTTGAGTTGGTCGTTTTTAGTGGAGTCGGAGTCGGTAAAAAATGTCGCGACTCCGAATTTTTCGTGACTTAAGCTATGATAGATTCATGTTTTATCCATGCAAAAGGGGAAATAGGGGGGCGCTTTAAAAAATTGAAATAACATTTCAGTGTAGTTGTTTATTATTAACTTAGTACATTTTAAAGAACGGAAGTAAAAAAGTAACTTGTGAAGTTTTTGAAGTAGGAAAAAAAAAGTCTTCTGCTGTATAAATTAGAAGGGGCAAGAGTTCTGCAAGTCCCGCTCAACCATTACATTATCTAGCACTGAAAAAGGTTTAGAAATTTGACGTTACTTCTAAATTGAGCGCTCAAAATGCTACTGCAAGGTCATTCAAGATGCTGCTTAGGCTGTCATAGCGATACAACCCGCTCAAGTCACTGTGGAACGTTTGTTTTCTGCCATCAGAATAATCAAATCCGATTTGAGAGCAGCAGTGAATTTTATTATTATTATTATTATTATTATTATTATTATTATTATTATTATTTATTATTATTATTATTATTATTATTATTATTATTATTATTATTATTATTATTATTATTATTATTATTATTATTATTTATTATTATTATTATTATTATTATTATTATTATTATTTATTATTATTATTATTATTATTATTATTATTATTATTATTATTATTATTATTATTTATTATTATTATTATTATTATTATTATTATTATTATTATTATTATTAAAACATATTAATAGCGATCTTTCTTTTTAAGAACCAATTCAATTTAAATAAAAAGTATCATATTTTAAATGCTATTTGAGTTTTTTGTTTTTTTAATTAGTGTATGATGTGGCGAGATGGAAGTTAGATAATAAAATAGTTCTCAGAAAAGGAGAAGAGAGCTGGCGAACTAGAGGTAAGGATGGCACAGGACAAATCAGGTAGATAACTGCACAGTTCTAGATGGTACCTGTAGAAGACAGATGTGAAGTAAGTCACCTTCTCTCCTAGACCTATCCTATGCTCCGCGGGCGTCTCTGTTAATAGTTAATGTGACATGCAGCTCGTTAGTTATCCCTACAGATTTTAAAATATTAAATATTCTTTTGAATTCCACACAAGAACAAAATTTCGACCTGTAACTGGAATTAAACAAAATCAATCAACTGCAGTTTATAAAATATATCAGTACACTTTAATAATTAAAATAGATATCTAGTAAAAATTTCAGATAGGTATTTACAAAATCACAAACTGGACATTAATATATTGTCAGTGTCTCTTATCATCATATCGGCCATTTTGGTGACTTCTGGATTTTACTTTCTCAATAAAGCAGTTCACTTATCTCCTTCAGATTCTTTCTCTACAGACACTTCTGTAACTTGATCAGGAGTAGACTTTCCAAGAGACTTTATTCACCTGAACAGGTAGTCGCAGGGCTACTACCAGGCAAATGCAAAGGTGATCCTTTACTCACACGCTGCAGTAGATTTTACATTTTACCAGAAACTTAGTTGCGACTATTTCTCGTCTAGTAGCCTGTAAATATATGCACCAGACTATGGTATCTGTTGTCTACAACTAAGACAATCCTCCAATGATGACGGGCCACTATTGATCATAATCCTCATTTTGACAAAATAGTCATGAGGCTGTGGTCATGTCGATCACAGAAAGACGACATACAATCAATAAAATACATCGGAAGACTATAAGAAGAAGAACATGTAGTAGTAGAAGAAAAAGACGAACTCTTGTGCACACGTCATTAAAAACTAAGCTCTAAAAAGGAATGAAAGCTTTTGTAGCTAGCATTGCGTACAGGCAGATAGACTCGATGAAGATCAATGATCAAGTCATTGAAGAAGTAGAAAGTTTTGCATATCTGGGGAGTAACATTGACAAAGGAGAGGGAACAGCTGGTGTCTGCTCAAAGATAAATAAAGCCAGATGCGCTTTTAATGCCCTTCGACCAATATGGAACTCCTCAGCTATATCCAGAGAGAACAAAATTATAATCTTTAACTCAACATGTGAAGTCAATCTTGCTGTATGGCTCAGAGACATGGCATGTCTAAAAGAGTATCACCTCCAAGCTACAGACATTTGTAAATAGATGTCTCCTACGGATCCTCCGTATAAGATGGCCAGATGTAATAACAAATATAGAGCTAAGGAAAAGATGAAGGCAACAGCCAATACAAACATAAATTAAGGTAAGAAAGTGGGGAGGGATAGGATTTTATAGGATAAACACTAAGAAGAGAAAAATTAAGCACAGCCAGAAATGCCCTTGACTGAAACCCACAGTGGAAAAGAAGAGTGGGGAGGCTAAAGAGAACTTGAAGAAGAACGGTTGAAGAGGAGGCTAGGGAAATTGGAATGACTTGGGCACAGCTGAAAATGACAGCCAAGAAAGGAAATCGATGGAGAGCAACTGTTTCTTCCCTATATTCCACATGGAACGTAAAGGAATGATGATGATGTGTCGTAGATTTTTCGATAGGAATTTAAGATCAATTATGGTCCCGTCTAAATAGAACTAGAACAGGTGATAGCTCAGTGAGAGATAAGGTAAAGAAATAGATTTTTCACGAGTGAAGTGGTGAAAGGTAGAGTCTGTCCCTGGATTTGATAGATAATCTATCCAGCCTATCGGTTACGACTGAGATTCTTAGATCAGACAGTCTCCCTATAAATATATATAAATATATTCAACCACTCACATATACACACATGTCACAAAATTAACCGTGATACAACGTTAAAATATCTCCAATGATACAACGTAGGGATAAAAACTAATGCGTAAGCTGCTAGAATACATGATCGACCACGCCGCGGGTCATCACCCGCCATGGAAATTAAATTGTTAGACTTGAAGGCAAAACGGAACGGGATGAGAACGGAGATCAAAAGGAAAAAAAATCTGACTGAACGCGTGCTTGAAACTAGAAAGGCTAAAAGACGCAAGTGGTGGGGAAAGGAGGAAAAGTCACGTCCCCAAGTTGACATAAAGTAAAGAAATCGACAAAAGGGACCTTGGATATTATACGCCACAGTCATTTTTTGGACGCTTTTGCGATAACTTAGTCCGTTTAGTTGAATGCAGTGATGAACGCATTCCAGAAGATTCTAGAAAATATTTGAAAAGTAACTTTTCTTAATAATAATGTTAGGAATATAAAACCTAGCTGGCCGGATGGCCCATCTTGAGCAGTGAAATAATATGCTTTCATTTATACAGACGGATAGATAATAAGAAAGATATTGACAAAAGACTGTGTTGTTCATATCAACGATCGTCTGCATTGAAATAAAACATGTCACTAATTTTCAAAAAATTGTGGCCTTGAAGACGCAAGTGCTAAAATCTAGTTGGAATGAAGAGACGGGGTGGGATGGTGAATTGTGGCTAAAAATAACTTTAGAGGCAAAATTGTGTAGGGGAAGGCAGGGTTGGTTCAAAAAACAAGTGTGTTTTTGTGTGAAACGCAAGTAGAGACGGACGGACCAACAGACAATAAGGCATACTTGACTGAGGTATGACTGAAATGACTTTTTGGTAGGATATTTGAATTTGAAAAATAAAAGGCAGTGATTGGCCATAGATGAATATATTATCGGCGCTCAGACGCGCATTTTGTGCCAGTCATTATAAGTTGTCCTAGTAGACACAGTGAATTATTAAGTGGTGTAATTCCCAGAAGCTATTGAAATATTTAGAGGGACGCCATCCTAAGGCCAGCAGCTCAGCTGAGTTTTGCTAGCATTTAACTGTGTTCTATATTCATAATTCTGGTAAGACTGAAATTATTTCTTTGTACATTTTAATATTTGTTTAAGGTTTCGAGTGATTTGATACTGCAATAGCATAATCTGTCCCTTACAACAAGTAAGGATTCGCTCTAGACCCCCCCCGCCCCAGTTCAGGGTCTAGAGACAAATAAAATACATAAACTCCAGCAAGGATTATGAAGGACAGATCAAGTGTTGAGATCAGTGAAACATATCACCTATCCTATTCTATGGCAGGAAACTAATGAACATATTTCAGAATCTGTAGTCTGGGAGAACTTATCCTATGTGAAACCAACTTGGTAAGATGTGTTGTTTGGTCAGAAAGATCTGACCCGTCTATGTGGTGTTGTTGTTGTGTAGTGTTGTGTCCAGAAATGGTTAGAGGATGGAATTCTGACACATGACTAATACTTTGATTGCAGAACTGTGAGTTTCAGTTGGCACCAATGCGGTGTCAAATGAGTTGTTGAAAATTACAAGAGTGGACCCGTGCAGTGACATTTTGTCAGAGCAGCCTATTATAGCCCCCAAGCACGGAGAGGTGGGGCCACCAGACTTCTGATATTGCCCCCAAGCACGGAGAGGTGGGGCCACCAGACTTCTGATATTGCCCCCAAGCACGGAGAGGTGGGGCCACCAGATCTCAGCACCAGAGCTACACCTTCAAGCTACGTGAGCGCCTGGTCTGCTGAGAATTCACCAACTCAACTTATTTCCTAACACACCCATAAAAATTCCATCCAATAACTGGACAATGTGTAGTCACCATAGACAGGGAGTGATGAGGCCACCCCAACAGCACATCCATTAAATGTTCTCCCAAAATAGATTACAACTATAAACAGTAGTAATATTAACTAGTCTAGTAACATACATATGTACACACCTTGCATTTATTATGTAATATTCATGCATTTCTTTCATAATTGCAAAACCTTTCATATGTTCTGACCAAATTAAAACCTTGGTTCAGAACAAATAAATTTAAAGAAAATTACTATCAAAAATTTTACACAGCTGAGTTAGTTCAGTGTATTATAACATTTTATTAATATTATTAGACTTAGCAAATATCTGTGTGTGTGTATGTAAACTACCACAACACATTACATATCATTACCCTAGACATTTAACGTAGCCACATTCATTAGTAAAAAAAGATAGGTGTGAGGTCGTAGTGGTAGCAAGAAGGGCCTTCTGACAATTCACAGCTACATTTTATCTCAGGAGCCTTCACAGCTGACCTCATGCATCACACTTAGTAATATCACCATCATACAATACCATCAATCCACTACATATATTGGGGGCTCGTCCGGGATAATTAGCCCATTAAGTATATTAGGATCTCCTGGGGGGAGAATTAGATTAGGGGAACACATTATAAAAATTAAAAGTGTCCCTTAAAATTAAAAGTGTCCCTGAAAATAAAAGTTGGTGAATCTTCACAGCCAGTGGTAGTTAATTAATTAATTAGAATTATTTTAGACTAGAGTAATTAGAAGTACTTTAGTGGTTGGAAATTTTATTTTGCACATTGCTAGATTTGTTTAAAAAGTATGGCGGAGCTGGCCAAATTCAGATCAGCTGCTGTGCTGACGGCAAAGGAGATGGGAATGGATGGTCAGATTTTAATTCAATATGTAACGGCTGAATGTGATAAGTATATTGAACGGGAAGAAAGAAGATTAGAAAAAGAGGCTGAAAGAAAATTAGAGTCTGAAAGGTTGGCTGAAGAGAAGAGGTTACAAATTGAGGCTGAGACTAAGAGGTTACAAATTGAGGCTGACAAAGAGGCTAAAGCATTGGAGGCAGAAGAAAAACGACAGCAAAGGGAGGCAGAAGATAAAAAGGCCGAAAGGGAGGCAGAAGATAAAAGGTTGACTGCCGAAAGGGAGGCAGAAGATAAAAAGGCCGAAAGGGAGGCAGAAGATAGAAGGTTGCAGAGGGAGCACGAATTACGACTCAGGGAGCTGGAGCTACAAGGCCAGGCTCCTGAAAATGGTGCCAGCCCTTTTGCCTCAGATGCTACGCCCAGTCTGGGAGCCTCAACATCAGCTATGGGGTTTCATTTAGACCATTTTGTTGAAAAAGACGATGACATAGAGGGGTACCTAGGACGTTTTGAGTTATTAGCTACTACATATGGGTTAGAGAGAGAGAGGTGGAGTTTAAAGCTATCACAGGGACTGAGAGGTACTTCTTACGAAGTCTTCGCAAAAAAATGAACAGAGAAGACCAGGAGAATTATGACATGTTAAAGCAGGCTTTGTTATTGAGGTACGAAAAAAATGGGGAATTTTATCGTAAGAAATTTAGAAATGCCAAACTGTTGTCTGGGGAGACATACCACCAATTCTCTGCCAGACTGGAAACCTATTTGGAGAAATGGACTGCTCTGGGGAAGACCCAAGATCTTAAAGAAATGATCATGATTGAGCAATTGAGAGAGTCCATGGCTCCAGACATGAGAAAATTTCTCATGGAACAAGGTGCAGAGAAGTTGGGGGAGGTTTTAAATGTCGCTGAAAGGTATCAGGCAGCCCAGGCAGAGGTAAGTGGTGCTAAAAAGAAGCACATAGACAATTTTAAAGCTCCACAGCAATTTAATAAATTTGATAATAGAGAGCAGGGAAATAAAGGTAGGACAAACTTTGAACGGCCAAGAAATGACTACCGAGACAGAAACTCACAGTTCAATGACCAAAAATCCAATGAAAGAAAACCGTTTAACCAAGGAAAAAGATGGTGTAAATGGTGCAAGAAAGATAACCATAACACCGAATTTTGTAGAAGGAAACCTTCAAACATTGCTGCAATGAAGTCGGGGACTCAAAGATTAAAGGTTAATCCTAAGGGACAGCAGGAACCTTATCACCCCCCAGTTTGTGAGGATGTTATTTGTAATGGGGTCACCATAAGGTGCCTTTATGATACAGGTTTGGATTATGATTCAGTTGTGAAGTCTAGCCTAGTGGACCCAAGTCAGTATACCACAGAAACAGTGGAAATACAAGGGGCAACTAAGGACATACCACTCATGACACTTCCCATCGCAAGGATAACGGTGAAAACTCGCTATGTGGAAGGAGAAATCAGAGCAGCAGTGATAGATGAACCAATCTACCCTCTGATATTGGGGTGTAGATACGTCTTCTTGGGGAATCCCGAGAGACATGTGATCATGGCGACAGTGCAGACCAGGTCACAGAAGAAGGAGGAAGAAGGTGAACCTATAAATGCTCATCCAGAGGAGATGAGGAAGGCGCAGGCTGAGGATAGGACACTCAAGCCATGTTTTAAAAAATTGCCCAAATGCCACACACCTCCGAGCAAGGGGGAATATTTTATGAAGAACAAACTCTTATACAGGAAGGCCGGAACTGGAACAAATGGTCACAACCAGCTGGTTCTTCCCACTTCATATAGGGATAAAGTGATGGAACTCGGGCATGCGATTCCCTTCAGTGGTCACATGGGGATCAGCGCCACAGGACAGCGTATAGCTTGTCATTACTTCTGGCCAGGGATAACGGAGGATATAAAAAGATATGTCAAATCCTGCCCAGAATGTCAAAGGGTAGCTCCAAAGCACTGGACTGCTCCTGCAACTCTAGGGGAAATGCCCATAGTGGGAACACCTTTTGAGAGGGTTGCAGTGGATATTGTAGGACCTCTCACTCGGACCAAGAGGAGGAACAGTTACATCCTTACTCTGGTGGACACTTGTTCTATGTGGGGAGAGGCGGTAGCCCTGCCATCAATTGATTCAAAACATGTAGCAGAGGCACTACTTACAATATTTACCCGATTAGGATTCCCGCATCAAATCTTGACGGATAATGGCTCTCAGTTCAAGGGGAAACTAACGGAAGAAGTTTTTAAGCTATTTCAAGCCAGACACTTTCATTGTAGTCCGTACCATCCGCAAGGGAACGGCCAGGTAGAGAGGTTCAACGGGACTCTCATTTCTATCCTGAGAAAGCTGGCACACGAAAAACCGGATCTGTGGGATCAATTCCTGCCCGCCGCATTGTTTGCGTACCGGGAGGTACCACATAGTTCAACCGGGATGGCTCCCGCAACTCTGCTATTTGGGAGGCCAATAAAAGGTCCATTAGAAGCCCTATTAAGGACCTGGACAGATGAGAAGGCGGAAGAGACTGTTACCTCATCTTATCAATACGTGAACGAACTGACCACTCGTTTGAAAGCTGGATGGAAACTGGCAAATGATAATTTGAAACAAGCCAGGAAGAAACATGCAGCATATTTTAATAGGAAGGCAAAGGACAGAGAACTGGCAGTGGGAGAGAAGGTGCTGCTTCTACTACCCGGTAGCCAGAATAAATTACAAATTGGATGGCAAGGTCCATATACGGTTCTAGAGAAGGTGTCTAGAACAAACTATAAAATTGACAAAAAGGGGAAGGAGAAAGTTTATCATGTAAACCTGTTAAAGAAGTATCTGGACAGACCACTCCAGGAAAGCACCCCCTTACTGACCTTAGCTATCGCAACTCAAATGCAAAAGGAACCACTCACCTCACATGAATACCCATTACATCCTTGTGAAACAGCAGCACAGGTAAAAGTCAGTAAGCACCTGACTAAAAACCAGAGGGAGAGAGTTCAACAGGTTCTGGAGGAACATACAGATGTATTAACAGATAAACCAGGCCATACAAATTTGCTACAGTATGACATGAAACTGGTAGACTCAAACCCAATCTGTATGAGAGCCTATTCTATTCCGTTTGCGAAGGAGAAGGCATTGAAGGAAGAAATAGATTATTTGTTGAAGGAGGGGATTATTTCACACAGTGAATCATCTTTTAGCTCTAGTGTCGTATTGTTGAGAAAACCGTCTGGGGAACACAGACTGTGCATAGATTACAGGAAACTGAATGCTGTCACAGAAGGACAAGTGGATCCATTACCAGACACAAAACAGTTATTTGCCAGACTGAACAAGGCAAAATACTTTTCAAAGGTGGATCTTAGTAAAGGCTATTACCAGATCCCAGTGAAGCCTGAAGTGAGACCTTATTTGGCTTTTAGCACTTCGGATGGACATTATGAATTCAACATGCTACCATTCGGACTGAAAAATGCTCCGAGTGTATTTTCAAGGATGATGCGCAAATTGTTGGATCCCCTGAATAACCCATGTATCACGAATTTCATGGATGATATTCTCGTCGCCACAGAGACATTTGAAGAACACATTGAAGCTCTAGAAATGTTATTTAATAGGCTTAGGGAGGCGAACTTGACTGCTAGGCCAACAAAATGTTGCATTGGATGCAAAGAGTTGGAATTCTTGGGACACACTGTATATCAGGGTAGCATGACCCCTGATCCCAAGAACTTGGAAAAACTGCAGAGAGCACCTAGACCACAAACAAAAAAGGATGTGCGATCATTCGTGTCGTTATGCGGATTTTATCAAAAAATATATCAAAGATTTTAACTCTATTTGTGCTCCTCTGACTGATCTGACTCGCAAGGGACTTCCAGATAAAATTAATTGGACTGCGCAAAGTGAATTAGCGTTCCAGGACTTAAAGGAAAAACTCACTAGCAAGCCTATTCTCAAACTACCTGATTTGACACAGGACTTTGTCTTAAGAACCGATGCAAGTAATGTAGGACTCGGAGCGGCTTTATTGCAAAGATCATCTTCACCTGATGGGGAACTGAAACCAGTCGCTTATGCAAGCCGCAAATTGAATAAGGCGGAACAAGGATACTCCACAAGCGAAAAAGAATGTTTAGCGTTAATCTGGGTAATAAAGAAGTTTCAAATCTATCTGTATGGTAGGACTTTTGTGGTCGAGACGGACCATCAGCCTCTCGTATTCTTATCTCAGGCTAAGCATGAAAACGCAAGATTGCTGAGGTGGTCTTTATTGCTTCAACCTTATCAGTTTAGTATCCAATATATCCCAGGCAAATTGAATGTCGGTGCAGATTTCCTCAGTCGGCACCCCTGTGATCAAAATTAGAGTAATGGCAGGCGTAAGGAGAGATTTTATCTATGTGTATCACTGGTTTTGGAACTTGCCGTAGGCATGTTTTCAAGTGGGGAGATGTGTCACAAAATTAACCGTGATACAACGTTAAAATATCTCCAATGATACAACGTAGGGATAAAAACTAATGCGTAAGCTGCTAGAATACATGATCGCCCACGCCGCGGGTCATCACCCGCCATGGAAATTAAATTGTTAGACTTGAAGGCAAAACGGAACGGGATGAGAACGGAGATCAAAAGGAAAAAAATCTGACTGAACGCGTGCTTGAAACTAGAAAGGCTAAAAGACGCAAGTGGTGGGGAAAGGAGGAAAAAGTCACGTTCCCCAAGTTGACATAAAGTAAAGAAATCGACAAAAGGGACCTTGGATATTATACGCCACAGTCATTTTTTGGACGCTTTTGCGATAACTTAGTCCGTTTATTTGAATGCAGTGATGAACGCATTCCAGAAGATTCTAGAAAATATTTGAAAAGTAACTTTTCTTAATAATAATGTTAGGAATATAAAACCTAGCTGGCCGGATGGCCCATCTTGAGCAGTGAAATAATATGCTTTCATTTATACAGACGGATAGATAATAAGAAAGATATTGACAAAAGACTGTGTTGTTCATATCAACGATCGTCTGCATTGAAATAAAACATGTCACTAATTTTCAAAAAAAATTGTGGCCTTGAAGACGCAAGTGCTAAAATCTAGTTGGAATGAAGAGACGGGGTGGGATGGTGAATTGTGGCTAAAAATAACTTTAGAGGCAAAATTGTGTAGGGGAAGGCAGGGTTGGTTCAAAAAACAAGTGTGTTTTTTTGTGAAACGCAAGTAGAGACGGACGGACCAACAGACAATAAGGCATACTTGACTGAGGTATGACTGAAATGACTTTTTGGTAGGATATTTGAATTTGAAAAATAAAAGGCAGTGATTGGCCATAGATGAATATATTATCGGCGCTCAGACGCGCATTTTGTGCCAGTCATTATAAGTTGTCCTAGTAGACACAGTGAATTATTAAGTGGTGTAATTCCCAGAAGCTATTGAACTATTTAGAGGGACGCCATCCTAAGGCCAGCAGCTCAGCTGAGTTTTGCTAGCATTTAACTGTGTTCTATATTCATAATTCTGGTAAGACTGAAATTATTTCTTTGTACATTTTAATATTTGTTTAAGGTTTCGAGTGATTGATACTGCAATAGCATAATCTGTCCCTTACAACAAGTAAGGATTCGCTCTAGACCCCCCGCCCCAGTTCAGGGTCTAGAGACAAATAAAATACATAAACTCCAGCAAGGATTATGAAGGACAGATCAAGTGTTGAAATCAGTGAAACATATCACCTATCCTATTCTATGGCAGGAAACTAATGAACATATTTCAGAATCTGTAGTCTGGGAGAACTTATCCTATGTGAAACCAACTTGGTAAGATGTGTTGTTTGGTCAGAAAGATCTGACCCGTCTATGTGGTGTTGTTGTTGTGTAGTGTTGTGTCCAGAAATGGTTAGAGGATGGAATTCTGACACATGACTAATACTTTGATTGCAGAACTGTGAGTTTCAGTTGGCACCAATGCGGTGTCAAATGAGTTGTTGAAAATTACAAGAGTGGACCCGTGCAGTGACATTTTGTCAGAGCAGCCTATTACAGCCCCCAAGCACGGAGAGGTGGGGCCACCAGACTTCTGATATTGCCCCCAAGCACGGAGAGGTGGGGCCACCAGACTTCTGATATTGCCCCCAAGCACGGAGAGGTGGGGCCACCAGATCTCAGCACCAGAGCTACACCTTCAAGCTACGTGAGCGCCTGGTCTGCTGAGAATTCACCAACTCAACTTATTTCCTAACACACCCATAAAAATTCCATCCAATAACTGGACAATGTATAGTCACCATAGACAGGGAGTGATGAGGCCACCCCAACAGCACATCCATTAAATGTTCTCCCAAAATAGATTACAACTATAAACAGTAGTAATATTAACTAGTCTAGTAACATACATATGTACACACCTTGCATTTATTATGTAATATTCATGCATTTCTTTCATAATTGCAAAACCTTTCATATGTTCTGACCAAATTAAAACCTTGGTTCAGAACCAATAAATTTAAAGAAAATTACTATCAAAAATTTTACACAGCTGAGTTAGTTCAGTGTATTATAACATTTTATTAATATTATTAGACTTAGCAAATATCTGTGTGTGTGTATGTAAACTACCACAACACATTACATATCATTACCCTAGACATTTAACGTAGCCACATTCATTAGTAAAAAAAAGATAGGTGTGAGGTCGTAGTGGTAGCAAGAAGGGCCTTCTGACAATTCACAGCTACATTTTATCTCAGGAGCTTTCACAGCTGACCTCATGCATCACACTTAGTAATATCACCATCATACAATACCATCAATCCACTACAACACACACACAGATAAATGACGACAATTTGACGCACTGACGTGAAAACTATATCTATGGAATAGGGATCTTTTGGGACACGCTGACCAACACACGTAAATAAAGTTTAAGTAAATTTTATTTATCATAAAGAACTTCACAACAACAATATTTTGAATATCAAATCAAATACAAATAAACATAAGTTAATGAATTAATCAAGAGTTAGACTCATAGGTGTAATCCTCCCTCCCTCTGTTGAGACAAGATCCCGTTAGAAGAGAAGTTATTAACCCCCAAAGAGTCAAAGGTGTCTAGGATTTCCCTCTACAATAAAGAACAGAGTTTATACGTTAATCTATTCTGGAAGGGACAGCATTAGCGAAACTTGCATATAAAAAATACAAAGTTAGTACATGGGTTATACAATGAAAGAATTATTTATCCCTGCTTTCTCTCGCTCTGACAGACCTGTGATCACAACAAGTCACTCTTACCTACTAGGTGCTTTAACAACACCTGGAACAATCGTAAGGTACACGCAGCCCATCCAAGGTTTGGTTATTGGCGAATCAAGCCCCAGTTTCTCCAAAGACTAATTAATTCAAATGATGGGAAACGCTTGATTCGCTACTGGTAGTAGGATGCTGATTATGTCACTTCAATTTTTGTCCAGATAGTAAAATAATTAAGAGGTCTAATGTTCACAGTGTACAGTAGCTTGGAATCTTCAATCGTTAAATCGAGTGTCAGGTAAATAAATCTGTTCAGGATAAATCTTCTTCACAACACTGTGGTTGTTATTCAGGTAATGTCAATGTTCGATTTTGTCGCCACCACTGGCTGAATGTATATGACCTTGGGAAAAGAAATCAGGATATCTATGAATCCAGTTACAATTTATTCTTAATATTCTTTGAGTTGGTACTCTGTCTCTTTCTGGGTGTAAAACACGAGACCAGACAGGTCACCTTGAAAAACCCGATATTTATATCAGAATTTTCTTTTGTAAAGTTATTCTCAGATTCATATGGAAGCCGCTGGTAAGGTTTAGGGTTTGACCCAATACTGTGTAAAGGAGAAAAAAATACAAATACTTAACATAAATATAGTATACACAATCCCATCCTTACCCCGCATAACATAGAATATATTTATCCACTTCGGTTATTTAACTTTAAATTATAAACTACAAGCTTAGAGCTTGTCTTATCGTTTAAAAACTTCCGTGAAATAAATTCTAGTCATTTTAAAAAAATCAGTCATCATGAATTAGAAATAAATACATATTTCGTCAATATTCATGATGAATCAGTGCATTTACTTAGTTGGTTAAAATATTCTCTGACTGGTTACTATCAGTTAATAAAATTTATATTCTAGCTGGAAGAGTTTAGCTAGAAATTGTATCTGTTCTGCTAGCCACTTTAACACAGTAGAACCTAGAGAAATATAATTTACGATTTAACTAGTAAATCACCTGCACAAAAATCTTAGAGAAATATAATTGACGATTTAACTAGTTAAATCACTCCAACTACTAGTATAATAATTACCACAAGCCAGAAATAAAACGATCTCCAATCGAAAAACTAAGTGATACTACTATTATAAGAGATCTTTAGAATCGAAAGCTAGATGTTCTCTTAAATTCTGGCGGTACAGGATAAATTTAGTTAGACTGCTGGGGTTTATATATATCTAAAATCAAAGGGAATGATCACTATAGACCGAAAACCAGACTCTCTGCCAGATGTTGGCACCTACGGAGAGATCCCTGCTAAAATTCTGGATTAAAGAAATCTACACCCTTCTCCCCAGCACTCTCTTAAGATCAGGCGTAACGTAATTGACCAGACCGTGCGAGATTTCTTTGATCGTAAAATCACACTGTTTACCGCCCTGCAGACGTGGTCATCGAACGCAATCGAGCCCGTTCTCTGATCTGGCGATCTGCCGTGTTTAATTACTTTACTAGCGACCGGATTACAAGGGAGGTAATAAAAATAGTCTGCCCTTTGTTCCAAGATATGCTCTGATCGCTGTCTGATCTTATCCAACGATTTTCAATCGCTGGTGTTAAGAATAAATTACAGATACCCCGCTCATCGTTAGCTAATAGGTCTCTTCGTGAGCATACATAAAAGAAATAGAGAACAGCAATAGAATGCGTGCTAAATTTGAAAAAGGGACAGATCTCAGAGTGTATAGGGGTTTTTATGTTAAAAACGTGCATAGGTGAAAGAAAGGGTAAAAGAAAAGTGTAGATAATGAGAAAGATATATGAAAGCTATTCTCATAATATGTCACACGATGATAGCGTATAGACTTGACAAAGTACTCTAGCTGCGTCAGTGCTGTTCATGAATTGTTCAGGTTATATTCAGCTGGAGACTAACTTCTGTTGTCAGCGTAGTTTTAGGAGGACCAACATAAGACAACAGCATGTAAATCAAAGTCAATGATAACATTAATGTTATATATTACATCAAATTACATGACACTAAAATAATTAACAATCTATGCATTTGTTTAAACATACCCCTCAGACACCTATCACGAGGACTGGCTTGAGCTTGTCGCTAAGCAATCAGCTTCACAAAAGCAAGCCAGCTGGACGTCTTAGCTGGCTGCTGTAGCTTGTGGCTTCTTACTCGTGTGGGTCAGTCTTCTGAACGTCTTCTCAGCTATGAGATCTTGAAGTGAATTTTTGAGAGTCCAGAATTTTTTTTTTTAATTAAAAAGTTTTGGCGAGGCGCGTCCCGTTCAACCTAGCCGGTTATATTAGGGCGCATGTCCAAATGTAAAAGACCTGTATGTTTGGAGAATTAGTTATGTGTTAGTCCAGAATTGAGTCTAAGGCGGGCTTATATACAGTCCGTTTGATCTGATTGAGCCTGTGTTTGATTGGATCTCCCTCTCATTAATCTGATTGGTTTTATCTGTCTCTGGTTGAATCTCCTTATTTCGTTTCGACGAGTTTCTCCCTTTCACTACCTCTGCGTTTAATTGGCTCGTTTTTTGGAACTTCTGGTTGGTAGCCTCCGTTTTCGCCCCAGAATAATTAGATGATTCCCCAGTTGTGAACTCCATATGGGACCCAAAGACGCAGCAATAGAGAACGCAGTCAGCGACTCATAGCTTGACTGCTTGCGTCAGGGTCAGCGAACCAGAGCTGACCAAGACCCTACTCCACCTCCACGTAGTGGTCCTGGAAACAGGCTGCATCACTGCAGTCTGGCTGAGAGAGTAGGGATCGAAGAGGGAAGGCAAACCCGGTCCCCAAAAATGCCGTGCTGAAGTCGGATGTGCCGGCCGAAAGGCGCAGATATCGCAGCTCCGCTGTAAACAGACACAACGCTACCAACGTCCTTTTCAGGACGAACGAAAGAAGAAGAAGAAGAACTCCATATAGAATTATATTGCGATATAATCATAAAGATTACACTTACATGGCAATTTTCCTTTTCCCTACAAATGAATGAATAGTTGTCCTCAGAAGAGACCCCGATGCCATCACAAGAACAGCTATGCTATGGACCCCTGAAGGAAAACGAAAGAGAGGCCGACCAAAAACAACTTGGCGGAGGACTGCGGAGGCTGAGATGCAAAGAATGAACCAGAGTTGGGGCACTGTACGAAGGATGGCCGCCGACCGAGCAAAGTGGAATCAATTTGCTGTTGCCCTACAAGACACCACCAGGCGTAATGGCCACTGACTGCTTTGACGGTCGGCGGCTAAGGATCAAAGAAGAAGAAGAATGAATAGTTATCGTATTCATGTATTCATCCATATACCATACTTACACATTTAACTTCATATAAGTGCATATTTTTATGCCATTTGACTAGTTAAAAAAAAAAAAACTTGTGGGAGTCAAAGTCGGACTTCTAAAATGTCAGAGTTGGAGCTGGACAATTTTTTTGGCCGACTCCACAACCCTGCTGAAAAATTAAGATGTTGGCTTCATTTCTCATCCCGCCCCCACCGTCAATTTTTTTGACGTGTTAACACTAATAATTAAATAAAAAGTTGAACTTTTTCCGGAATTGTTCTCCGCAATTTTCAATTCTGCAATAATATCCGCGAGCAGGCTAAAGTGCTTCTTCGTTGTTGTAGTAAAGTGAATCCGTATCACCACACGCTCAAATTCCCCGCTTAAAACGAACTAGCTATCGTAAATTTAAATCTATAAATAACTACAATATTTGAAATTTGTCTGAGGGGCAAAGTCCATTTACCGCTAAAAATTTAACGAGAGAATTTGAATTTTTCTACTACCACAGGTTAAAAGTTACTACCCCCATACACACACACACCCACCCTAATATTTATCGAAGGACGTAGTCAAAATTAACAACCAATCAAATTGTTACCTCGTTTTGTAGAATCAAGAACAAATTTGGTTGTAGTGGCAAAAATGCCGATTCTGTGTTTTTGACCAAAATTAAATAATTTATTTCTCAATAACTAAAGGGAATTAAAATGAAAAGGATATCTTGAATTATAGCGCTGATATTGATTAATATATTAACCTAAAGATTCCCACTTAATAAAATTATCTTGACTTAGAAAAATTTAATTTACTGATATTTTGGATCAGGGTAGACCTACAATTAATTACAAAAAAATTACCCAGATGAAACTGTTAAGGAATAACCAAAGGAAGATTAGATAGAACGATAGAGGTCAGTCGGCCGTTTAATTATCACTTTTGATATTTGAAATCGGTCCATAAATAGCAGAGATATAAAATACACAAATGTAATCAGACGAACGAACACACTTATAATCGCTCCAGTTTATAGTCCAAAAATAGTTAAAATTTTGACTCGTCTTCTGATTGGTTAGGTTTAGTTGATAAAAATTAACACCTCCTTGCATAGTCCGCCATTTGAAAAACTAACAAGCACTGCTAGATCAGCCGGAAAGCCTTGTGACCAAGCTTTTGCCGTCTGGACGATAAAGCAGTCTGAAAACCTATTTACTGCTAGTCAAGCTTGTATATGTGTTATTATTCTTTACTTGGGGTAAGACAGATACGTTTATTTGTAATATATTGACATGTAGGCCACAGGCTGTGTGTGTGTGCCGCCCTATTTTATTTCGATACTGCCAATTGGGAGAGGTTACGACGACCTAAGTAGGAATGTGTCTAAAAGCAGACTTATTGGGAAGTGAAAAATAAATGTGTTTGTAAATTTGCCATAAAATTTTGCGACTGTAAGTCCAGGAGAAAATAAATTGATAGTGGCTTCTGGAGTGACACAGTGTTCAAATGACATGTGAAACCATGCATAGAATGTTTGAAAGGAGAAATTAACAGGTCACAAGATATATCTGTACACCCCTGCTGATTCTATGGAAGACAATCAATGCTTAAGGAACAGTGGCTTTGATGCCATATGGGCAAAAAAATGAAAACACAGGACTGAGTGTAGTCAAGGAAACTTAGAGTCTGGTGCACATGGTCAGCACACATGGCTGACCCCAGGTAAGATTATTATCGATTAGTTGTGGAATTGTTATAAACAGGCTCTATAGGGGAGGAACTTTTCCTTCTCATTCCAGGGTTTTATTGCCAGTCAAAAGTGTTGCAGAAAACCTGGAAAAGAAAGAATCTGTGGGCAGTGAAGGCCCATCAATAACCAATGAAGCCCAAAATCAGTATCTTCATACAGGAGGCAACCAGTTGATGACATTGTATATTCTGGAGCCAACAGTATCAGATAGGCTTGCCAGTTAAGTCCCTTACTAAGGGCTATTGATAGTTCATACTAACACCACAGGGAACTTACATAGCTTGACCTCACCTGGTTAACCTGTGATTTTATTAACATCAAAACCTCTTATCACAGTTGTCTTTGATCAGATAGCAGACGTATTAACAGTTAATGGCAAAATGTGGAATCCTTCCGCCTACATACTACTACAGAGAAATCTTTACTTTTCTCAGCTTTTTCTGGATTTCTCTTGATTTCTTCAGATTTATTTATTTATGTTAAAACTTAGCTATCGTAATGGACACACGATTACAGTAAGTTTGAAATATTTAGGTTTGCGGGATTGAGGAATGGTGGCAACGAAAAAACTTCACTACTAATGACGAACGCTTGTTAAATAAGAACAATTGATTATTTTTTATCGAATTTTTGATGTACAAGGAAAACAATTTGCAGTTTTTAAAGAACTAAGCAGCTGTGAATGAAAAGGCGCAAGAAGCAGGGAATATAGTATTTAAGCTAATTTTACACACCTCATGGACGCACACACACACAGGTACGTATGCACACGCGCACACATATCTGAACCCTCACAAAACGTTATTGTATTTAAGAATTCGGAGGGAGGAGAGAAAAAAAAAACACACATTTTAAGTGAGAATCCCCATATATAGAGTTTTCTTATGAAACGTTTGTAATCAACAACGAACCATCAGCTTTTCGGGATAATACGGAAACGGCGCTCACTATATCGCGAAAGCGAAATTGAACACCCGTTAAAAGAACACGCATATCTTTCAGTTTTTCCAAAGTGCATTGACTATTGACCACAAGTTATGATAAGTATGGCTGCCGAGATTCTGCAAAGTTGAAACGGAATGGGTAGAAATGAAATGATAACGGAGAAATAATGCAGTCATCAGGACATGCAGCAGACAAAGTACACCATAAGTCATTCCCGCCCTTTTTGGCGTGTTACTTGCTCGTACAGTAGAACTTCGATTATCCGAACGTCAGTTATCCGAAACACTGCTGCTGCCAAAAAAAGAAAAAAAAAATTATGGCAGCTACGTTTAGTACTCTAATGCTTATACCGCCAAGGTTGTCAGGGAAAAAGTCAAGATGCGAATCGAGCAAATGGATTTTGAGGGACATGTTACAGCCCATAATTCTGTATGCATCTATGCACTGCTTAACAATATGCACATAGTCGACAGATTTGTGATTTCCCAGAAAGTTATCGACGATCGATTTGAATGCCATCCATGCGTGAAGTTCACTACCATGTAACAAGTTCTCGAATTGTTTGTCTGCAATAACTTTCCTAATATGAGGTCCTACAAAGATACCTTCCTTTATCTTTGCATCGCTAACTTGCGGAAACTTTTCTCGAAGATAAGTGAAAGCTTTTCTCATTTTATCTAATGCTTTTACGAAATTCTTCATGAGCCCCAACTTTATATGTAACGGTGTTAAAATGATGCTGTCTTTGTTAACTAATGGCTCGTGTATTACATTTTTATGCCCGAGCTGCATACGATCCCTGATAGGCCACACCTTTCTTGCATAATGTTCCTGTCTGTTGCGGCTGTCCCATTCACATACGAAGCAACAAAATTTAGTATACCCAGTCTGCATGCCCGTGAGAATTGCAATGACCTTTAGGTCTCCACAAATCCGCCATTGGTAGTCATTGTACTTTATTTTTGCCAAAAGTATAGCCATATTGTCATAAGTTTCTTTCATATGAACAGAGTAGGCGACTGGAATTTTGCAATAGCAAATGTCATCATCCATCTCAAAGTATTGAACAAGTTCTCTGTGTCTATGACGAAATTTAGATATCAAAGTATTGGGCGCTAAAAGATTCCATTCTTTGAGTCGCGAACCGAGTAATTCCACTTGTCCTTTGGTAAGAGCGAGATCACGTATTAGATCTGAAAGGTTAATTAAGTGAACACCATCATTCACCGGTATATAATCCGAGTCAGAATTAGTTTCTGAAGCAGGTAAACTATCACTTTCTGATGGTTCATTCACGTCCAACGGATATTGTTCTGGTGGAACTGGGATCGGACACGTGATATTTGGATAAACCACACACTTTCTAGTTTTAAAAGTGAAACCATGGATATTTGTCAAGCAGAAGTAACAATCAGTAGCGTGATTTGTCTTGTTCATGCCATATTACTGGCACTCCAAAAGGCATCGACTTATGCTTCGGCGATTTTCGTAACCAACCTGCCAATGTATTTGCACAAAGTCGAACAAACTGCATTTGGCTTCCAAGATTTATTTGCATCATCAACTTTCGAATCGAAATAAAGTTCATATGCTTTCTTTAGTAATGGTGTAAAGTTTTTTCTGGTGAACACGATCGGTAAAATATCCGCACACGTAACAGAACAGATCAGCCGAATTTCTACAACTTCTAGAAGCCATATTTCGCTCAGAATTATTTCAAAATACAGTAACTATTGGAAAAATAGCGTAACATATGTCATGCATCTTTTAGCAGTATAAAAAGTGGAATTATTTTGCATTTTATTAATTTTTAATAAGTTATGTAGTAAAAATGAAACGGAGCACATAACGGTTTCCCAAAAATATATGTATTCACAAATATCTTAAAAACCTGACGTGATAGAGATAAACGGATTTCAAATTTGAAATCAGCGCAAAAAACTGACATAAGAACACTTATTCTTATATAAGAAAGAAAAATGTTGTTTGTCAGTGTTATTAATCGAAGATATGTGCAGTATTGCAGAGAAAATGTTTTGGTTTGTCATTAGTTAGTTGCTTATCCTTTACAGGACGTGGCAATCAACCCCAGCTTTTATTGGCTGTTTGTGATTTTTCTAGGCAATTTTTTTCATTCAGTAGTTTGCCATTGCTTTCTGAACGGTACGGCGCTTATACCATTGTTAAAAATCCACACAAAGCGATCTGCTACCAAACCGCCTGCAGCAGGTTTCGAACCTGGTATATCTGGATTATGAAACTGCGTTCATATCCATTAGGCCACAGACGGTTGGTCATTACAGGAGTTAAAAATAGAATTTTGGAGCTTCCCCTGACCTTAATGCGACCGTTGTTGTATGGTTTGGTTGGTTTGGTTTTAAGGACCATCTTGATTGCACACGGACAACTCCATCAGTGAGCCGATCTTCTCCCTTAGATCACACAAGGAGGATCTCAGCACAGTGCACAAACTCCGTAGCACCGGCGAGGATCCCAGTGTGTGTATATACAGGAATCATACATTCTATAAATATTTTTGTGGCTGGTAGGTTTTCCTAATTTTGTAAATGTTGCCAGGGCAGCGGCCGTATGGCCTACTCTTTACGATTTCCAACTGCCGAGGGATTCTTGCGCAACTTGCACACGGGACCGCCTATTTTTTTGTCCTTTATCCGAGAAGGCTCGGCATCCGATCTCACTACCCAGGAGATCAGGGGGGAGGGAGTATGACATCATTAGGAACCACTGGTTCTGAAAAAAATTTCCATCAGTTATATTACCTGTACTGGGAACGAACCCCGTACTTTTCGAATTAGAGGCGGATGCCATACCTCTTAGCCACCCGACCCCACCGTTGTTGTAGCCTGTATACAAGCAGCAAAGACACCGACTGATGATAGCATGTGTGAATAATAAACATAAATGGGTTTGTTGACGGCTCTCTTGAAACATAAAGTAGAAAACTACACAGCAGGAAAGTAACGGTAGTGGTAGGCTTACAAATTTTGATTTGTGGGATAGAGGAATGGGGGAAACTAAGAAGCATAATTACTAATGACGAACGCTTATGAAATTAAACGATTGATTATTTTTCAGCGACTTTTGGATTTACGAGGAAAACAACTTTATAGGTAGATTGGAAAGAAATTTAATAAACTTGCATGTAGGCAGACTTAGATAGGTAGGTATACAGACCGAGCAATAGGTAAATAAATATAAATGTATTTAATAATCTTGCTTCTAGATAGACATGCAGTGATCATTCGAACGGCGCCATCGCGTGGCTGCAGAAGACAATCGTGAATAACCATATCTGCCTAATCAGCACCACAAGAAAAGTGCTGCGTGGACATTAATCGATGCCGTAGTACTGCTTTATTACATCTCCACTTTTGGCTCAAATTGCCCTGTGGTCATAAATCGACATAAAATAGTTTAATCTATCATCATACACAATATCTTACAGTCAACAGTGTGGATCATCTTGCAAAATTTCATTTTAATGTGGCATATCCTTCTTTTTAACTAGTAACCCAAGAAACTTTGAACGCGTTTTTCTCAAACCAAACTGAAGTGGGGGTGGAATAAAGCAGTATTAAGGGGATGAAAATGTGTCATTGTCACAGCCACTAATATCGACTATAGGGCCGGGAAACTACCTAGACTAATTATAGACGCAATCACATCTATAACTTTCTTATTCGCCACAATAGGCCAGATAATACAAGACAAAGACCGTAATATTGTGTCTAGTAAATTATAGAGGAATTAGAACAGTATAGAATAGGTAGTAGGTTGTTATGGTAACATATTCATGAACATAGAAACGCACAGAGGGAAACCGGAGGGCTGTGAAGAGTAAAGAATAAGCATAAGTGGGTCTTTTGCAGGTTGTAGGGACTAATAGAAAACTTGACAGTGAAAAAGTATAAGAGGCGTGATTGGCTTACCGGGAAATTGAACACAGGACCGTCAGAACGGCGCCCATTGTCTCACTGCGGGAGCGAATCTAACTAACCAAACTGCCAAATTAGCACCACAAACATAGTGCTTTGTTCTCTTTGTTTCTATATCATGTGCGAATATATGGATACATACGTAGGTCGGTATATTTAAACTGATATGAAGACAGTCACACAGGCAGACAGACAGGTAGGCAGACGGACAGATGGAGTGATACATAGATTGACAGGCAAATATTACAAATGCTTGCATGTAGATAGACAAATAGACAGGCAGGGTGACATACATACGGAGTGATAGATGGATATGTCGATCTAAATACATTTGATATACCTGCATGTAGATAGATATACAGACAGGCAGACTATAGAGGTATATATATATATATATGTCGATAGAAATAAATGTAATGCACTTGCATGTAGATAGACATGCATACACACGGACGTACAGATACATGGTAGATAGATCGATATAAATACATTTAATGTATTTGCATGTGGATAGACAGACGGAGTGGCAGATAGACATACAGAGAGAGGAATAGATAGAGATATAGGCAGATAATATATTTAATATACATAGCATGTAGATAGACTTAGGCAGGTATATAGACTGATAGATTGATCGATAGAAATGCATTTAATATTCTTTCTTCTAGATAGGCATACAGACGGGTAGACATAGACTGAGAGATAGATAGATAGATAGATAGATAGATAGATAGATAGACAGACAGACAGACAGACAGACAGACAGACAGACAGACAGACAGACAGACAGACAGACAGACAGACAGACAGACAGACAGACAGACAGACAGACAGACAGATAGGTGACATAAAAATGTAATATACTTGCATGTAGATATGCATACAGACAGAGAGAACGATTGACAAGCAATATACAGTGTACTGGAACCAATGATTACCCATCCGACGTCCAGCTTCAGTCCGGCCACGATTATCCAACCATTAACCAACAGATTATTCAAGAACCAACAACGTTTGCTTCATGTAGGAATGCGTCCGTTGAATAACTTCCACAGTTCAGTTTTGGTTGTCGCCGCCCCTGCTTGAGGATTAATTGTTTCAGCGAGAAACTAGGCAGCATGAAAAACGACGGCCTAGACGTTGCTAACTGTAGTCCTAAAGTGTAGAGTGATCTCTAATTCCTTTCAGTAATCCTCCAGTCAGGTGCGCGCCCTAATCCAAACAGACCTTACTGAATCAGCAACTCAGAGAGCAGTGAAATTTAAATACGAATGAGAAAAAAAAGTGCACGTGGTTGGGGATGGTGATGGAGAAATAATAGCTGATTGCAGCGAAAACGGAGTGCTCTTTTGTGGCAGTCTTCGGGCCACGTGGAAAAGTTCCCTGTCTCACCTTGGCCTCGCGTGTTGAACTTCTCATCATATCCAGTGCACCCTACACGGACACGCGATCTTTCGCCATCCTAAGCGCTCACAACCCAGGCGTCTGTCCAGACACGCACGCCAACGCTGTCTGTCTGTTCGTCCGGCTTCCCCGCCCACCCTCACGTTAATATCCTGACGAAGGCGAGTATAGCGGCACACGTACCCTTATTACCCGCCATCCGTACGAACAGTCAGAGAAGCAGAAATCCTGGTGCACAGGTTGTTATTACGACCATTGTTGCATCTTTAGTTACGTGCCTGTTTGCATCCTTTGGTAATCTGAAGTGTAGTATACTACTGTGTACTTTGAAATCATTTTCTAGAACAGTGGTTCCCAACCTGGGGGTATACGTACCCCCAGAGGGTACGAGAAGCGCGTCAAGAGGGGTACGAGGAAAATTAATTAGTAGTAGCCTGCTCCAGTGATATTTCGATAAATTTATATTCTTTGTTCTTTTAATACACAGAAGTAACATTTAATATACTTGAATACATCGTATCATATTTACTTAATGTTATTTTCTACTATTATTATCGCAACATTACTCTAGTTCTCCTTAATAACCAACATTCTTGATACTATGCACATATGGGTTCCTCTATAATAAAATATATAGTTACAAGCTTGAATCACCAGTTCCTTTTTTTGTTTAATTATAAAATTGTGCCTAGGTTTGTCGAGACGCGCTCCGTTCATCTTAGACACAATGTCCGTCTGTTATGTTATTTTTCCCCCTAATATAAAATATCTATTGCTCTGTAACTTCAGTTGTTTAAGCTTTTGCTACTTTTCTTTGCAGCACGCTGCTTTCAACCATTTACCATATACATGGAAATGTTGGTTATATCAGAAGTGAACAAGTAATCTTCAGACCCCGCACAGGTCACAACAGATTGGGATATCATCTATTCAACTCTCTCATATTCTCTCTCATATTTAACGCTCGACTCGGATTTCATGTTTTTATTTCGCATGATTTATCCTGGGTAGAAATAACGTGACCAAACTTATCTGGGCGCCCATCTTCCCGTATTGACAATCGGAAGATAAACACTATTGCCGGCAGGCAGTTCGTAATAACAAATTAAACTGAATGTTTTTTTTTATTATTTTGTACAAATGTACATGAGTCATCCAAAAGGGAAAGGTCAATACCTTATATGGGAGGTATTTGCATTACCTGTGTCACACGAAATTTCATGAGAGAAAGGGGGGAGAAGATATATACCTTAGTCAAACAGTTAAATTTGCTTGGTCTAGCCAAGATATACTAATATAGACTACGCCTGGTTGGCGAATTTCAACGCGCAAGAAAGCTTGCAGAGTGTGGGTGAATGGACCCATATAATTTAGCACATTTTCAGACTCTAGCACTGTGTTCCATTGAGTCAAGACGACACCTTCAGACTAGCCAGGACCGAAGAAATATAGGATTTCGTAAACGAAGATTCATCAACATCAGAATGAATAAGGCAAGAACAGCCTTCTTTAGCCTAAATAACATTTGGAAGTCTTCCCAATACAGCACAAGCACAAAATTAAGATTATACCAGAGTTGCGTGCTTTCTTTGCTTCTCTATGGTGCGGAATGCTGGAGAGTCACAGAGAAGGAAATGTCAAAATTGTCCTCTTTTCACACAACATGCCTAAGAAAAATTCACCGCATCTTTTGGCCGAATACCATCACCAACCAAGATCTGCTTACTCGTAGCAAGCAAGAGGACATGCACACCATCATAGCTGGCAGACGCTGGAGCTGGGTTGGTCATGTCCTCAGAAGAGACCCCGATGCCATCACAAGAACACCTATGCTTTGGACCCCTGAAGGAAAGCGAAAGAGAGGCCGACCAAAAACAACTTGGCGGAGGACTGTGGAGGCTGAGATGCAAAGAATGAACCAGAGTTGGGGCACTGTACGAAGGATGGCCACCGACCGTGCAAAGTGGAATCAATTTGTTGTTGCCCTACAAGACGCCACTAGGCGTGATGGCCACTGACTGCTTTGACGGTCGGTGGTTAAGGATCGAAGAAGAAGAAGAAGAAACGAAGATTGGACCAAGTATTGAGGATCTACTAAAAATAACCAGGAAGAAAACTCGACTTTATAATACTGGAAACCACACAAGTCATCGGAGCCTATAAACAGGACAAAAGGGAGATTATCATTAAAGTAATACTCAGCTACCTGTAAGACGGCCCCAATACCTGTGGCCCGACATTATTCGGAAGTCTTCCTGTGCCAGACGTCTTCTGTAGAAAAATATAACCCAATACGGGTTCGTGGTACACGTTCGTGGTACAAGTTGGTGATACCAGTTGGTGATACCAGTTGGTGATACCAGTTGGAGATACCAGTTGGAGATACCAGTGTGTGATACCAGCTTGATACTAGTCTGTGGATCAAGAGCTTTTGGTCTACGCTAGATGCCTGCCTTTAACGGGTTATGAAGATCCTTGCCTTCCCGTTTGGAGAGGTTACCTCTGCAACTACGCCTGGGACGTCCCCTCACCATTGAAGTCGAGAATTGACGGAGCAGTCAGCAAACCAGTCAACATCTGGCCAGATACGTGATTTTAATCTGGCCAAAACAAATAATTCTCTCCACCCAAACAAACCACCCTCACAAGTTTTCGATGAGGAAAAACTATGTATGTAAATTCACTCACATCACTCATTTATTTACTCAAGTTAAATAATAATTGATTATTAAATTCGTTATATATATATTTACAAATCAATAGTTGATTTAATTATTACAGAGAAAAGTGCATACGTATGAATCACTTATCTTAAATATAAATTCAACAGAGCTACTTAAGGACTGTTTTACTGAATAATTCAGTTAGGGGCTCAGAACGAGCGAATATATCTTTCTGTTCGTAGTAATGGCGGGCAGATGAAAAGTTCACGATAGCCTTGAAAAAGCTCAGCATCGTGCTTGATTTCTGAAATGTCATATGAAGGCTCCCTAAAATAGAACAGCCATCCTTCTATTTCCAACTCTGCCAAGAGTAACCTTGAGCAAAGGTAGATACCTATAAAGACCCTCCGTTATACTGTAAATTTTGGCCATTGTTGGACCATCACTGCAGGGCAGGTTAGACAACCCGTGACATTTTTGCAACTCTGGTCTTTCAAAATTTTCTTCCCATGAACATTTTGATAAATTTTGGTGCCCCGAAATAGCTGCATATCCGATGTTACCAAAGAAATCTCTTTTTACGCATTTGCTGCAGCCTAGCTCTGCCAATCGGAATCTAAAGCATTGGTCAATGTGAAGACAAAGTAGAAAGGTTGGATGCCAGGCATGACCTGCACCTAGCCGTGTCCAATGATGTCCATCGAATATCTGTCAATACTAACCGATAACAGCAGCAGCCATCTCCTGAAGAATATTTATTTATTGTATATTTTTCTTGGTGTATGTGAGCAATTGGCTACACATTGGCTGGCGATAATGACATATAATTCTCAGCATCTTCATCATTCAGAGAAGGCTTCGGACCCCTTTGATCGTCCGGTGAAGTCTACGGACCGCGAACTTCTTAGGGAAAAAAAATGTACATAGACGCATAATTAAATTTATACATATAAATAATACATTTTATTACAAAGCTTACATATAATAAGTTTACATATAATCATATTGAAATTCAAAACGCAATCTGTAAAAAGAATATTATTTCTTTAAATGCAAAAGTCTTTGATAACTTTCCGAGTCAAAATTTTGCAGAAAATGAAATTCAAATTTTTAATTTATGTACACCGCCCCCCTAGAATCCATTCATGGACCCAACCACAGGTTAATAAACCTGTGTTATAGCACGTTTCACTAGCTTTGCCCAACTTCAAAATGCTATATCTCAGCGAATTTATAACGCATATAAGTGAAATTTTGTGTGTGAATTTAAAATGGTATAGACCCTATGAATTAAATTTTTCATTAAAATGCGGCCATTGGTTTCAATTTTCGTTTCTTTGCGATATAATATAAAGTCCTACTTGCCAACACACATCACACGCACACATATTGAAATGTCTACAGTAAATTATACGACCTCATTTGCACATTTTTGGTTTATCAAGCAATTGGCATGATTTTTGAGTGAAATTGCGTGAAATCGCACTTCTTGAACATAAAACAGTTTATATCCGGTGCAACGCACACATTGTCAATCAGAGGTGTGTCTACAAAAATTATTGTGTGGTTAAGAAGGAAAAATGAGTCTGCGAGTACATTTTGTGACATTACAGCAAATCACAAATAGGATTTTTAAGTATTTCTGCAATGAAGCTACTCGAGGAAAACTATATCATTCTATTTCAAACCCACAAAAGAGGACTATTCACGCCTTGGGGATAAGCAAACGATCATTGCACCGCTGGATAGCGACATCTGAAATGTCTAATTCCAGTGTTTTACACACGAAAATTAGGCCAAGAGTGGTGGATAATTTTGACAGAGAATTGATCCGCAGAGAAATTTGCAATATGTTTCACAATAATGAGGCAGTGACTTTAAGGAAATTGAAAATTTGGTTAAGAAAGAATAATGACATTGATATTTCCAAATCTACGCTATGGAGGACTATTAGGAGTTTGGGATTCACTTTTAGAAAATATGTTGGTGGTAGAAACCTTATTTGTGAGAAGCCTCATATAGTTGCAATGAGAAGCAAATATTTACGCGAGGTCAGAGAAATGAGAAGAGATTGTTATGATTTTGTGTATTTAGATGAAACTTGGATCAATGCGCACCACAGTAATGAACGAGAATGGCAATCATCTGATGGAACAACTAAGAGACTAGTACCAAGCAGCAAAGGACAGCGCCTAATAATTGCACATCCAGGAAGCAGCCATCATGGGCTTCTAAATAATACTGAACTCATATTTGTTTCAAAATCCACAGATAATAGGGATTACCATGCAGAGATGAATGGCAAGATATTTCAAGATTGGATTGTGAATCATGTGCTTCCTTCCTTGAATAGACCGTGGTGTTTGATAATGGACAATGCCTCATATCACAACGTTGTGGCACCAGAAGATAAAGTTTCTAATTCACCAAGTATTAAAGATGTAATAAAGATTTGGCTGACCATAAACAACATTCCATTCAACGAAATGTCCATGAACCTGAATTACTTGGAATTGTAAAAAAAAGACACAGCATACAAAGATATTTCACATAGACAAGGCAATCCATGAACATGGTCACAGATGTTTAAGATTACCTCCTTACCATTCTCACTTAAACCCAATAGAATTAGTATGGGCTAAAATTAAGGAACAGGTAGCAACAGAAAATAGAACGTTCAAATTAAAAGATGTTGAAATACTTATAAAAGCCGCCATCTCCAATATAGCCAGGGATTATTGGAAGAAAAGTGAGAACCATGTGTTACAAGAGGAAGAGGAATATTGGAAGAATGATGGTTTGTCCTTCATTCAGCCGAGATTGATTTTCAATTTCTCAGAGACATCTGATTATGATTCGGATGAAGTTTAATTTCTTTAAAGATGACCTTACCGTTATTTACAAGCACATTAGAGGAGCAACGTTCCATTATGATATTTATGAACCGCAAAGAGATGATACCCATTGAAATAATTAGATCAAGGAAGGTCCAGTTTGGTAGCGCATTAAATGTCAATGACAAACAATGTCACGAGTATTTCGCATGCAGATCATTTAAGAAATCATCTTCAACACGTATTCAATTGCAAACGTGATGGCCACATTATTGTAATAGTAGACACGCCTATGCCTAATCAATTCACAGAATCTGTGCATGAAGTGGTAAAATTTCTTTTCTCGATACACAATAATTAGTATGCCGACAAAGATCAAAGGATTTCATCCGTTTATGGGAACTGGACAAGATGCACAGATATAAAGTATATATTTGTTGGGTCTAACCCAATATAACATCGTATGCAAAAAAATGGCATTAATACGTTAGACGGTTAATCAGATAATTACATTTGTTTGAGGGCAAAGCTAGTGAAACGTGCTATAGAAGTTTCCTTATGCTAGGTGACAGCTTATAAGGTGGGGTAACTACTTCCCTTCCTTGCTGCCTTTGCCTTCCCTGTAGTATCATCTTAATTATGCCTCCTTGATTGGTTTGGTTTGGTTTTTGAACCATACACAGGCAAACTTATGTATGTCATGTGCATGGGATAACCGGCTCAACCCCTTGTGGTTTATAATTAAAGTATATAGTGTTTAAAATTCTATGTAGACTATTACATTGGTTGTTCTTCTTGTGTTTGGTTCTTCAATGCTGTAATTTATCTGCCGTTTGTTGTGGCATTGTTTAATGTCTGTGGTGTGTATAGTGTGTCCCCTTCCATGACCCTAGATTAATCTCTCTTTACTCTGATGTGTTTTGGAGGGTTAATAAGTTATGTTTTATTGTATCTTTTTTCATCTTTTTTAATTGCACTGGACATTCTTTTAAATGCATCTGCTGTACATTGCATACACTGGAACAGCCTGTGGAAAATACTGAGGGCTTATGGAATTCCCAGCTGCTTGTTTCCACCATAAAAAAGCCTCTATGCTAACCTTACATATAGTGTTGGGTAGAGCAACCTAACTTTTGAGGTAAAGACAGGAGTACGACAGGGATGCCCCTTATCATCAACCACTTTATTTTTGACTAAGTGATGCGCCAGACAACAGAGGGCGGTCCAAGAGGAATAAGACGGACAACGTTTTCTACACTGGAAGATCTGAAATATGCCGATGACATTGCACTACTCGCACATTCACATCAACACATCCAAGAAAAAACAGATATAATGAATAAGTATAGCCAACAGGAGGGTCTAAACATCAATCTAAAGAAGACAGAGGTCATGACTGTCACGAGAGTATGGAAGTAGATTATGTCTGAGTTTAGACAAGAGTATGAATGAGTAGTGTGAAAATAGATATAGATTGAGTCACTAATGCAAAATAAGGAGGGATGTATGACTTCTGGAGAGAAGAGATATGTAATCAGGTATCTATTGTCTTCTTCCAGCAACACTCTAGACAATATTTAAAATATCATACACTTCCTCCGGACTCTCTGCTAAATAAGTATTACAGCAAGGACAGCACAAGTTAACATCAAGTGACAGGTAGAACGTGAATTCTGATCGCTTAGAACATATAAATATATTTATTCAATAAATCCACATAAAAATATAATAATCTCACTAGCTCTGATGGGCAAGTGATTTTATATCACACCAAAATACAACCCAGAACATTGAGCGAAAGGTTTTTTTAAGATGATAGTTGTCCGTATTAGTTACAGAAAGAACAGACGAAGATTTCTGTCTGACAAGAATGTAGTCCCAGTGTTGGAGAAGAGCACTGGTATCACAGGATAGTCACGGATGTGAAGGTCTCTACTTCAGATATTATTCAGATGAAAGTTAGAGCCTAAGATGCCACCTTCGCTATCAAACTAACCTGTGATAATCAACAATTCAGGAAGACTCAAAATTCGACAATATACAATTGATAAGTCAGAGAATTACAATTACTGAATCATTTATTATGTACATCTTTTGTTTCTTCTTGTGCAATTATGAATGATGAAATGATGAAATTTGAATTAATAAAAATTAATTACAAAATTGCTGGATAGTTGAGTTACACAGAAAACTAAATACGAAGTGCTTTCTGGAATGTTCAAAATAACATAACATGTTCATCCAAATGTTCCTTTATCACTAAAGTATCTCTTGTCTGGTCTATTATTCAGAAAAGTTTTCTCATCACTAGTCACTTTGCTTTGACCTCTCACAATGGTTGCAGGAATTTGGGCACATAAAATACTTAACATTAAAGTTCTGTGACTGTCCTCTATGAGTATATACACAGCTGTATCAGTTGTAGGTCTTGCACAGACCACCAAGCACTGATGCGGGGCCTAGGGCTGAAATCTAGATGACAATATCTGATGCTCCTGTGTTGGTTGAGGAATGCAGTAGTGATCTAGGATTCTAGATCTCTGGTGTAGTATGATACGAATGAACCCTCTTAGGATAGATGCAAAGTACAGAACAGACTCGGTTTGGTGATGGAAGAACTGCACGGCAAACAGATGGTAACGTTATAGCCTTGGCGAGCGTTCCTTCCCTCAGTCTATCTGTCTTCTGCTGTGTGTGTGTGAAGTTTGAAATTTCCACTGCTGGCCTTTATATAGTGCGGGAGCGGGCATACCGGGGAGCAATGCGTTGTCACAGTTTGCAGATTGTGTATTTTATGCAGACTCGAGCGAGTTTGTGTTAGCTGAGTCCAGAGATCTTCATCATGCTTCTCAACCCCGTTATCCATGACTTTTATCTATATCTCCTTTTACTTTCCATAACTTCTGCTTTCCTTTTATATAAAGTTTTCCATAATTGGTTCCGACTTCGATTTATCCCAAATTTTTAAAGACAATCGACACAGAAGATTTCATCGTGATGGCACCTTTACCTTCAATTATCTCCAAAAGTAATACACCCAACAACCTTTTCTCTGCAATGAATATAACTGATCTTATCCCTAAAAATAACGAAATCACTGTCATTACTTTCTGTTGCTTCATTCACTCGAACGACACACGAATCCATTTTATTCAAACACACTTTCCTTTCCTCTTGCAGAACGCCATTGTAAAAACCGGTTCGTCTTACATGCGAGCTTCGCGACTTTTAATTGGCTGCCAATATTTCCTTTCATTCTATCATAACAAGGCATTGTGTTTACATCACGCTACAAGCATTGGCGAATCGTATTGAATACAAACCACCAATTGCACGTACAAATAAAAACAAACAAGAAAATCTAACTATCAGAGACGGTCCCCAGTCCTCTGGTGAAGACGGCTGCTACTGTTTCGTTAAATTAACCCGTAAGGATATGCCTCCTAGGCTGGATAACTCACTAACAACTTATATTCCAGACAGCTTAAGTAGTATCTCCACAGTTCCTCGTAAATACTCCCAACTTAGGGAACAAAATTATATTACTTCCGTGTAGAGTATATATGTAAGCTGTGGAAAGAAAAAACAACTATCCCAAAGGCCGCAAATGGTAATGGGGTAAATTAAGGCTCTCAGCGTAGAGCACTTTGCAACCAATGGATGGATTACCAGTGCCTTAGGCGGGTGGCTGAAATATCAGTTGAGGGCGACGAAGTTAATTCCCGATTGAGAGACTCCAACTGATCGAACTACCTTTGACTTGTACAAGGAAAAAACAATTACACACGGGAGAGATCAATGAAGCACTACCCAGGCAAAGTAGAGGTGTAATGAGACGACTTCGCAGGGTAACAGCAGGCGAACCACTACCCTCTGACCTTCTGCACTGATGTGCTGAAGTAGCAGTCTGCTATGGTTGATGCTGTAGTAATGGGTTAGGCAGGAAACTGCCATATATGGTGTGGTAATGGGCAATTGCAGGTAGCTGCAATAGATGCTGTAATAATAGGTATGCTGGAAGCAGGTACAGGGGATGTCCGATTGCCCCGAATAAAAGAATATTCTTAAACGCAAAACAACTGTTAGTGCTCTGGCACAGAATATCACTTTTTAAGGTAGCCGAATTCTCTGAAGACAGTGGCAAGGAGTGTTAGAGACGCCTAGCTTATATTCTTCTTCTTCTTCTTCCGTCCTTAGCCAAAGACCGACCAAGCAGTCAGAGGCCATCACGCCTTGTGGCGTCTTAAGGGCAACAGCAGATTGATTTTCTCTGTTGTAGTTTCCCGTCACGCCTAGCGGCGTCTTTAGGGCAACAACAAATAGATCCATCTGCCGTTGTTTCCGTAATCCGTGTGACAAGCCAACGGGTGATCAGCCCATTGGGCCCTAGCTTATATAGTTAGATAAAATTTGCAGGTGTTCAAGCGTGTGCTTGCACGTGCATTGATGGCAGCGCAACCATGGCGTAAGGACCTGGGGAGTTAACTCCCTGGCGTCATTTGATTTAAAAAGTTGCGACACTCTGGCGGTCGTTCGAACGGCCGGAGTTCGCGATTCTAGACGCGCTCGGACACACGCTTTCCTGTGTAACCAGTTTTCTCTCTGAATCAAAGAATTAGGGAACGTTGCCGTCACCTACAAGAAAGGAGACTAATATGATCTTTAGCTGGGTGCCGATGCACACGTGCAAAGGGTTGGAATTTAACCTGTCTAACGAGTGACATGACGGAGTCCAGAAATAGAGCTGTAGGAGCTATTACAAAGAAAAAAATGGGAGGAGATAAACTATAGAATAAGGCAGAGGCGGACCACTCAGTTAAAAGTGACAGCGATTCCCTTTCAGTTTACGACAATCACACTCAATGGGGGCAATCCTGAGCCCGTAACAATAAGGAACCAGATGCTGGAACAGACAGACATATTTACATACCTACGATGCATAGTAACACCAGACGGCGGAACACGCAAAGACATCACCAACAGAATGAATAAAGCGAGAATAGTCTTGCATTTGGAAATCATCTCAGTACAGCACAAACACCAAATTAAGATTATGAGAGCTGTGTACTTTCTGTGCTTCTCTGTGGTGCAGAATGTTGGAAAGTAACACAGAAGGAGATGTCGAAATTGTCTTCTTTCCACACTATCTGCTGCGAAAAATTCTCCGAATCTTTTGGCCGAATACCATCAACCAAGAACTCGGAGCAACCAAGAGGACATGCACACCATCACAGCTGGCACACTCTTGAGTTGGGTCGGCCACGTCCTCAGAAGAGACCCCGATGCCAGCACAAGAACAGCTGTGTTATGGACCCCTGAAGAATGCGAAAGAGTGGCCGATCAGAAACAACTTGGCGGAGAACTGTGGAGGCCGAGGTGCAAAGAATGAACCAGAGCTGGGCACTGTACGAAAGATGGCCTCCGACCGAGCAAATTGGAAGCAGTCTATTGCTTTGACAGTCGGCGGCTAAGAATAAAAAAAAAGACTGCACATTGTGGGTCTTTTTCTTGGGGGGGGGGGGGGGGGCGGGGGGGGGGGGGGCGGGGGGGCGAAATTGGTAGTTTAATTTTATTTCCCGTTTTAATATCATGGGGGGGGGGGGGGGGGGGGGGGGGGGGGGGGGGGGGGGGGGGGTAAACGATTATTTATGTTTAGTGTTTTTGTTCAATCTGTGTCATTCTCTTTTCTTCTGGTTGCTGTAAGTTAGTTTTGTTTTGGTAATATAAAATTATGTGATGTGTAGCTGCCTGAGTTGGTCAAGTTTATATTTCTTGCATGTTAGCACATAATGTGCTATGGTGTTTTTCTCCAGACGTGTTCCACAGTAGAGTTCTTCTACCATAAAAACGCCTCTTCCTAGTTGCAGATAATAAGTTTTCCAGATTCGTACATTGGTTAATTGGGGGAAAGATGGGAGGCGTGAGCATTAAATTCACTCTTAGGGGAGGGGTGAGGGCAAAAAGGTTAAGAATCTTTGGTCCAGAAATTGCGAGCTTCCTGAGACGGGCAAACGAAACAGTACTGTACAGCTACGTTATTCACAAGAGGAATGGCAGTAAGTGCTTGGGCCCACTTACAAGCGAGCATACATGAATGATCACCACCCAGTACAATACTGACTGGCGTAGGCGATCAAGCCTTGTCACAGCTTTCAGCCTCTAGTACTTAATTATGTCAATGATTCCCTGCTGTGCCATATTGGTAAACCCTTCCAGTGTCTTCCATTTTGGTTGTCCCAATTTTTCAGAGTTCAGCTTTCCACTGCACAAGACGTGACCGATACAAGTGGCTTCTTTCTGTTCTTTGTCGCTGTTTCCTTGAGGGCTGACTTCTTTCATATCATCTTTACTTAGACGTTTTAGCTGTCCCATTGATGATTTTTTTTTGGGCACTCTACGGTAGGTTTCTTCATTATTCAATTTCTACGATTCTCGTGGGCATCTTTGGTATATGTTATGTGTAGCATTCGTAAACCCCCTTTTGTATTTATTTCATACTTACATGTTGTAGATGTTTTTTTTCCATGTTTCTGGAATTCATATTTGGTACAGATGGGTAAATATCCCATCCCATCCCAACTAACATAATTACCGATGTATGTTACGTCGGTCGGTCTCACTCAAAATAGTAACTCGCGCCAGAAAAAAAAGTGCGCAACGCACGGTGTGCAACTTGCGCGGCGTGGGTGTTATATTAAGGTGACCAGACGTCCCGGTTTTCGACCATTTTTGATAATTTGTCCCGACTTTTTTTCGATGCAATCCGGGACGGCAATTTGTCCCGGTTTTGGACGAATTTGCCAATTTGGCATAAATCTCACAGATTTAAAAAAAAATTATTATTCCGTGGCTGACTTGAGGGAATTTTTAATTATCAGTGAACTGGCGCCGAAACAGCACAAGAGGTTGTCAGGACTGCGAATTAGTTTTGTAGTTCCAATGTGATATTCGCAGTTATTTGAAATTTTAGGTAGTGGTAAAGTACCAAGATTTTGCGTACGGTATACGTTTATTTAATTTAAACGGTGAACTATTTGTGCATATTTTGTTATTGTTGTAAGAAAATAGTACCAAAGCGAAAATGCAGTTTCAATGAAGATTTACAAAAGGAATATCCCGTTTATTAAAAAAGAGTACATCAAACTTCAATGTACGATGCAATATATGTGCCTCCGGGTTTTCGATAAGCCATAGTGGACGTGGGGATATTAACACCACATAAGCAGTGAGAAACATAAGAGAGCCGTCGTTACAGCTGCATCAAGCTCGTCGTTAACCACTTTCTTCAGAGCTGATAAAATTGGTGACCAAGAAGAGCAATTAGCTGCTATAGAAGGCGCCTTTGCATACCATACAGTGCTACACAATCATACTTTCATGTCTATGGATTGCACATCAAAATTACTTCAGGTTACTTTAGAGCCAAAATTTGCATGTGCACGTACGAAAACAGAAGCCATTATTCGAAATGTCTTGGCACCCCATATTCTAAATGAGTTAAGGTGTGACCTAGAAAAGTCTACATTTATTTCTGTACTGACAGATGCATCCAACCACAAAGAATTCAAGATTTTTCCTTTGCTTGTCAGATACTTTGATCACAGTAATTAAGTGAAAATTAAAATATTAGAGTTAAAGTCATTGCCAGGTGAAACATCTGATATTTTAAGTAGTTTTCTTAATGACTGCATAACTGAAAATGGTTTAGACAGGAAAGTAGTTGGATTATGCGCAGACAACACAAATTCCAATTTTGGAGGTGCTGAAAGGAAAGGACAAAACAATGTTTTCAAAAAACTGCAAGAAAACCTTGGACAAGGTCTTATAGGAGTTGGGTGTGCAGGTCATATTTTCTACAACACTGTTCGAACAGCTGAAGATTTTCTGCCTGTTGATGTCGAGCTGATTATTGCTAAAATTTATCTACTCTTCAAATCATACACAGTACGAGTTGAAAGACTCAAGGAGTTTTGCCAGTTTGTGGAAACAGACTTCCAGATGATCTTAGGTTATACTCAGACTAGGTGGCTTGCTCTGCTGCCTGCTGTTGAAAGGGTTCTTCAGATGTTCCTGCCTCTAAAATCATATTTTCAATCTCAAGACAGATGCCCAGTTTTTATACAGACATTCTTTGAAAATCCTCTATCTGAGGCATGGCTTGTTTTTGTTCACAGTCAGGCCTCTCCATTCCACGAAGCAGTGCAAAAAATAGAGGGACAGACGGTCACTGTGTTTGAAGTCATTGACAGCATCAACAGGTTGAAAACTATTTTGAAGTCCAAACTGGAAGACTGTTTCTTGCCATCAAAAGTTAAGCTAATCCTTGAAAAGCTGGAAATGGAAGAACTTCCAAAGGAGGATGTGAAAAAGTTTCATGCTAGCGTTTCTTCGTTCTATGAAACAGCTTTCAATTATTTGAATAAATGGGCTGCAAAAAATTTTCAAGTCCTAGAATCCTACAGCTGGGTAACGCTGAACAGAATACCAATTTTGGCAGATATTGAGATATCATCATCACTAGTGATTCAAACATTACCTTCAGCCCACTTTACAGAAACTGAAATTTATGACGAATATGTCTATATGAAGCAGTTTGTTACTTCTCAGAAAATTAGTGAATGGAGTGCCAAAAAAACATTGCCACCACAACGTTGGATTGAAATGGTTTCCCACTTCAAAAACAATAATGTGACATTTTCAAATATTTTGAAGTTGGCAGAGTTTTTTTTTTTCTGTCTACCTGGAACAAATGCTGCCACGGAAAGAGTGTTTTCTTTGATGAACAGTTAATGGGCAAGTTATAAAACACAGCTAGGTGTTGAAACTTTGAAAGCTATGTTGACAACCAAAGTAAACTGTGAGGAAACATGTGTCGAGTTTTTTAAGATGCTGCTTGCAAAGAAGGACCTATTGATAAAAATCCACTCATCTGAAAAGTACAGTAACTCAGCTTCATCTTAAGTAAGGATTATTGATGTTTTTCTCTCTTATTAGTTTAAGTAGTTAAACTTATACAGTAAAATGTATGTTATTCAATGTTATTCAAATGTATATATAAAATGTATATTATTTTTAATTGACATCAACTTGATTTTTCCGGGACATGTCCCGACTTTTGACCTTTTCTTTACCCTTTTGTCCCGATTTTTTGCATTGAAATAGGTCAAATCTACTATTTTGTCACGGATTAGGGTTTTGAAAATATGGTCACCTTAGTTATATAAAACAAATACTTTTGTTTTATTTTTTTATTCTTTCACGAAATTAGTAGCGCTCGACAAACACGGCTGTTTGCCAGCGATCTTTTAGTATTCCCTGACCGCGCTATTTATAGCTATCGTGACAGAGGTCACGTGGTCAACTTCCTAAGGGGAAAAAAATGTGGCGGTGTTTACTTTTGATAGGGCTTAATTAATGCTTTTTGGCTACTTTGTTATTATAAATACCGGCTTTAATTTTGCGTAAAGCTTGACTAGAAATGTTAGAGTAAATTTTAGAACAAGAACAAACATTTTATCACAATTAGAACAGAAGATATAATAGTCTGAAATAGTGTAAAATTTACGTTTTTTAAATATTTTGTTATGGTTTGTTTCTAATGCAATTTACACTAAAACGGTCACAATCAACATGCATAACAAATTACAGAAATCAAAAGTAGAAAACCTGCAGAAAATGGATATCAAAGTTTTGTTTTGGTTTCATGCGTCAAACATTAATTATTGAAACATTAAATTGCAAGTCCATATTTATTACCTTAAAATATAACGCACCCAATTGTCCCCAAAACATGAGAGCTAACAATTATCTCAATCATACATCACGATGGTTATGTAAAAATGAGTATGGTCATGAGTAAAACGAAATGTTCAATTTAATAGATAAATAGGTGTATTTAATAAATACATCTATTAAATGATTTCCACACTCTGTTAATTCTGTCACTCTCACGCAACAACTGCCATAATTTGCTCTAGCCCCAAAATTTCGCTCAATTATCATTCACACTTCCTTTTTTTATAGGATGAATCTGTACATTCACAGATGGAGAAATTTGTAACAAATGAGTTTCCATTATAAATTTTAATTGTGAAGTTATATTTTTAATACCGCTGGCGCGTCTTTCAATTTTGGAAATAGTGGAATGTACAAATTCTCCTCCATGCTCTCCATGCATGCCCATTCCAAAGCCATGAGTTCTGATCCAGTCAGCACAATGTTTTTCTAATATGTGCTGTTTAAGAATTGTCTTACTGGGGAATAGCTTTCTGAACAAAGACATATAAGTCTCTATTAATGCTGGAGACACCACAGACATGGGAATATTCCTTGAGCTCCAGACAAACCAAACATTTTCATCAAAAAGTCATAATCCCGAATAAGAAAACAACAACTTTTTTACCATCCAACTCTAAATCTTTTAGTGACTCTATCTGAGCTTTCGTGCCATTCATAAATATTTCTAAATTATCATATGTATCTCTGACTCTAGCCATTGATAAAAGGATGGTATTAGATTTAGAATTTGGTTTCTCTAAATTTACTACCTGCATTGTAACTTTGAACTGTGAATGACAGAAGATATACAAACAGTTACTTAGAATTCTTTGGCAGCCGTCGTGTGCACAGGATTGTCTACCAAAGAACACAAATGGAGCAGTCCGTATCTCCTACACAATAAAAAAAGACATTCATATTATAAATACAAGATTAACAAGACTTGAAAGATAGATCAAAGTATTGTGGAATTAATCTATCTATAGCTTTACATGTTTTCTGACGCTTGTATACGCAGCTAAATATCATTATAAATGAATGAAAATGCAAAAACAGATGGTGCTTTACAAAAAGTTATTTTTTTACAACCTTATTTAAGATTTGCGAGTATCAGGAATGCGTTTACAGTGATTTAAATGTTATAAAATCTGGTGACAATATGCTTGTTCTTGTAATGCCAAACTTACAAAACTGACTACCACACATTCTCAAGATATGAAACCAAAATAAAAAGTATGTGGAAATAATCTTTAGCTTCCCTTCGAGAAGTCTTTATAATTATAAACTCAAACGAATGGGCCGATTTTTAGATATTAAATTAATAAAAAGACTACTTATTTTATGAATTTCCTCAAATGATGACGCTGTTTTCAAAAGTCTGTAACTCCGTCAAAACTAATTTCAAACAAATAAAAATGCAATCAAAAATAGAACACAGAACAAAGTTATAGTACACAAAAGAATTTAGCGCTGTGTTTATCCAGAACGAGTGTGTAATGATTTATATTTTACTGATTTTACACACACATCAGCTGATTTTCCCCGTCAAAACCCTCAGTAGTTTTTTACGGTGCATATTAAAATTTTATACCCGGTGTCAGAATTCCGGTCACCGAAACTAAAAGATCGCTGGGGTATAAGGCACAAACAGCCGTGCAAAGAAAACCACTTATTGTCATGGAACACTCTTTGAAAACAATCCACGCACTTTCACACGAAATATTGCCATCAAAGAACTTTTAAATTGAATCTAAAATAACATAATTCTCGCCGTGTGTACGTTATTCACAGCTGAGGAATGCAACCGTGTTGAAAAATTGTATTGTTTCCATTATCCTATATACTCTCCCGAAAATAGTTACAATCAAGAAAGAAAAGCGTTCAAATGACGGCGTTCATGTACAGTTTGATTACACTGTACAATGGACAAAAACGAAAAACACTCTAAGAATGTATCTGCTCATCTGGGAACGGAAACATCACCCTTATAATAAAAACCCGTCAAGTTTGACGGGTTATTGCTAGTGTTTTGTATAATGTTATTCGTAGCTTTCAGTTTGGAGTACAAACAGTTGATTTATTTATTTATTTTTGAAGCGGACGGAAATGTTGAATATCTATAAAAATATAAACAGCAAAGTAAAAACTAGACAGAAAACTGAGGTTATATTACCGGTAGTCTTTACGTCATGTTTCCCAGTATTGTCAGTGTTTAAAGCTCTTCTCTCCCGCCTTGCCCAACACCACCGCTCCTGGTCCACAGATACTAAATGCTTGGTCGAAATTTCGACAGACACACTCAAAATTCTTCCGCTTTAGATGTTAAACGATATCTTTCGCTACATGTAATACTTGCCATACATGAGAAGAATTGTTCACAGAACCAAGAAAGCGTTAAGTATTTCGCAGTATTTGAAAATGCATGTTTATTTATAGCACTATTTCTCACGGAACTCCTGGCGACGTTCTGTGTAACCCTGGCTGGCAAACATTGCTTCATGCCATGCTCATATCGTCATTTCCTAACGAGATCTTACCCGCCACTTATAGTGTTTCATAACCAGCGAGAGGACACCACTGCATTTGTCACCAGTGCGCCAATCTTATGCCAGAGTACTTCGTGTGGTCTTGGAGTGGTGGTTTATGTAGCAACTTGTAGCAGACTACGCTAGCTTGGCCATGTCCGCCGCATTCAAAATGGTCGCATCCCGAAAAATATCTTCTATGAACAACTGGCAGATGGCAAAAGAACAGTTAGACGACCGCAGCTGAGGTTCTAAGATGTGTGCAAGAGAGACATTAGGGCACTTGACTTACATCCAGCAACCTGGGAAAATGAATCTGCCGATCGCACTAAGTGGCGATGCTCTCTACGGCGCCACCTGAGTTTGAGCGAAAAGAAGCTGTCATGGCAAATATACGAGAGGAGAAAACGTCAAAAAGGAACACCAGGGAAAAAAGCAGCTAAGGGCTGTCATCTCAGGGGCGCATTCCCATAGTCAGCTATGACTGAAGGGGCTATTATTATTATTACTATTATTATTATTATGTATGATACAATGAATTTGCTAGCCCCATTCAGGACCACTTTCTCTCTATGGGGAAGCCATCCCCCACCCACCCCCCTCCCCCCCCCCCCCCTCCTAAGTAAACACCTTGTACGTCAGCACATGGTGAGACCCAGTAGTTCTATTGTTTGCTCCCCAGATTCAGGTTTCAGAATCTATTTCGATTTGATACTTTAAATTAAATAACGATTGTTGTATAGAGTGTTGGAAAGATTTTGAAGAGATTTCATTAGGACTTCAACTAGAATGTCAGAGTGACTTATTACGTTGGTTTGGGAAAATGACAAGATTATACTCTGTATTTGTTTGAATGCTGCCTTATTGCTTGTTTAATTATTATTTTGGTTACTTCATCATCACCAGCCTTCAGCTCCCCAAGAAGTATTGGCCTGTAAGAACCATTCTTCCTGTCCCGTTGCATCAGCTCAAGTTCTTTCCCATGCCTTCTTCATGTCCTTCAGTGCTGTCTCCAGTTCTCTTCTCCGTGTGTTTCTCCCTCTACCTCCCTTACCCTGGGGATTCCAGTGCTAGAACTGCCTGGTAATACTATCAGCAGGTTTCCTGTGTGTGTGTGTCCTATGAATATCCATCGTCTTCTTCTCATCTCTTGTACCACTGGCACTTGGGTGGTTCTTGTCGTCAGTTTAGTGATCTTGTCATACCAGTTCAGGCATTTGTTCTAAGCAAGCGCCCATTTATGAAAATCTCGTTTTGGTTATTGTTTTAGTAAGAATGACAAATGAAAAGAAGGATGTAACATCTTTGTGAAGATCAAGAAAACTCAAAAGTACTTTGATGTTCACTTACGATGAGGATGGTGCTTGAGAGCTGGCCGGCAAGTGTACCTGACAGTGACTTGCGCAGAAGCCTGCGCAGACAGAGGGAAAGAGGAAAACCGGAGACGAGAGACACTAACATAGGACGACCATATCGTTTTTCACAAAAAACAGAGCATTTTCTGCCATTTTTGGGTGTCAAACTTAGAGCAATACAAGACAACAAAAAAAGTGGTCACAAAGGAGGAATTATTAATTGACAAAAAGCGTGGGCGTTGATTCTGCATGAAATTAACTTCTGCTTTGTACTTCATTAGACACTTATGGATAAAATATATGATAAGCGCTTAAGCGCCCCACGCTTTTTGTCAATTTGATGTTACATTTTTTTACTGCAAGCTATAAACTCCTTGAAAAATTATTTTTGGGTTTTTAGTGCATTAAAAGCGTGTATTTAAAATATTTGTTATTCATCATGTCGTGAAACGAGTGTAAGCCACTACTTGGTTAATCACTATGTCGAAATACAGATTTGCTTCAACCAATCAACGATCACCGTTCACCAGTCTCTGAGACAGAATAAATTATACTGTTCACGCAGTTCACGCAAGATGGCGGCGAGAAACTGAATAAAATTAGGCTGTATGAGCAAAAGACGAAACCGGAGGAAACCAATCAACTTGCTCCGCCAGGAACCAACCGAAAGCTTTCCTCAAGTATTTACTTGCCTATATAATCGGGCGGATTTTATGCTAAACACGCAACACCAAAAACGAAGCCAGACCGACCGACTGAAGAGGAAGAACCTGTCACTGTGATTTGTTGCTTACCTGAGGGCATCGACCTGCAGCCTACTTCACTAGTCGAGTCAAACTGGCCTTTTTAAATCTTGGAGGGTAAATATCAATTTACGATAACCTTTAGAAAAATAGGCCTTCAGCAGGTATATAATGTTGGTATTTGTTGTGTGTCATTATACTACCTACACCTGTATATATATTTAATATATTTTGGGTTCACTATGAATGTATATGATTGATATAGACAAAGACTAATAGGACTCATACCTCAATCTATTGTCAGCCTATAACTCAATCTATTGTCTCACACGACTTCAGTCTATTGTCTCTGATAACTCCAAACTGCAATATAACCAAAACAGTCCTTGTTAGGACTCAATCTATTGTCGCATCTAACTCCAATCTATTGTCTCCTATAACTCCAACCTGATATATCACCAAACAGTCCTCGTCGCATATACTCCTATCATAAGAACATAAAAATATTGTTAGGATATATGTTACCCGCTAGTATAACACTTGTCAGAGAGGGCGTGGTATAGTATAGGGGGAAGGACATTGTTGTATCACACCTAGGTGTACATATTATTGGATTTATTCATGTATTGATTTATATTATGGGATGTATTAATGTATTAAATTTATTCATGTATTGAATCTATATTATTGAATGTATCCATGTATTAGTTTATCAGAAAGAATGCTTTGCAAGTAGACACCTGTCTTGTCTCGCTATTGCTAAATCATACTGAGCCATGTTGTCATTCATCCTACATGCATACATCTGAGACACGCTCATTTCACTCACACTAGAAATAGGTGGGCTTGAGGACAGAAATTAGCCCCTATTTTTGCTTTGTTACAGGTTTATTTGTGTCCTAAAAACCTGAGGTCGTATGTTCGAGTCAATCCCGCTGCCTGGAACTTCGCAGGAGCATAGAGATTGTACAGAAGCTACATCTTTAGTCCCCCTCAGTCTTGGGTGGGCTAAAGTAACGAGCCTCAGCAGGAGTTGTGTGAACAAAACTACGGAGAACAGAACAGGTTTTAAGAGATGAGTACACATTCGTACCATTTCTGTCAGCATTGTGAGCATAGAAACTGTCAGTGATGAGAAAGTGAAATTAGCATAGCAAGAGACAAAAATTAACAGCATAGCTGATAAGTGTTATATCCTTAATTAACAGCACAGCTGATCCATGTACTATAGTTAAATAACAGCACAGCTGATATAATTTTTGTTCCTATAATTGGAAAACTTGTTGTAAAATATTTATATAAATTTTATAAAAATAAACATCTGTAAATCATATGTAAACTTACAAATTCATTACATTCCATTTTTCAACATTCACCCTTCAGCACAAGAGTAGATAGTGTATATACTAAATAAATACTAGGGAAATTGTATTTTGAACGACTTGTCAATTTTATCATTGTTAAGTAAAAATCTGTTTCCTTGTTTATTAATATCACAGTTAGTTACACAGCGGAGGTGGCACTTTATGTCGGTCTCCTCTTTACTATTGTTTCGAGATCAGAACATTCACAGCCGAAACTAATTTGTGATACCAGTAGTAGTTCTCTCAGACACTGGGACTTCACCATTTTCTGCAGAAATTCTATTTCTGTAATTGTCAGTACTATACTGATCCAAGAGCAAAATAAAACCTCTCGCCACACTGGGGGCTCGTTCCTGGGATATTTCTGTATATCTTGAGCCATACTTAGTCTATTCATCTATCTACACTCTATCTTGTGCCACCCATAGATAACATAAGAAACAAATTTTTGAAAAAAATTCTATAATAGGATTTTTTTTTATTGTTTTCTTAGGAGGAGTACCATTTAGTACTCAGTAAATAGTTGATGCTCACAAAGTTGCACGGAAATTTTTTGTTCATTTAAATTAATTAAGTTTAATTACAATAATTTGGTTATAGTAAATATACATTCCCTATCTAAGTAACGCCATGGCTGATCTAGTGAAGTTCAGAACTGCGATCATGCAGATGGGTAAGGAATTAATTTTTGACAGGTGATGCTCTCACTCAGTATGTCACAACAGAAGTGGACAAACACATGGATAGGGAAGAAAGAAAGTTGCAATTAGAGACTGAAGCAAAGAAATTAGAGAAGCTGAAAGAAGAAAGTTGCAAAAGACTGGAAGCTGAGAGAGGAGGCAAAAGACTGGAAGCATAGAGAGAAGACAAAAGAAGGGCAGCGAAGAGAAAAGATAAAAGGCTGGAAGCTGAAAGAGAAACTAAAAGGTTAGAAGCTGAGGAAAGGAAATTACAAGCAGAGAGAGACCATCAGTTGAGATTAAAAGAGCTTGAAATTCAGGCAAATACTGGCAATAATGGTGGTAGCTCACCTCACTCTGAGAGTAGCTCCAGCCAGAGCACCTCAAGTGGGGCCATGAATTTTCATCTGGACCCATTTGTTGAGAAAGAAGACGCCATCGAGTCGTACCTGGATAGATACGAAAGACTAGCCACTACCTATGGCTTAGTGAAAGAAAAATGGAGTCTTAAACTATCTCAGGGACCTACGATGTGTATTTGAAGCTCTCAAGAGATGACCAGGAAGATTATGAAATCCTGAAGCAGGCACTGCTTGTGAGATATGAAAAGAACTCAGAATCATATAGAAAGAAATTCCGAACAGCTAAACTTCTTCCAGGAGAAAACTATCACCAATTCTCTGCTAGATTGGAAACCTATTTGGAAAAATGGAGTAGTTTAGGAAAGTGTCAGGATCTGAAAGAAATGATAATGATGGAGCAAGTGAAAGAGTCCATGCCTCAAGAAATGAGGAAGTTTATCATGGAACAAGGAGCAGAGAGATTGGAAGATATTGTAACTGTTGCTGAGAGATATCAAGCAGCTCAGGCAGAATTATTAGGAAATAAGAAGAAGCAGGGTGAAAACTTCAAATCATCACAAAACTATACCAAATATGAACAAAAGGACCATACCACAAGGAACAAACAAAGATTTGACCAAAAGGACAAAAACCCTCTAAGATCGGATAAGACACCTTACCGGAAGGAAGGAAAGTGGTGTAAAACTTGTCTAATGAGTAACCACAATACTGCGGACTGCAGAAGGAAGAATCCTCCTCATCATGCTGCATGTCTTACAACAGGGAATCAGGGAAGGAAGGAAATGGCAGTAAGTCAGAAAGACTTCCATCATCCCCCTGTCTGTGAGGAAGTGACCGTGAATGGCACTCAAGTACTGTGTTTATATGACACAGGATTGGACTTTGATTCAGTTGTGTGCTCTTCTCTAGTGAGTCCTGACCAGATAACCACAGAAACAGTGGAAATCAGAGGACCGATCAAGGGAGCAAGAACCATGACATTACCCATAGCCCGAATCAACATAAGATCTCGCTATGTGGAAGGAGAAATCAAAGCAGCAGTGATGGACGACCCTATTTACCCTTTGATTTTGGGGTGTAGGTATGTTTTCCTTGGAGAACCTATAAAACCTGTAGTTATGGCAACAGTCCAGACCAGGGAAAGCTCCAGGAAAATGGAGGAAAATCCTATCAATACTCATCCAGAAGAGATGAAAAAGGCTCAAGCAGCGGACAGCACATTGAAGCCTTGTTTCGGCAAATTGCCTAAAGCACATAACCCTCCAGAGAAAGGAGACTTATATATGAAGAATGGCCTACTATACAGAAAAGCTGGAACAGGACCTAAAGGGCATGGACAGCTTGTAGTGCCAAAATCTTACAGGGAGAAGGTTATGACGCTAGGACATGCTATACCCTTCAGTGGACATATGGGAATAGGGGCCACTGGACAAAGGATAGCCTGTCACTACTTCTGGCCAGGAATTACAGAGGACATAAAAAGATATGTAAGATCCTGTCCAGAATGCCAAAGAGTAGCTCCTAAGCATAGGACTGCACCAGCAACACTGGGAGAAATGCCTATTATGGGAACCCCTTTTGAACGTGTTGCAGTAGATATTGTTGGACCCCTCACTAGGACCAAGAAGAGAAATGCTTACATCTTAACCTTGGTTGATACTTGCTCTATGTGGGGAGAAGCAGTGGCCATGTCAGCTATAGATTCAAAGCACGTGGCAGAGGCCCTGTTGACAATATTTACCCGATTAGGTTTCCCGCATCAGATATTGACTGACAATGGGTCTCAGTTTAAGGGAAAGCTAACACAAGAAGTATTCAGGATATTTCAAGCCAGGCACTATCATTGTAGTCCCTACCATGCCCAAGGGAACGGTCAAGTAGAGCGGTTCAATGGTACGCTAATTTCAATCCTTAGAAAGCTGGCGAGTGAAAAACCTGATACTTGGGATACATACTTACCCGCTGCACTATTTGCATATAGGGAAGTACCCCACAACTCAACTGGATTGGCTCCAGCTACATTGTTGTTTGGAAGACCAATAAAAGGTCCACTGGAAGCATTGCTGCGGACATGGACTGATGAAAAGGCAGAGGAAACAGTGACTTCCTCATACCAGTACGTCAACGAGTTGACATCTCGATTGAAAGCAGGTTGGAAACTGGCCAATGATAACTTAAGACAGGCCAGGAGGAAGCATGCTGCGTACTACAACAAAAAAGCAAAGGATAGGGAACTGGAGGTGGGTGAAAAGGTGTTATTACTGTTGCCAAGCAGCAATAATAAATTGCAGATTGGATGGCAGGGACCCTATGTCATACTGGAGAAACTTTCCAGGACCAATTATAAGATTGACAAAGAAAGGAGAAGGTATATCATGTCAATCTTCTTAAAAAATACTATGACAAGGAATCATCAGAAGTTGCACATATTATGACCCTAGCCATTGCAACAGAAATGCACGGTGAACCACTTCACTCTATGGAGTATCCACTCACAACTACAGAGGATTATGTTCAAGTAAATATTAGTGAACATTTAACTCCAGAGCAGAAGAAGAGGGTTCAGAAAGTGTTGGAAACCCATGCTGATGTGCTCACAGATAAGCCAGGTCGTACGAATCTGTTAGAGTACGACATGAAGGTTACCGACCCTACCCCAGTATGCATGAGAACATACCCTATACCCTATGCGAAAGCCCAAGCACTAAGGGAGGAAGTTGATTATCTGTTGAAGGAGAAAATTATCTCGAAGTCAGACTCTCCCTATAGCTCAAGTGTGGTGCTATTGAGAAAACCGAGTGGTGAACACAGGTTATGTATTGACTACCGGAAGCTTAATGCGATCACAGAATCTCAGGTGGACCCATTACCTGACACCAACCAGCTGTTCTCTACACTGAGTAAGGCTAGGTATTTATCGAAGGTAGATCTAAGCAAGGGATACTACCAAATACCAGTGAAACCAGAAGTTAGGAAAATGCTGGCATTTAGTACATCAGACGGACACTACGAGTTTAATGTACTACCCTTTGGGCTGAAAAATGCTCCCAGTATCTTTTCAAGAATGATGAGGAAATTATTGGAACCTCTACAAAATCCCCATATCACTAACTTTATGGATGACATTCTTGTTGCTACAAACACATTTGAAGAGCATATAGTAGCGCTCTCCATGTTGTTTGACAGACTGAGAGAAACTGGATTGACTGCACGTCCAACCAAGTGCTATATCGGTTGTAAGGAGTTGGAATTCCTAGGTCACACTATTTCTACAGGTCATATGTCTCCTGACCCAAAGAATATAGAGAAGCTAAAGAAGGCACCCAGACCTCAAACGAAGAAAGATGTGAGATCATTCGTGTCATTATGTGGGTTCTATCAGAAGTACATACCCCACTTTAACTCTCTGTGTGCACCATTAACCAACTTAACGAAGAAAGGACAGCCTGACAAAATCCAATGGAATGCTGATTGTGAAAAAGCTTACACAGAGCTAAAAGAAAAACTCACCAGCAAACCCATCCTTACACTACCCGATATCACACAGGAATTTGTATTAAGGACGGACGCTAGCAGTATAGGGATTGGTGCAACTCTCTTGCAGAAATCAAAAGCCCAGCCGGAGGAACTTTTACCAGTCGCCTACGCCAGTAGGAAGCTGAATGCAGCTGAGTTGAATTACTCGACCATAGAGAAAGAATGTTTAGCTCTAATTTGGTCCATCAACAAATTTTCACCTTATCTGTATGGGACACACTTCATTGTCCAAAGCGATCACCAACCTTTAACATTCTTGGCTGCATCTAAAAAGCTAAATTCGAGATTGTTAAGGTGGAGTCTGCTTCTGGCGCCTTATTCCTTTACCGTGAATTACATTCCGGGAAGAGACAATGTAGGAGCTGATTTTTTAAGTCGACACCCTAGTACTCTGGAAGGACAGACGCAAAAGGATTAACCACAGCAGGGTTTACACGTCAGCTATGACAAGTCACAGCTAGGAAAGGAGGGGGCTATGTCGTGAAACGAGTGTAAGCCACTACTTGGTTAATCACTATGTCGAAATACAGATTTGCTTCAACCAATCAACGATCACCGTTCACCAGTCTCTGAGACAGAATAAATTATACTGTTCACGCAGTTCACGCAAGATGGCGGCGAGAAACTGAATAAAATTAGGCTGTATGAGCAAAAGACGAAACCGGAGGAAACCAATCAACTTGCTCCGCCAGGAACCAACCGAAAGCTTTCCTCAAGTATTTACTTGCCTATATAATCGGGCGGATTTTATGCTAAACACGCAACACCAAAAACGAAGCCAGACCGACCGACTGAAGAGGAAGAACCTGTCACTGTGATTTGTTGCTTACCTGAGGGCATCGACCTGCAGCCTACTTCACTAGTCGAGTCAAACTGGCCTTTTTAAATCTTGGAGGGTAAATATCAATTTACGATAACCTTTAGAAAAATAGGCCTTCAGCAGGTATATAATGTTGGTATTTGTTGTGTGTCATTGTCGTAAATTTATTTTGAGAGAAAAGAGTCGTAGAAATAGTGGTCCGGTTTAGAGTGGAAAATGATGATGGAAAGCTCAGTGATAGAAAATGTAGAGATTTAATAGTTACTTCACAGCGTGCTGGAGGAGAGTAAAGACAGACTTATTTACGACAAATCGTGTCTCTCAATCTTCTCTTTCACTCTCCTGGTCAAACAATTATTTGCCAGTTTTCCAGACTCGCATCTGCGCGCACACCGATTCGGTGTTTTCAAACACACACACGACGTTGATACAAACTATATTAAACGAATAGGGGAAATGTTGGGCTTTGGGTATATCCAACACACAGAACTAAATGAGTTTAGGTGATTTTATTTACTTTAAACATCAATCACTAAAAATATCAGATATTACATAAATTATCATAAGTACACAAATGCAAATAACAAGTTTGGAAGGGGTGAAGAAGATTGGTATCGACTAAGCCCTTCCCTCTTATTAGACAAAGACAAACCCAGTCCAGAGATAGATAATATCAGGAACACGGGTACGTTAACCTAACAGTAAAGTTAATTACTCTGAAAGAGGTGTTACCAAGTTAGGTATAAGTGATAGAAAAAACCTGTTCTTCCCAGCTGTTCTTCCCTTTACTAAGCAAATGGAAAGGAGGTGGTTTTAAACAGAGTTAACAAATTATCAACTATCCCACTTAAAGGAACAATGTAGGGTATACAGAAAAGATATATATGTTACCAGGTAAGCAAGTTAACAAAATGGTCACACAAAAGAATTAATTTCCTGTCATTCATACACGCGCTAGCAAAGGCCTTCACTCATCTTGCTCTCACTTACCGATTGTGAAAAAATCTTGCACTCCATAGAATAACACAACAGCAGTTACACCTCAACTAAATGTATGAGTGTTTGTTCAAGTTCTAGCCCCAGATTATCGGGTAGGCGGTCAGCACATAAAATGGTCCCGTAATCGCTGGAAAATGAATCTGTAGTTGTGTCTCTTTTCTTAATAACAGTTTCTATGGGAGGGCACGGTCTCTGATACCGGGGTGAGGATGGTGTGGTCTATTTGACTATGCCGCGGATAATAAAATTCTTACGCGTGCTGGTACACTTTATCCGTGAGGTATGGTTTAAGTCCAGTGAGAAAACTAGTCACATCACTGTTCAGGAAATTATGAATTATCTCTCTGTGTCAGTAAACTAAACAAAGCTCGGGCCAGTGTTCTTCTTCCCGTTACGACTTAAGTTGTTTGATGGTGCGTTAAATTTGTTCAATTCTTTGGGTGTGCTTTCTTTGCTATAAGTTAGATAGCGGAATTCCAAACATAGAATCGCCTCAAAGATTAAAAATTTACACAGTCTCAACAAGTTCTGCGTCAGGGGAACTCTACACACTGTTTATGCTTTGCTTTGCTTAGATTGATTTCTTTATTGCTTTCTTAATGCTGGGATCGCACAGGTTACGATCACTCTGTATGAAAGAAAAAAAAAAGACATGTAATATACCGAAAACAAATAACCTTCTAAAGCGCGATGAATTTCCCGTTAAGCCTATAATACACTCGAGTATTTAATTATGTATTTAATAAACACTGCGCGAATTCTAGTGGTTAAAAACCCACATCTATAAAACTAGGACTTAACTGAATTTATTAATTATAAATTCCTTCGCGACTTTAAAAGTTAATTTAAGCATCTATTATCTTTTGAAATAATATAATAGATAGATCATTATATTTAAAACTGGAACTCTTGAGATAGTTTAATTAAATAGATTTAAATTAACACAAAATCCCTTGAAATAGAATGACTAGACCACTGATCACTTTACACAATATATATTTTACCGCTTTGCACAGAATTAGAAATCACTGCAAATATATATAAAATCCAGGGGAAAATCTATAACAAGATTTCAATAAAGCTAGTGCTTCTGTAAAGGTCTGGCCAGCGAGTGATAACGTGTCTAGTTCTTCATAGTCTATTTAGCTAAAATGAAATGTAAGTTGAGTGGGACATGATAAACTTGACAACTTATTTGATCTCACGAACTTTTGGGGATCTGACCGCCAAATCAAGAGAAAAAGCCGCCCCCTGGTCTTCGTATCCGCTCGCTGCTGCCCGTTTCGCTTTCCCCCGTTCGCTCGGTTCCTCGATTGACACCGAGACGCGAAATTAGCGGCAAGCAACTGCGTCTCGTAGCAGGGAAAACTACTGTCTTTGATAGCGCCGATAGTCTCCCCTAAGATCCCTCGGTCTGTCTCTTTGATCTCGTCGCTGTATCCTACATGAGTCCCGGTGGAATGCGTTCTGGCAAACGAAAAGTTACAACAAATGTTCAGGGGTTCTAATGTTATGAAAAGCTAAAGGTCCCTTTAAATCATCCATCATATCAGGGAAAATTCACTAGTCAAACTAGACGTACGTCACAGTCATTATACTACCTACACCTGTATATATATTTAATATATTTTGGGTTCACTATGAATGTATATGATTGATATAGACAAAGACTAATAGGACTCATACCTCAATCTATTGTCAGCCTATAACTCAATCTATTGTCTCACACGACTTCAGTCTATTGTCTCTGATAACTCCAAACTGCAATATAACCAAAACAGTCCTTGTTAGGACTCAATCTATTGTCGCATCTAACTCCAATCTATTGTCTCCTATAACTCCAACCTGATATATCACCAAACAGTCCTCGTCGCATATACTCCTATCATAAGAACATAACAATATTGTTAGGATATATGTTACCCGCTAGTATAACACTTGTCAGAGAGGGCGTGGTATAGTATAGGGGGAAGGACATTGTTGTATCACACCTAGGTGTACATATTATTGGATTTATTCATGTATTGATTTATATTATGGGATGTATTAATGTATTAAATTTATTCATGTATTGAATCTATATTATTGAATGTATCCATGTATTAGTTTATCAGAAAGAATGCTTTGCAAGTAGACACCTGTCTTGTCTCGCTATTGCTAAATCATACTGAGCCATGTTGTCATTCATCCTACATGCATACATCTGAGACACGCTCATTTCACTCCCACGAGAAATAGGTGGGCTTGAGGACAGAAATTAGCCCCTATTTTTGCTTTGTTACAGGTTTATTTGTGTCCTAAAAACCTGAGGTCGTATGTTCGAGTCAATCCCGCTGCCTGGAACTTCGCAGGAGCATAGAGATTGTACAGAAGCTACATCTTTAGTCCCCCTCAGTCTTGGGTGGGCTAAAGTAACGAGCCTCAGCAGGAGTTGTGTGAACAAAACTACGGAGAACAGAACTGTTTTAAGAGATGAGTACACATTCGTATCATTTCTGTCAGCATTGTGAGCATAGAAACTGTCAGTGATGAGAAAGGGAATTAGCATAGCAAGAGACAAAATTAACAGCATAGCTGAGACGTGTTATATACTTAATTAACAGCACAGCTGATCCATGTACTATAGTTAAATAACAGCACAGCTGATATAATTTTTTGTTCCTATAATTGGAAAACTTGTTGTAAAATATTTATATAAATTTTATAAAAATAAACATTTGTAAATCATATGTAAACTTACAAAATCATTACATTCCATTTTTCAACATTCACCCTTCAGCACAAGAGTAGCTAGTGTATATACTAAATAAATACTAGGGAAATTGTATTTTGAACGACTTGTCAATTTTATCATTGTTAAGTAAAAATCTGTTTCCTTGTTTATTAATATCACAGTTAGTTACACAGCGGAGGTGGCACTTTATGTCGGTCTCCTCTCTACTATTGTTTCGAGATCAGAACATTTACAGCCGTAACTAATTTGTGATACCAGTAGTTCTCTCAGACACTGGGACTTCACCATTTTCTGCAGAAATTCTATTTCTGTAATTGTCAGTACTATACTGATCCAAGAGCAAAATAAAACCTCTCGCCACACATCACTACCTCCCCGTTCCGGGAATAGGTAAGTTGCGCGCCTGCTGCCTTCCTTGGATGTGGTAGCCGTTTCTCATGCTCCCTCTCCGGAATCGAACCCTGATTCTCCGTTACCCCTTACAAGCATGGTAGGCATGTCACGTAACATCGACATTTGATAGGGCAGACATTTGAAAGATGCGTCGCCGGCACTTAATGTGGAGAGATAGATAGACGGACGGACAGACACGTAAGTACGTGCGTACGTGGGTGGGTGGGTGGGTGGATGGAGGGAGAGAGAGAGAAAGTGGCAGAGAGGCGGATGAAAGGAAGCACATGTCCTGTGATCCGTACACCAAAGAGAACCCATTGAAATGATTGACTGATTGACTTGGCATGACTGTCGGTGCAGCAAAAGGTCTTGTCTTTATATTCACCAACAATGCCACCCGTCGCCATAATAGGGTTTAAACAAAGCGGCTCCTGTATTACTAGTTGTTTTAAGTATTGAAACGTCCTGTAATGAACAAAGAAAAAATCCTCACACATTTTCAGAAAAAAATACCTAACAGGCGCTCACTGCACAGTGAAAGCAAAATTGAACACCCGATGAAAGAGCATGCAGGCCTTTAAGTTTTCTCGTTGTGCATTGATCGTTGGCCGTAAGACTTGATAAGTTTGACTACAAAGATCCAATGAAGTTGAATTGGAATGGAAAGGAAGGAAGTGACCACAGGAGAATTACTGTCGTCATCAGTACGTGCCGCAGAAAGATTTTTTGCCGTCATGTTTCGCAGGTTACTTACTGTTTGGCGGGTTACTTACTGTTTGGCGGGTTACTTACTGGTGCTTTAAATGATAATTCAGCTAACAGTTTTGTTTCTGGCACACTGCTGTAAATTTAGGCGTTCGTTGTTGTTGTTATAGAAATAACAAGTAAAAAATTTGGAATCGGAGTCCGGACATTTCTTTTCCGACACCGACTGCATTAAAATACCACCAACTCCACGAATCCCGACTCCACAGCCCTGGGGGAAATGTACTATTGTTGAGTTCCGTTATTTGCTCCTTTTCGCCGAGGTGTGCATTGCCTAAATTTTTTCTTAAAAATCATTGACATTATCCATTGTAAAATGTTTTGAACTCTGTTATAATCGTTATGTCTTATTGTGTGGCTCCGAAACTTGGAGAACAACAAAAGCGACAACCAAAGAGATACATAAAAATATATAAAATCGCAGCTTTTTTCCGTCACACACGCTAAGGTATGCAGCTTTGGTTGAAAGTTAGACAATAATTGTATTGTTTCCCTTGTATGTACTCTCCCGAAAATAGTAACACTCGACAAAGAAAAGCGCGCAAATGACGGTGTGCACAAAATTATTTATAGAACTGTGGTGATGCGCAGTGGTTTTTAAAAAAATACTTTTGAATAAGTAAAATTGCCGTTAGGTATTGGTGCTTTATAATAATTCCCGTCTTATGACGGGCTTTTACACTAGTACTTTAATAAAAGAGGGCCCTCATAGAATAGAAGAATTGAGGTGGTATGACAAGATCACTAATGTGGAACTAATGATAAGTACCAGTGCAGCAAGAGATGAGAAGAAGACGCTGGCGATGAATAGGGCACACATTGAGGAAACCTGTTGATAGCATTACCAGGCAGTCTTTTTTCGGGAATCCCCATGGTAAGAAAGGTAGAGATAGGCCAAAGAACACGTGGAGGAGAGAATTGGAGGCAGACATGAATAACAGAAGATGGCAGATGTGAAACAGAAATCAAGAAGAGAATAGGAATGGCCAAAGCTACATTCAACAACATGAAACATATACTGACATCCAAACAGTTATCTCACAAATTAAAACTGAGAATCATAAAGTGTTATATATATATTCTGCATTTCTGTATGGTGCAGAAACATGGACGATGAATAAGCATTTGGAAGAAAGAATTGAGGCTCTTGAAATGTGGATATATAGAAGAATGGGGCGTATCTCATGGAAAGAGATGAAAACAAATAAGGAGGTCCTAGAACATCTAGGTATGAAAAGAGAACTAATGAGGTAGGTCAAAGTTCGGCAGCTAAAATACTTTGGCCACATAAAAAGGCATAACACCTTGCAGAAGACCATAACAGAAGGGAGAGTTGAAGGCACACGTGCAAGGGGAAGACAGCGCTATAAGTGGGAAGACAGCGCTATAAGTGGGAAGATAACATCAAGAGATGGACAGGAAAGTCTATCAGAGTGCACCACCAAGACAAGAGACAGAAGACGTTGGAGATCCTGTACAGCCAACCTTCGTTGTGGAGATGGCAACTGATGATGATGATGATGATGATGAAGGGGATGAAGGAGACACGAAAAGACCTTGAGCACGGAACAAGAAGACTTGGCATGCGTTTTTTATGGCCTATGCTCCTGGAGCAGCTAAAGGATCAAAATGATAATCGCATGTGACATGTTTTGAAGTTTTTCAGATTTCCATTTACAGTTGCTTGCTTGTTCTGTCATATCTTCTTTAAACATTACTTTGCCACGTCTGAATGAGAATTGATTCAGTGGTTGCAGAACCTTGTATGAAAATAATCAAGTATACCATATACTGAATGAGGTTATCGCGCGTTTGCCGTGTTGTTAATGTGAATTTGATTTAATGTTTCCATAACTTCATGTAAAATTTGTTGAAGCTGGCCATATCATTATGGGAAATACATAGTTTAATCATATACACAATATCCGACTTTATTATAACAAACTGTTATTTGCTGTATTATTGTGTAAAGTAAATTGGCGGTTCGCTAGCCCACCCACAATGCAGTGCATCCTCGTGGGCTGTATGTCGAGGTGAGATAGAACAGTCAACTGCCGTAGTACACATGGTGAAATAACTCTGATTTATTTTGCTTGGGCTGTTCTACTTTTCAGCTCTGAGATGCATCTTCTCTCTGATTTTATTAACGTGCTTATGTATTTGAATTTTTTAAACACAAAAATAAAGTATTGTTCACGAGTGCCTGAAAACATACCTTTATATGTGTGTGTATTTGAATGTGTTGGCGTGTTTCAAAACTGCCCCATGTACTTCAATAGTGTATTACGGAGAAGTCATTTTGTTTGAGATTATCATTACTTGTCTTTTTGCTGAGATCAGTGGCGGTTCGTTATTTGGGGACAGTTGGTGTCTATGCCCACCAGATCTTAAAAAAAAAAAAAAAAAAACTCATGTTTACATAGTGGCATGTAAAATGTAAGGTTCGCAACCGGACGATACGTCATAGCCACGAAAACCCAGCCCCTGCAGACCCGAGCGGAACAGTCCCTGTTGCGATGGTTTGGCCATGTTCGCAGAATAGGAGAAGACAGGATACCACGGCAAACATGGGAAACCAAGAGCCAAGGATCCAGATCTCCATGACGACCAAGAGTATGTTGTTAAGACAACATCAAACAATCTCCGAAGGACCAAGGACAGAACTGCAACCAGGTCAAAATGAAGACAGCCGATAGGATAGCATGGCGCTCTAATTAGCAAACGTCTACACCCGAAGGTAGACGAGGAACGACTAAGTAAGTAAGTAAGTATGTAATAAGTCATGTACATGTATTATAACTACTATGATTCAACGTTGATCCTTCCCCAAGGTCTGTCTTTTTTCTCTGCGTCCCATTTAAAGGTCATACGGGACACTTGTTTTTATCTCACAAATTTGGTTCAGCATCGTACAATACTGAACGTGGAGTGGCTGAGAGGTTAGAATGGTTGCTTCTGGAGGCATAGTTCCCGGGTTCGAAAATCGGTAGCGACACGCTTCAGTCAACCCGGCTGAAAATGGGTAGTAATTGACTCTGCTTGTGGGTTAAGGAAAACAAAAGCAACAAGGAAAGGAACCGGTCACCGCACTTCATGAAGTTGAGCCCTAGTGTAGTGCAGTCTCTGACACCTCGCTCCCCTAGGATGGTGTCTATGCGGTTACCTCACCGTACGATACGGTGTGCTTGTCTACCATACTGTCAGCATTGTCGATCATGAACTGTCGTGTCTAGCAATAAGAAGGGTAATCGCGTGTACATCATTATCTTAATCAGCGTCGAGTGGCCAGAGCGGTAAGAACGCTGGCTTATTGAGACAAAGTTACCGGGATCGAAACATCACGGCGTCATACTCCAGTCCGCTCAGCTACACGATTCTGCTTTTGAGTTAGAGAAAGCAAAAGCAGCGGGGAAGGGAATCGCCTCCCCCCCGGCACTTTATACAAGCAAAGACACTAGCATAGTGAAGTCTCAAACACCTCACTTCCATACGGCAGTGTCTGCTATGGTACCACCTTGACCTTCATCTTCATGGTAGATTCTTCCCACTTTCATTTCTTAATGATAACGCCACTTCATATTAATGACATACATTTTTTTTTCTTTCATGACCCACCACTTAATACAGTATGTCAGGTTTAGCTAGCATTTCCCAAGAGCTCGATGTTTGCTTGTCTGTTTTTGAAATAACACAACGCAAGTATAAGAAAATTGCATCTGGAATTTTGATGAGCTGTATCACTTGAAGGTCGTGTTGACACCGTGAATTTGCAGTTGACCTCGGGTATAGACGGGTGCACTCAAATCTTAACTCAACACAAAATGCACATCTCAGCAGCTTCACATGGTAACCTGTGGCTGTGGTTTCATTACAGCTGGGTACATATTGTGTATTCTCAAGCCCTGACAGTACTTAAACATGGGCCTGAATTAGTGACGTCACTGTACATGCAGTCTAGAACATACATCCGATAAAGGAGAATTACCTCTCATCTTTTTGTTGGACGTATTTTATGAATGCCTTAAATAATGACGTCGTTTATTTAGGCACAAACAAAAGCAGTGCCAGGCATTGGGAATATGTCAAATACAATCAGTTGTGGTTTGACACACCGTGCCTTGTTAACTTATGGACAGGACACACACTGAAGAAACACGCTTACAAGGCAGTCCATGTTCTGGAATCCCCAGGGTAAGAGAGATAGAGGGAGTAAGGAGAACTGGAGACAGACATGGAAAAACCTGGAGTTGATGGTACAGGACAGGCAGACTTGGCAGAAGTTTATTGAAGGTCTATGCCCCTTGGGGAACTGACGAGTGATGAAGTGAATATTTTCTACGGGACTGCCTTTACCTTCTTTTAAGCTTTACCGTGGGAGCCGCGGGAGCGCAGTGGCTTCCTAGCTCGGTGGTCCATGGTTCGATCCCCAGTTGAGGTTGGATTTTTTAGACCGTAAACGGCTCCGGGGTCGACCCAGCCTCGTGAATTGGGTACCAGAACAATTCAGGGAAGGTTAAGGCGGCCGGCATGATGCTGACCACATCACCATTTCGCTAAATGTGTTAATAGCATTCGTGGGGATCTTTCATTCCGATATTCTGGTAATAGAAATTAGTGTTTACGTGGTTAACAGTGTTAGCGTACCATTATAATTCACTTAGATTTTCTAGCTGGTAAAACTAGTGAAATAAATAACGCGTAGTTATTTCATACCAGATGTTCAGTTATAATGTTAATTTTGGGGAGCCGCGCTAGCGTAGTGGTTACCACACCGCTCTGGCGACCGGGTGATCCAGGATCAAACCCGGGTGACGGCATTTGAGGATTTTTCGTCGACCGGGATTTGTACTGGATTAACTCGAGACCTGGCGACGACATTTGAAGGAGTGTCGTCGACCAGGGATTGGCGGCTCCTGAGCCGACCCAGCTGTAATGGGTACCTCCGAAATCGGAGAGTATTTGCCTGAATGGCGAGGGACACCTGTCTCTGTACAAGAAAAAAGGGATACTCACGTAAAATCAATGTCAGGTTAGACATAAATAATAACCTGAGGTTTCGCCTCGAGTATTAGCGGGCGTACGAAAAAAAAAAAAAAAAAAAAATGTTAATTTTCACCATCAGCTTTTTCACACAAGAAGAGACGGTTTTAGTTGACTGATTTATATGTTAGGCGCGACTGATAGTGACAGAAAAGAATTCACGGTTTATTTCATTGTGCGTATTCATTATAAGTGTCTATTATTTAATATCATACGACTAAACTATCAGACGCCGACAACTTAATATTATTAAAGACAGGCGATACTTTGTGTAAGGGCGCATATATATCATTAAATAATAATTGACATTATACGCTGATCGTTAAAGCGCGAGAAAGGGGCGGGGAGAGTGCATACCTCCATCCGACCTGAAATCTCAGCGCTAGCGAAAGTTGACCGTATAGGCGTAAATGAAAACACCTGTGCCGTTTAACTTTAATCAGGACTGACGGAGTGGATAAGAGATCGTCTTGACCCCGTCTGTGTGCATATATATATATATATATATATATATATATATATATATATATATATATATATATATATATATAAATATAATAGTAGCATTTATCCATAAATGTTTTTGTATTCCTAGCAGACCTGATCAAGGGCGTCCAGCGGTCTTTTCTTCATTTACGGATTGGTTAATGTTGTCTTTTCTTGGCTTGTGCATCACCAATTTCATTTGTGAGCAAGGACATGCCAAAGATACATGAGAAACATTTTAACTTGTAAATTTTAACTGGACTTACAAAAACCCAGCGATATTTTTCCAATTTTACTAGCCCACTGGGGTACACAAAAGAACACTTATACTCCCGACTTCTGACAGTCGTATTTAAGGGATTTATCCAGAAAGTTACGCTGTTTCGGAATCGGCACTCTCCATAGAGTCCGCCGATAGGATTATCATCATCATCATTTGTAACATTTTTAGCAACCAGATGTTTCCCAATACTGGAAGTATCTTCCTCCTTTTTAACTGTGCACCTCAAGAGCACGTTTTGCTACACTAACTATTCGCGGTGACATTTTGTTAATCCAGGGAAAATTAAAACACCAGATTCGGCGTTCACCTCGTTAGTCTTGACTTGTTAGAGGATGGACTGGGGCCAATTTGGGAAATAAAACCTGGCAATTTTTATATTCAGGATAATTGTATTTCCAAGGGATATCACCAAGAGTAGGTAAGCGTGATTGAGTGGCCACTGTATGACAGAGAGAGTGAATATTTTTCTTCGTTACAGGAACTTTACCAACATTGGATTTTGCTTAAAAGTGTTTACTTTACTGGGTAGCATATAGTAGAGACTTGTTCTTTACTGTCTATTCTGTGACATAGTGCTAACCTTTGACCTTTGAGTTATTAACTTTTTGGGTTCCTTTCTCAATAGTGGGAGGGCACATTTATTCTGTTATTTGCATATGTATGTAAATCTGATTTTATTTTGATCTTTCTTTAGATGTTTGATGTTGTCTAGTTTAAATGATAATAAACAACAAAAGAAACTTAACTTTGTGTGTTGGTCAGACCCATACCCAATTAACCGTAGTTTTTCACGTTTGTGTGTCTTGTTGTCACATAGCTGTGTGTGTGTGTGTGTGTAGTTAAACTTGTATTTATATGTATGAGGGGGGCAAGGTTGTCTTGTACTAAATTATAGTCGTATAGATAGGCTGGAATAGAGAAACTTACTCATTCCATAGACATATTTTGTTCCTTAAACTATCACCCGTGAAATATATTTCTCACACCTTTCTCACGAACCTATCACCATCCACTCTAATCAGACGGGGAAAAAAATAACTCACAAACCTATCGGTACGACAGCGCCTAAGGACCAGGTTCCCATTCTTGCAGGCTTATTACATGCAACTAAATATGTAAATACAGCGATATTTTTCTGGTAATTTCATTTAGAAAAAAAGACACCATGTTATTTTTATTTTTTGTGTGCATTTGTTGCATATTTTGCGAGCTAGAAGTTAAAGTGGTGTGAGATATTTTAAGATGCAGTGAAAAGGGTGTTAGGTTTTTTAAGATGCTGTGAAGGGTGAGATTTCTAAGATGATGTAAAGGGGTGTTAGGTTTTTTACAATGTTGTAAGGGATGTGAGGTTTTTTAAGATGTTGTAAAGGGGTGTGAGGTTTCTTAAGAGGATGTAACGGTGTATGAGGTTTCTTAAGATGATGTGAAGGGATATGACGTTTCTTAGATTATTTAAAGGAGTGTGAGGTTTCTTAGGATGATGTAAAGGGATGTGAGGTTTATTAAGATACTGTAAAAGGAGTGGCTAAGAGTGGGGTCAGAGTGGCTAAGAGGAATGGCGTCCGCTTCGAGTTCTAGAGGTACCGCGTTCGATTCTCAGCTGAGGGAAAATAATTTATGGAAAATTTGTTTTTCAGAACCAGTGGTCCTAATGATGTCATACCCCGCACCCCCCCCCCCTCCTTCCTGGTCTCCTGGGTAGTGAGATCGGATACCTGGCCTTCTCGGATAAGGGCGAAATAATAGGAGGTCCAGTGTTCAAAGTTGCGCACGTTAAAAATCCCACGGCAGTTAGAAATAGTAAAGAGTAGGCCTATCAGGCCGCTGCCCTGGCAAAATTTAAAAATTAAAAACCTACCCACAACAAAAATATTTATAGAATGTGTGATTCCTATATACACCCATTGGGATTCTCGCCGGTGCTACGGAGTTCGTGCACTGTGCTGAGATCCTCCTTGTAAGATCTAAGGGAGGAGATCGGAGCACTGATGGACTAGTCCATGTGCAATGAAGAAAGTCCTTAAACCAAACCATACCAGACTGTAAAAGGATGTGAGGTTTCTTTAGATGCAGTGAAGGGGTGTGAGGTTTATTAAGATGTTGTAAAGGGGTGTTAGGTTTATTAAGATGTTGTAAAGGGGTGTTAGGTTTATTAAGATGTTGTAAAGGGGTGTTAGGTTTATTAAGATGTTGTAAAGGGGTGTTAGGTTTATTAAGATGTTGTAAAGGGGTGTTAGGTTTATTAAGATGTTGTAAAGGGGTGTTGGGTTTATTAAGATGTTGTAAAGGGGTGTTAGGTTTATTAAGATGTTGTAAAGGGGTGTTAGGTTTATTAAGATGTTGTAAAGGAGTGTTAGGTTTATTAAGATGTTGTAAAGGGGTGTTAGGTTTATTAAGATGTTGTAAAGGGGTGTTAGGTTTATTAAGATGTTGTAAAGGGGTGTTAGGTTTATTAAGATGTTGTAAAGGGGTGTGAGGTTTTGTAAAGGAGTGTTAGGTTTATTAAGATGTTGTAAAGGGGTGTTAGGTTTATAAAGATGTTGTAAAGGGGTATTAGGTTTATTAAGATGTTGTAAAGGGGTGTTAGGTTTATTAAGATGTTGTAAAGGGGTGTGAGGTTTATTAAGATGTCGTAAAGGAGTGTTAGGTTTATTAAGATGTTGTAAAGGAGTGTTAGGTTTATTAAGATGTTGTAAAGGGGTGTGAGGTTTATTAAGATGTTGTAAAGGGGTGCGAGACCTCTAAAAGGTAAAGAATCTCTGCCTTAGAGGAAGCTAAAAGCCGAAGGAACGGGGAATAAAGGAACGCTGATCACGGTCTGTTTATATTCCACCATTTTGAAGTCCTGTTATCTTAAAAATAAGGTCATGAAAGATGGCTGCTGGTTTTGTAATCGGCAGCTTAGGAGACGACGGATGAGAAAGAGTTACTGGAGAGTTTACTGAACCATTAGGAGCCGGACCCACTCTGGATGAGGGGACTGTAACAATGGCTCAACATCTGCTACATCGTCATTTTGTTGTGAAGAGTTTATCGTCGTCGCCATCATCATTATTTCCCTGTTCGTTCCCAATTGAGCATGAAACAACAACTGCAACTGGTCCCCTATCAGGAAGCCTGCGCTAAAGCGTTGGAGTACTCTGATAACTATATCAGTGATTAGGTTGCCAGTCCCATGTTCAGCTATTAATGGCCTCTTACGACATGCCTGAGGAAGAAGTAGTCGTGTTCTTTCTTTGTCACACCCAAAGACACCCCCACCCCCTCCATCCCTGTAACTACACGGGGCAGGTGGTGACTAAGTACTGTAAAAAAACTGACCGTGGTGAAAGCTGTATTGGTGGAAGAGCACGACGCGACGCAGCATCTTCATCATCTTCATTTTCGTTTGTGCTCCTTACGGAGCATGGAGCCACCACTGCGGCTGGTCCCGTCGCGAGAAGCCTGCACCATTCACATGCTCGTGCAGCCGTGGTTTCTGAAGCATGATGGGGTTGACAGCCGCTAAACCGCCTAGCCATACGGATGCCGAAGAATGAGATGAGTGGACAGTCAGCATTTTACTTTGCGCTCCTTTCGAAGCACGGAGCCACTATTGCAGCTGGTCCCCTTGCATGAAGTCTGCACCAAACATTCACATGCCGTCGAAGCAGTGCTTTCTGTGGCAATTTGTTTTACTTGAATAGGTTGCCAGCCCCATTCACAACTTTATATTAGTCGCCTTGTACGACATGCATGAGAGTGAGGTAGTCCTGTTCATTTTTGTGTGTGTCTCTTCAAATACTCGCGGGAACTACGCGAGGGTATGAGTGGACAATGTCCAAAAGAATATAAAGGCCTGGAATGATACAACTGAAAATAGATGGCGTTAGATCGAGGATTTAACAAGCATGTAAGTCAGTGGTCGGTAACAAGGTTTGACCAGTATCCCGTGTCAAAAACTTGGTACATCGCCGATACCTTACCTACGGGAACTACTTGTTATATTGATGGGAAAATAGCTAACAGAAGGAAAAAAACGAGGTTGTTTTCATTTATATACAAGACAGACTGGGTAAAACTGCAGAATCTAGTTCTAATCTTTGCTAGACTAAACTGGTACACATTGCAATTAATCTTTACACCCAGAAAACTTGAAAATACCCCAGCTGGGGTAATTTACCCATACTTGATGACTACTACTCTAAGCAGTTGCAGTTGTGAGCATTAATGCCTCTCGGTGTTGAAGAGGGAGCTATCTTGTACATTATGTTCTTAAATCTCATCAGATTTCAATGAAGATTGTTTTTGTATACTTATATTTGTAATTATTTTTCGCCGTTCACTTCGCTTGAGAATTATTAGTATCGGTAACAATCCAGCTGTTCTTGGTACATGTTTGGAGACATCACAACTATCTTGTTTCTGGTGGTCATCCTTCTGTTATGCTCTTACTTACTTCACTGCCAAAAGATGTGTATTCTTTTTCTTGTTTTCGTTGACATGTGACAATATTATTTTAATTATTACATAATATTCCTTCCTTATTTATTGACTTATCGCAGTCCTCAGTTTATCTTAGTATCGTCTGTCGCTATAACACTGTCCTTGACAGGTTTTCCACAATTTTATTTACTCACGTTCTTCACATAAATAAGAATTCCTTGCATACATAATCTAGCATCATCACACGGAGGTGTATGGATGATCTAGTGGTCGAACATTGTAGGAATCTGTAGTGAAGTAATATAATACTCAGGAGCTCAGAACACATACGTCCACCTGCCTTGAGAACACACAGAAAAGACCCCGCAAACGATCTTAGACTTCTGGTGGTAGCAACCCTAGACGTCTGCTACTCAGCCCCAAGGCAATGACGTACTTCCTGTAACCAAGGGTCACCGGTCATAAACAAATATGACTACTTGCCGAACCGTTTTGATATCGACAGACATGTTATGAATTTTACTCATAACACAGAGCCTACATTTGTTATCATGTGAAGTTTTATATCTTCTTAATTTTGTTTATTTCTAACTACACTATACGCTCTGTTAAGTTCAGATTTCATATATATATATATATATATATATATATATATATATATATATATATATAATATATATATTATATATATATATATATATATATATATATATATATATATATATATATAATATATATATATTTTTTTTTTTTTTTAATTATTTGGAGGTTTCACCTAAAAAATTTTTTTTTTTATTTTTGTCTTTACAAGCTCCAATTTTTTTGGGCATGTTTAGGACATCAAAGCATCTAATAAAAAATGCTCAATCATTGGAAAATAATTATATTGGGTCCTAATTTGCATATTGTTACTAAAAATAGAAACTTTTTTGTGTCAAGATGCACACTTTATTTGCAAAGATAGGACATTGGAATTTGGCTTGCACATAGATCACAGCATTCTCAAGACTCCCTTCTAGTTTCATTTTCATAAACTGTCCGAGTGATGTTTTATGAATTTTCAAAAATTAGACCCATTTTTCTTGATAAAAATACAGGGTAGAGATACTTTAAAAATTCACTGATCAAAAAGTTACAGGTTTATACTTTTAAAATTAGCAGGGGACAAGCACTATAGTATGATATTACAGTATACAAAGTTTAAAGCCTTTAGCTTTACAACTTTTTGAGTAATCCTGACATGATGTCATCAAAATTGCTGAAAAAACAATATCGTAGAAATAAGCAAAATACAGAGAAAACATGCCTTAAAATAGTCATACTCACATTAGAATCCACCAATTGCATATCCATTCTCTTTGTTGGTATTCTTATAATCCAGGAAAGATTTTCTGTGCCTGTATTCTGCTTTTTTCATATCATATAATCTTAGGGAAGCAGAGACCCATGCCGCGTCAAAACCAGAAAATCCTTTGAAGCAGTATTTCCCAAAAGATAGACCAAGATTTTCAAAAATTCCTCTTCTCCCAAGTTCTCCATCATTGAAAACTATCAAAGCATCATAAACTGAAAGTTCTAATCTGTCTCTTCCTACAAATGCTGCTTTGGGACATCTGTTGCAGATCAGATTGTGGAAAGACTCATTAGAGTTCTGTGTTCCTCCATGAAGACATTTTGACAACAAGAAGTCTGAAGACAATTCATCAAAGACAGGCTGAATTTCTTTAATGACAAATTTAGGCAGCCTGTTTTTGTTAGCCTTGTTTATATCCTTTGGGCACCAATCTCCAGATCTCCAGCACCGTGCTTGAGAATGGCCATTATGCTTTTTTTCATATTGGAAATTGAACCAATATTTCCTCTTATTGCGGCACTGTAATGACCTTGTATTCTCATAATAGCACTCTTTGTTAATCTTCCAAAATTTCCAATACCCTTATACTTTTTCCCATCTTCTTCATTCTGCTTGCCTTTACATTCTGCAACTTTATCAAGGAGACGTCGTCCCATTCGTTTCTGAACATGGCCGCAGCATTCTAATTTTTCGATTTGAAGTCCAGGATACATTGTGGCTTTGCCTCGGCAACAGATTTAAAACTTTTTGAATCCCCATCTCCAAGATATTTTACATACTTCAAACCATGTTTTTCCTCAGATCTTCTAAAAAATATTAATCATTCCATTTGATTTCATCAGATTTTTTTGGCATTGATTTGTGACCTTCATCCACACTGCAAATTCTTCATCTGTTTTGTATTTCTTTATAAACAAGTGAAAGTAAATGAACTTGACAGGCCATAGTGAGTCTCATTCACTGTGTATAAAGACTCTGTAAACTGATTCTGCTCACTGCTCGTAGTGACAGGTGATGTTAAACACTTTGGACATCATCATCATCTCAACCCGTAACCCGTCATGGGTCGTAGGGGTGCCATGGTGGAAGCATCAGCAGACATGGAGTCATGACGAGTTACATGCCCAAACCAGGCAAGCTTTCGACCTTTCACTACTGACAAAAGTGGTTCTTGGTGGCCTGCATAGGTGTTTATCTTCTCTCTAACATAGACATTTGTTTTGCGCTCTTTATAGCAAATGCGCTAAATTCTTCTATAACATTTATGCTTGAAAGCCTGAATCCTTCGCTCCGTATCTGCAGTGAGTGTCCAGCCCTCACACCCATACAAGAGAATAGATAATACAAGTGATTTGTATAATTTGATCTTCACAGGAAAACTGATGTTACTTTTCCAGATCACATTCAGCCTTGTCATGGCAGCTGAGGCCATCTCAAGTCTTGATTTCTTTACTTGATCTTCCATCACTACATATAATGGACATGGGAACTGTTTAACAAACTGCAAGACGCTTTCAATGCTGATAATTCTGTATCCTTCAATAGTTTCAGGATCAGTGTGTTTCACAGCTGTAGAAGTAACACTATTTAATTTACAGAATGATATTTCATTTGTCTGACATGTAGGCCTAGCCGTGATTTTCGGTAGTTTCATGGAACCAGAATACCTGTTACCTCTAAATTTCCTCTTAATGGGCCTATCCTTCCTTCTTTTACATGATGCTGTTGATTTATTAACACAATCCATTTTATTAAATAAGAAATCACTATAAATCTAACCATAATCGCAAATTCCACTTCGAAATTGACAGGAAGCACGATTCAGTATAAACATACAAGCATGCCTATTTTGATGTAAGCTTGATTCTGATTGGTTGAAGCTGGCGATCTTTGACCCTCATGAGAAGTTTCAGCCAATGAAATTTTATTTTATGTTTAAGGCTTATAACTGTTAAAAAATTTAATCTAATGCCTTGGCTGGACTAAATACCGAAAAAATTATTAAAATATGTTAATAAATAAAAAAGTTATAACAAAATAATTTTTTTGCATATATAATTAGCTGATTTGTGGCTGAACATACATATTTGAAAAATTAATTTTAAATATTTTTAAGCTGAAAACTGCAATAAAAAATATAGCGTTAGGTAGAAAAATGGTGACACTAAACTGTAGCATCAATATTGCAAAAATGATAATTTTTAAACAAAATGCCAAAATATGGGTGAAACCTCCCCTTAATTATTACATAATATTCCTTCCTTATTTATTGACTTATCGCAGTCCTCAGTTTATCTTAGTATCGTCTGTCGCTATAACGCTGTCCTTGACAGGTTTCCCACAATTTTATTTCCTTTCGTTCTTCACATAAATAAGAATTCCCTGCCGACATAATCTAGCATCATCACACGGAGGTGTATGGATGATCTAGTGATCGAACATTGTAAGAATCTCTAGTGAAGTAATATAATACTCAGGAGCTCAGAGCACACACGTCCACCGGCTTCAAGAACACACAGAAAAGACCCCGCAAACGATCTTAGACTTCTGGTGGTAGCAACCCTAGACGTCTGCTACTCAGCCCAAGGACAATGACGTACTTCCTGTAACCAAGGGTCACCGGTTAAAAACAAATATAACTACTTGTCGAACCGTTTTAATATCGACAAACATGTTTTGAATTTTACTCATAACACAGAGCCTACATTTGTTATCATGTGAAGTTTTATATCTTCTTATTTTTGTTTATTTCTAACTACACTATACGCTCTGCTAAGTTCAGATTTCATATATATATATATATATATATATATATATATATATATATATATATATATATATATATATATATATATATATATATATATATTTTTTTTTTTTTCTTTTTTTTTATTTTTTTTTATTTTTATTTTTTTATTTTTTTTTTTTACAGTTTCATCCCCCACACTTGCCGACCGAATCAGTTTAGATATATATGAGTAGCTCTAAAGTTCATACCTCCAAGTAAAAATGTTTCAGGTTCAGCTGTTTTCTCTTCGTTTTCCTTCTCTCCTGCCATCTCTCATATGTTTCTCACTCTTTAACCCCATGTCACACTCCATAATTTCTCTCTTCTTCAGTTACGTCGACCTGTAACATAATTTAGACCTTCTGTTTAACCAGGGCCATGATCTGGTATCGTTTCAGGCTGTTTCGTGTGATACAAGAAGTGGCGTTTGGCCAGAGATCTAGATTCCACAGGTAGGTTCTGTTAAGTTTCACTTTAATACTGCCTGCAGAATTATATATATATATATATTTTTTTTTTAAGTTAACCTTTTTTAACGGCTGGCTGTTAATTGCTGTTACTTCAAGGAGTGCCATGTCACAGAGATGTAAAAATAAGCTTCATTACACAGCGTTGAGTGTTGAGTAATTGGAGCAGGGCGCTATTTTAGTGTACTAATAGTTTATACTTTGAGTTAGGGAAAGAAGAAGCAGCGAGGAAGGGAAATGGTCATCCCACCTGTCTATGCTGGACCTAGTATGATGAAGTCCCTAACACTTCACTCCCTACGGCAGTATCTGCTATGGGACTACCTTTACTTTAATAGTTAAACAGTCCACCCGTGGGTTACTGGGGCACTGAAAGGGAGCAAAAATGGTAGTAGTCGCAGTAACCAACCAAGCAGTTCGTAAAAGGCGGCTAAGGAGGGTTGGTTAAGGTACCGGATACGCCATTCTATTGAAACTAAGCCACAAGAAACTTCAAGAACAACATGGATAAGTCAACTCAAGGAAGTAATTCAACTCAAAAGGCTTATGGCCCACCCAGAGAAAGCTCACAGGTTTTGTGTGGAGGTGTGAGAATTCCTTTATATAAGAATAAAAAGAAGTTAAGAACTAACACGAACTCATAACAATACAACAACAAATCCAAGAAGACAACGTAACTTTGGCGGAAATGAAAAAGGAAAATGAAGAAGTACTTAAAAGAGCTGATGTGGAGAGACAGATCATCACAGAAATAAGAGATAAAACAATACAAAGATACGTCGTCAACCAAGGGAAACAAGCACTGCAAGAAACTCTAGAGGACCTTGTCCCAGCTGTAATCGACAAAACCCTAGGCAGTGGAAGAAACTCTAGAGGACCTGGTCCCAGCTGTAATCGACAAAACCCTAGGCAGTGGAAGAAACTCTAGAGGACCTGGTCCCAGCTGTAATCGACAAAACCCTAGGCAGTGGAAGAAACTCTAGAGGACCTGGTCCTAGCTGTAATCGACAAAACCCTAGGCAGTGGAAGAAACTCTAGGGGACCTGGTCCCAGCTGTAATCGACAAAACCCTAGGCAGTGGAAGAAACTCTAGAGGACCTTGTCCCAGCTGTAATCGACAAAACCCTAGGCAGTGGAAGAAACTCTAGAGGACCTGGTCCCAGCTGTAATCGACAAAACCCTAGGCAGTGGAAGAAACTCTAGAGGACCTGGTCCCAGCTGTAATCGACAAAACCCTAGGCAGTGGAAGAAACTCTAGAGGACCTGGTCCTAGCTGTAATCGACAAAACCCTAGGCAGTGGAAGAAACTCTAGGGGACCTGGTCCCAGCTGTAATCGACAAAACCCTAGGCAGTGGAAGAAACTCTAGAGGACCTTGTCCCAGCTGTAATCGACAAAACCCTAGGCAGTGGAAGAAACTCTAGAGGACCTGGTCCCAGCTGTAATCGACAAACCCCTAGGCAGTAGAAGAAACTCTAGAGGACCTGGTCCCAGCTGTAATCGACAAAATCGTAAGACAGCTGGAGCTCAGGAAGCTGACACCAGTATTAGAAACCAGAAGTACACACAGGCTGGGCAAACCAGAAGCAAACACGAATCTACATGTCAGCTCGTAGTCATTTTCAGGACTGCCAACAAAAAAAGCGAGAACAGGTGAAACAATAAATAACACATTTGCAAAGAAGGACACGATTAATGAAGAAGCCACAATATTTGGAAAAGATGACAACGGGACGACTCCAGGCAGTAAGCTAGGGATCCTTCTCATGACCAGCTTCAAAATGGAATAAAGCACAAAATGTGCCCCACTTGTAACCGAAAGGGCCCATTTCCGGCCTGGTTGAACAAGGTATAAAAAGCGCTATAAGGAAGCGCAAAAAATACGAACTCATAATATTATGGCCGTGAAAGGCTTTGAAACTGGAAACTGTAAGTGGAGACAGACATTGTTTGGCGGAAAATAGTCTTAAGGGTTTGTAATGCAGGAAAAGATGGATTAGCTATATTAATCACCTGTTATTTTGTACGACTTACGTTTCTATATGTAATATTTCGGTATAAATGTGTTCTGATTTTAAAAGTTTATTTAAATACACACAAAAATGTTCTCAATTGTGAAGCAAAATGTTTAAGCTTTTCTAGAATTTTATGCAGAAGAAGGAAAGTTAGAGAGAGAGAGAGAGAGAGTAATAGAGGCACGAATACAGAGTTAACTATGTCATTTATGAAATGACACTCTATTCACAAACATCTTAACTCTCTGTTCTGTCAACAACAACAAAAGTCAGATGGTCATTATCATCATCATACCCACTGTGTGCCGCGGGAGCCGAACATGGACCGGAAAAATACCACAGAAGCGGAAATCACAACCTACGTATCCTAAGAAAGGCGGCGGGATTGATAAAACAAAAGAAACAAAACGAGAAACTGTTGGATCTAAGTCGTGCATGGAATATGTGGAACAACAAATGAGGAAGTGGCTTGGCCATCAGATCAGAATCAAAAGCGACCGATCACCATTTCATGCCATACATGCTGGATCTCCATCAAGAAGTAGGAAACGAGGAAGACCAAGAGAGTGGTTACATCTGTTAAGATGAGAGGATGTACAGGCATACAGGAGACACGAAAAGTACGCATTGTATCTTCCCAGAACACTTAATATGATTAGGTTATGCATGTGGTAAGCCAGATGATGTAGGGGCTTCAGAACACTTTCTACTTAGACGTAAATCCTCACCAGAGACTGATTATGGTAAACTTAATAATGTTCCGCTATAGTAATGCTGGTCGAACACCATCACCAACCAAGAACTGCTAACTCGGAGCCATCAAGAAGACATGCGCACCATCATAGCTGGTAGACGCTGGAATTGGGTTGGCCACATCCTGAGAAGAGACCCAGACACCATCACCAGAACTGCCATGTTATAGACTCCAGAAGGAAAGCGAAAGCAAGGCCGCCAAAAGCCACCTGGCGGAGAACAATAGAGGCAGAAATGCTAAGCATGAACCAGAGCTGGAGCACCACACGAAGGATTGCTGTCGACCGAACAAAGTGGAGACAGTTTGTTGCTGCCCTACAAGACGCCACCAGGCGTGATGGCCACTGATTGCCGTGCCAGTCAGCGGCAAAGAAGGACAAGAACAGAAGAAGAGATAGTAATGCTTCTTTACCACGGGTGTATGCAGCCACTGTTGGTGCGCAAACCGACTTCTGGGGGGTGCGACCAGTACTAGATCAGGGGTTCTCAACCTTTTTTTTTATCTCATGGGCCCCCCCTTCTGAGCCTAATTTACCTGTGTGTCCCCCCCTTTCATAGTCGCTGTCAAATGGAACAGAGGTACTTTACCATCTTACTGGCTCATTCCTCATGTAAACTCATGATTACTGTCTAATGTAACATGCTCAGTCTCATATTTTCTAATATTTGTTACACAATTTAAAACATATTAAAACTTATTTATATGCCATTCTTTGGTTATGAATGTATTGTACTTAAACTATTTACCTACTTTAAAATGTGGTGCCTTGCAGGTAGGCTGGGGACAGTCAAAGGCTAAAGAAAGCAACCCGACATAAATGCCTGTTGATATCGGACGCACAGGGCTACAGGCCTAGCGAAACAGGGCAACGTACGCCACTTGATGATTTCGTCATTAAAAAGGAAAGCGCATATGGCCGACACCCGAGTACCATTCGTGGAAAAGTTCGACGGAGATGCAGAGAGCCTCACGCCGCCGACTACTGCTTTCTTTGAAAACATTCAAGTAGACGTCTGAGCGTGTACGAGGAAGAAAAATAAATATTGGGGCGAGTTTTATTCAAAAGAATTGCAAGCATTACACATATGTCAACATCATCATTATCAAGTTCCTTTGTGGAGCCATCACTACCGCTGGTCCCCTTGCAGGAAGCCCGCACCAGTGGCGTCACTAGGGTTGGTGTCACCCAGTGCGGTAACTCATGGTGTCACCCCCATGGACCTCCTCCCGTACCAGACCATACAGCATCCTTAGTAATGTTTTGTGTACTAATTTTACTGGTAAATTGTAAATCCCGTATATCACTGAATGTAATGGCAATAGTAGTGACATAAACAACTAGCAAAATTAAAATTACACCTTTAAATTACAATATCATACGCACAGACTAAATGTATTTACATTTACATAGTTTCATGTGGTTAAACTGAAAATTCGGTAAGAAAACAATAGAATTCGAAGTAAAAAACGTAGGTATATTGATACAGCAGTACATGTAAGCTGGGCTAATGTAAAATGTTTTTGTGGTTATAACTAACTACAGGGATATTTTTTATAAAAATAAAAAACATTTCTACTGAAACGCTGCACACAAATTTTATAGACAGTCATTTTGGTGTCACCCCCTCTGATGGTGTCACCCGGTGGGGTCCGCACCCCCCTAGTAACTCCACTGACCTGCACTAAGCAGTCACATGCTCTCACAGTGGGTGCTGTCTGTGACAATTTGTTTTACACGAGGAGGTTGCCAGTCTCATGTACAACCTCATATTAATCGCCCTGTATGACATGGCTTTTCGAGACAAAACCTGGTAGTGTCACTCGCCAGTCGACCCAGCTGTAAATGGGTATATGACTTTGATCTAACGTTAGGGAAGGCAAAGGCAGCGAAGAAAGAAAAGTGTCACGTTACTTCATAAGGCTGGACCTAGTATAGTGAAGTCTCCCACACATCGCTGCTCTACAGCAGTATATGCTGCAGAAGTACCTTTTTTATGCCTAAGTACATGTATCAGTTTCTGCTCCAGTCTACCACAGAGGTCGGCAACCGGTGGATGGTGGATAGCGGTATGCCGGTAGATCATAGTGATTGATTTGGTAAGTTTTGGGGATGGAAAGGGAAGGGGGAATTTTTAATATAAGGAAATTTAGAACTAGCACTCTCCTGGACGCATTTCAAAGCCCGGTGTCCCTAGGATTAACGGTACAAGGAAGCCACCACTTTTGTCAAGGGTGGTAACGCTGAGAGAAATTTTAAAACTGTTCAGCTTACAGTTGAAACAGATTTTCCACCAAACTGTGCAGACGTCAATGGTAGATTTATTTTTAGACAGCTCAGTGTTTCTGAAGTAGATTCTGACAGCTCATGGGCTGCCTACTGCGCTGGTCAAGGATGTCTTATTTTACTCACTTCTTCATTATAGTTATCTACTTATCCATGTATGTCTGCTAAATTTATGTCTTAACATTACTGTTAACAGCCAGTTCCAGTTTCTGTGGATGGATGATATAGAGACAGTCAACAGTATAGCCACGTCCTTCCTAGCCACACCCCTAATCATGGTCATGGAGACAGAGGAGCATGTGTACTACCTGCATGCCAATGTGGCCAACATGACAGTCGCCTCATTGGCAGCTTTTTTGACGAGAGTGGTGGACGGGAAGGAGCAGGTAGTTCCTGTCAAACAGAGACTGTCCATCTTCATCATCATCATAAGTGAATTTTCAGCTCCACAACGAGCATAGGCCTTCAACAAACTTATACCGAGCCTTCCTGTCCTGTGCCATCAGCTCAAGGTCTTTCCATGGCTTCTTCATACCTTTTTATGTCTGTCTGCAGTTCTCTTCTCCGTGTGTTTTTTCCTGTCCATCTTGCAGCCTGTGAATTTGGACAAAGCTGAAGAATTTTCATTTTGCACATCTTAGCTGACATCTTGTTCATTGATTCATTCATTTCCATCTTCACACCCTATGGAGCTATTGCTGCATATAGTCTTCTTGTGGGGAGCCAGCATTCGTTTGTTCTTACAGCATTGGCTTCTGTAGCTGTTTGCTTTACATGATGAAGTTACTAACTTCATACAGAACTTCATATCAGTTTCCTCTTACGACATGCTTAAGGGACGCAGTCGCCATATTCTTTGTTTGTTGCCTTTTTACATGGGCTTGAAAGCTTCTTGCTGATTCATTTTTGGATTGGGTTTCAGATTAGCATTCATTCATTTGTTTTCAGACTTTGTAACTCCTTACATAGTCATTGTTACTCTCTTCATATTTATTCTTTGATGTCAGGGTGTTATTATGTCTGAGTTCATCATCATCATCATCATAACCCTCCACTCCCAAAGGGGCATAGGCCTTCAACAAACACATGCCAAGTCCTCCTGTCACGTGCCATCATCTCAAGTTCTTTCCATGTTCTCCTCATCATTTTCACCTCTGTTTCCAGCTCTCTTCTCCATGTGCTTCTTGGTCTACCTCTGCCTCTCTTGTCCTGTGGGGTTCCAGAACAAGTTCTGCCTTGTAATGCTATCAACAGGTTTCCTCAGTGTGTGTCATATCCATCGCCATCGTCTTCTTCTCATCTCTTGTTCCACTGACACTTGTCTGGTTCTTGTCATCAGTTTCACATTGGTAACCTTGTCATACCATTTTAATCCTTCTATTCTACGCAAGCACCCATTTATGAAAGTCTGTAGCTTTTTGGTTGTTGTATTTGTTGTTCTCCATGTTTCAGAGCCATACAATAGGACTGACTTCACATTTGATTTTAAGATTCTTATTTTCGTGTTGGATCCGATTTCTCTTGATCTCCATATATTTCCCAATGCAATGAAAGCTCCTCTTGCTTTTTGTGTTCTTATTTTGATATCACTGTCTGTCCCTCCAACTTTGTCTATATTGCTGCCAAGACAATGTCTGAGTTACCTTTATATAAAATTGTCTGACCTCTTGATGCTGGAGTTTTCCTTGCCATGTTTACTTTCATCTGTACCCTTTAGCTCTCCAAGGAGCAAAGACCTTCAACAAACATATGCCAGGTCTTCCTGTCCTGTGCCATCAACTCAAGATCTTTCCACGTTTTCCTTATCATTTTCACTTCCATCTCTAGCTCTCTTCTCTTTATGTTTCTTAGTCTACCTCTGCCTCTCATATCCTGGGGATTCTAGAACAAGGACTGCCTTGTAGTGCTATCAACAGGTTTCCTCAGTGTGTGTCCTATCCATCGCCAATGTCTTCTTCTCATGTCTCTTGTTTCACTGGCACTTGTCTGGTTCTTGTCATCAGTTCCGCATTGGTGACCTTGTCACCTTCAAGGATAGTAAAAGTCATTTTGATATAGGTTAACACCTGCAGTGGACAAACATGCTCACACGCAAGTAGATTGCCAGAAGTTGAATGATATGCAACACATTTGGGCAGCCAGGGAAAAAGACTTAGCAACAAATAGCTACGGCACTCCACACAATATGGATCGGGCAGCTTCATTATCAATCATCAATATATATAAAATGCCAGCTTTTTCTGTCACTAACGCTAAGGGGTGCAACTGTGGTTGAAAGTTAGACATTAATTGTATAGTTTCCCTTATATGTACTCTCCCGAAAATAGTAACACTCGACAAAGAAAAGTGCGCAAATGACGGTGTGCACAAAGATATTTATAGAATGTGTGATCCCGTATACACACATTGGGATCTTCGCTGCTGCTACGTAGTTCATGTACTGTGGTGATGCACAGTGGTTTTTTAAAATACTTTTGAATAAGTAAAATTGCCGTAAGGTATTGGTGCTTTTGAATTGAATTCTTGTCTTATGACGGGCTTTTACACGAGTAAAGTGAAATAAATTTCTACAGAGGCCCCCACTGTGAGATCACATGAATCCTTTAGTGCAAGCTTCAACACTTCAAGAGCTGACATGGTGAATCCATGCATAATAAGTTTGTCAAGCTTACACAGACTGTTCCAATAACAGCTAAGGTGGCAATCTTGACTGCATATGCTTGGTTAGATCCTTTTGCTGTTCCATCTTTCTGCTTCATGTAAATAAAAATTAAATTGAGCATTAGGCTTGTTTTACTTCTTTTAGCATGTACACTTTTTAACATATGTGCTTGTCACAGGGTATGTACAGGATGGCCACAAAATCCCATTACCCGCTTTGTTAAACTGGTAAATACAAATCAGTTGCACTCTTTAGTTATCAGACCATTTTGAAATGTGCCCTAATATAACTGACTAGGTTGCCAAAACGAGGCAAAATTGTATTTTAAAAAAAAAAAAGTTGCACTCTTTGCAACAAAACATTTATTTATAATACTATACAACAAAAACACAAACACAGCAGTTTAAAACAACAGGTTTAATTATCCAGGGGTTCCATATTTACCCCCCCCCCCCCCCCCCCCCCCCCCACCCCCCCATCATTTTCATAACAGTGAATAATTCAAAGTACTGATTTGTATTGGGCAATTTCACAAAGGGGCATTGGGACGTTGAGGCTACCCTCCGTGCATACATGGTACACGATAAATGTTCATCAGTAATTTCTTTTGGTGAAATGCAAGTGATTTTCATAGGTAATTGTGACTGTATGCATTTTGGCTTTACATACCAACTTGAGAAAATAACTTCTGTGTAAGATACAACACAAGATGCTGGAGATGGATAGGACACACATTGAGGTAACCTGTTGATAGGACACACATTTGAGGTAACCTGTTGATAGGACACACATTTGAGGTAACCTGTTGATAGGACACACATTTGAGGTAACCTGTTGATAGGACACACATTTGAGGTAATCTGTTGATATGACACACATTTGAGGTAGCCTGTTGACAGGACACACATTGAGGTAACCTGTTGATAGGACACACATTGAGGTAACCTGTTGATAGGACACACATTGAGGTAACCTGTTGATAGGACACACATTTGAGGTAACCTGTTGATAGGACACACATTTGAGGTAACCTGTTGATAGGACACACATTTGAGGTAACCTGTTGATAGGACACACATTTGAGGTAACCTGTTGATAGGACACACATTTGAGGTAACCTGTTGATAGGACACACATTTGAGGTAACCTGTTGATAGGACACACACTGAGGTAACCTGTTGATAGCATTAGCAGGCAGTTCTTGATCTGGAATTACCAGTGTAAGAGAACGAACGAACAGACTTTATTTTGAGAGAGGTAAAGGGGAGACCAAAGAACACACGGAGAAGAGAGCTGGCGACAGACATGATAGGTATGAAGAAGGCGTGGAAAGAACTTGAGCTGATGGCACGGGACAGGAAGACTTTGCAGGAGTTTGTTGAAGACCCATGGTCCTTGCGGAGCTGAAGGATGTTGATAATTCTTCTTCTTCTTCCTTGTTCGTCCTGAAAAGGACGTTGGTTGCGTTGTGTCTGTTTACAGCGGTGCTGCAATATCTGCGCCTTTCGGCCAACACATCCGACTTCAGCATGGCATTTTTTGGGACCGGGTTTGCCTTCCCTCATCGATCCCTACTTTCTCAGCCAGACTGCAGTGATGCAGCCTGTTTCTAGGACCACCACGTGGAGGTGGAGTAGGGTCTTGGTCAGCTCTGGTTCGCTGACCCTGGCGCAAGCAGTCAAGCTATGGGTCGCTGACTGCATTCTCTATTGCTGCGTCTTTGGGTCCCGGATGTTGATAATGATGGTGCTGATGCTGATGATAATGATTTTACAAGGCAGCTGTATACAATATAACCTAAAGGTTTAAATTATACACAGCCATAAAGTTTTATGCTATGTCAAGATAAGGTTTAAATTATAAACAACCATAAAGTTTTATATTATTTCGGGTTTAGGTTTAAACTGTAAACAACCATAAACATTTATACTATTTCAGGCTTACGGAGGGACTGGTTTTCTGATGAGCCTGAGGAGAATGCTCTTTGACTTGGTTTCCTTGATCATAGTAAGTGTGAACTAAGAGTTATAACATACATGTATATAATGTTTGTTGTCTAACAGTTACTTTCTTTTTTAATCATCAGAAGGTGCTGTGTTTCTCCTCTGACCTTTTCTGTGTGCATTCTTCATCATTATCACTGTAGCGTGAGGTTTTTATTGGCTCTTGGATCAGTATAGTACTGACAATTACAGAAATAGAATTTCTGCAGAAGATGGTGAAGTCCCAGTGTCTGAGAGAACTACTGGTATCACAACTTAGTTACGGCTGTGAATGATCTGATCTCGAAAAATTAGTAGAGAGGAGACAGTCATAAATTGCCACCCCCGCTGTGTAACTAACTGTGATATTAAAACAAGGAAACAGATTTTACTTAACAATGATAAAATTGACAAGTCGTTCAAATACAATTTCCTTATTATTTATTTAGTTTATACACTATCTACTCTTGTGCTGAAGGGTGGATGTTGAAAAATGGAATGCAATGGATTTGTAAGTTTACATATGATTTACAAATATTTATATAGATATATATATATATATATATATATATATTACAACAAGTTTTCCAATTATAGGAAACAAATTTATATCAGCTGTGCTGTTAATTAAGTATGTATATATAAAATTTATCAGCTATGCTGTTATTTTTGTCTCTTGCTATGCTACTCAGTTTTTCGTCCTTGACAGCTAAATGCCCACAATTGCTGACAGAAATGGTACTAATGTGTACTCATCTCTCAAAAGTTCTGTCCTTCTTAGTTTGATTCACACAACACCTGCTGATGATCATTTCGTTAGCCCACCCAAGACTGAGGGGGACTAAAGATGTAGCTCCTGTGCAATCACTGTGCTCCTGCGAAGTTCCAGGCAGCTGGATTGACTGGACATACGACCTCAGGTTGGATGACATGAATAAAACCTGTAACAAGTAAAAATAGGGGCTAATTTCTGTCATCAAGCCCACCTATTTCTAGTGTATATGAGATGAGCGTGTGTCTCAGGTGTCTGCATGTAGGATGAATGACAACATGGCTCAGTATGAGTTAGCAATAGCGAGACAAGGCAGGTATCTACTTGCAAAACATTCTTTCTGATAAATTAATACATGGATACATCCAATAATATAAATTCAATACATGAATACAACCAATAATATAAATTCAATACATGAATACATCCAATAATATAAATTCAGTACATGAATACATCCAATAATCTGTACACCTAGGTGTGATACAACCATCTCCTTCCCCCTATAATATACCAGATCCTCTCTGACAAGTGCTATACTGGCTGGTAACATATATCCTAACAATATTGTTGTGTTCTGATGATAGGAGTTATATGAGACGAGGACTGTTTGGTTATATATATATATCAGGTTGGAGTTATATGAGACAATAGATTGAAGTTATGTGAGACAATAGATTGAGTCCTAATAAGGACTGTTTTGGTTATATTCCAGTTGGTTTTCATCTTCATCAATCATATCAGGAAATACAATCATTATACCTAATTCCCCAAGATACAATCAGTAACCTGATACATTCATAGTGAAACAATTTATATATTAAATATATACAGGTGTAGGTAGTATAAATGACACACAACAAATACCAGCATTATATATCTGCTGTAGGCCTATTTTCCTACAAGTTTATAGTAAATATATTTACCCTCTAAGATTTAAACAAGCCAGTCGACTTTAGTGAAGTAAGAGTTCCGGGTCAATGCAGGGGAGCAATAAATCAGTCTGACAGCTTCTCTTCTTCAGTCGGTCGTCTAGCTGGCTTCGTGTTGGTGTGGCGTGATTTTGTATAAATCTCTCCCATATATATAGGTAGATGAGGTAACTTTTACTGCTTAAGGAATGGTTTTGGTTGGTTCTCGGCGTGGCAAGCTGATTGGTTGTATGCGGTTCTGTACCATCCGTTGTACAATCCGTGACCTAGGCCGACTCCTGAAAAACAGGGCTTATGCCTAATTTTATTCTGTTTTCCGCCATATTGGGAGACAAGATGGCCACAACCGACATCCGAAAAACAGGGCTTAAGTTTTTTTCCTGGCGTATACTTCGTGTAATTTATTCTGGCTCAGAGACTGGTGAACGTTGCTTGTTGATTGGCTGGGGCATATTTGTATCCCGACATAGTGTATTAACTAAGAAGTGGGGTTACACACTCGTTTCACGACAATCACCATCATCATTATCTTCAGCATCATTTTCCTTTAGCTTCTTACGGAGCTACCACTGCAGCTGGTCCTCCTTGCAGGAAGCCTGCACCAAGCAGTCCCATGCTCCTGCTGCGGTGGTATCTGAGCAATTTGTTTTACATGATGAGGTTGCCAACCTCATGCACAGCCTCATATTATTCCCCTTATCTGTTTGCATTAGCTCTTCCTTTATTAGCTCACCCTTATTGCAAACATCCTTGCTCTAAGCTTGGTAATTGTCGCTGCAGATTTGTGTCCATGTGGAAGGACAAGCAAACAGTAGAAAATGTACCCCCCCCCCAGACTGTCAGATCCATGGGAGGAGCAGAATGGCAGCTTGACCTTCTCCAATCCAGTTGATGGAGAAACTGTATGGTGACTAGATAAGACTGAGACATTCAGCCAACTTTATACGAGTGATAGATTGTGGTTATTCGATAGCATATGAAGAAGAAGAACACCGTGAATATCAAAAACACTTCCTGAAATTACAAAAGTGTCTTTTGTTTGTTTTTTTCAATTTCAGTTGCCAAAGGTCATTAAAATATCTCACAAAATTAGCATGCATTTTTTGTTGTTGTAATTTTTGCCATCATCATCATTTTCCTGTTCACCCTTATGGAGCATGGGACCTCACTCTAGAAAACCTTCACCAAGCATTCACATGCTCTTGCAGTGGTGGTTTTTGTAGAAATTTGTTTGACATGATGAGGCCAGCCTCATATAGCACCCTCTTTTTAGTCACCTTGTGTATGACATGCTTGAGGGAGCAGTATTCCTGTTCTTTCTTTGTCCTATGAGAGCTTCCCCAGAGCCTAACACGGGGGGGGGGGGGGGGGCAGCTTTATAATAAGTGTTAGTAAAAGTGTTTGTGATTATAATGAAGATATGTTCTTATGCCTCGTTAAGAGTATTGTCCTGGTCATGCAGGGGTACCTGTGGCAATGAAAGAGCTGTAAGACTAGGTTCAAGAGCACTTATTGTAGGTGCATTGGATATGGGCAGGGGAGAGATACTGAGTACAATTAATGATAGCCTATTAGAGAATGACCAAGAGGAGTTTTCATTGCATTAGGAAACATATGGAGATCAAGAGAAAACAAGCCCAACACTTACTTACTTACTTAGTCGTTCCCCTTCTACCGTGAGGTGTAGAGGTTTGGAAAAGAGAGCGCCAGACTATCCTATCGGCTGTCTTCCTCCTGGCCTGGTTCCATTCTAGTCCTCAGTCCTTCAAAGATTGTCTAATGTTGTCCTCTCAGCAGACTCTGGGTCGTCCTGGGGGTCTGGATCCCTGGCTCTTTGTTTCCCATGCTTGTCGTGGTAGCTGATCTTCTCCCATTCTGCAGACATGGTCAAACCATCTTAGTTGGGACTGTTCTACTTGGGTCTGCAGGGGGTGGGATTTTAGGCCTTGACGTATCGTCTGGTTGCGGACCATGTCTCTTCTTGTTACTTCAACCACCTTCCTCAGATACCTCATTTTTGAGGTTTGGATCTGGCTTTTGTGGGTTGTAATCATTGCCCATGACTCGCATCCATATGTCAAGACTGGGACATAGGTGGAGCTGTATACAGCCATCTTTGTTTTCTTACCAACCTCTCTCTTGCTGAGGAATCCTCGATTTATGGCCTGAAAAAGTCTCCCAACTGTTGCTTTTCGAGTGGCCAACTCTTCTTTGATGCCTCCCTTTCGGTCTATAATAGCTCTGAGGTATTTAAAGTGGTCGACCTGCTCCAGGACCTGTTCTCCCAGCTTAATCTGATGTCTTCTTTCTTCTCGTGATATCACCATGGATTTTGTTTTAGAGCTGCTTATGACCATCCCTCTCTTCTCCAGCTCTTCCTTCCAGACTTGCAGGTTGGATTGGAGATGTGCCTCTGATTTAGCAATCAGGTCAACATCATCAGCAAATGCCAGCTCTGAAATACAGACCTGTCTCATCTTCCAGTACCCCACTGAATACTTTCTTGTTCTTACCTTACATGCCTTGATGACATCGTCCATGAGGAGTATGAAAAGATAAGGTGACAGGATCACCTTGTCTTACACCAGTGGTGGTCCTGAACTCTTCTGACTTATGGTTTGCTGTCCTCACATAATTTCTGCAAGACTTGTAGAAGCTCTGAATAGCATGAATCAGAGGTGCTGGAATGTTCTTCCTTGCCAAACAGTCCCAAAGTTTGCTCCAGGGGACCCTGTCAAACGCCTTTTCCAGATCTATGAAACAAAGATGGATCTCACTCTTATACTGAAGGCACTTTTCACTCAGCTGTCTGAGTGTGAAGATTAGGTCGTGAATACTTCGGTTTGCTCGGAATCTGCACTGGACCTCATCCAGTTGTGGCTCAGCTAGGCGTCGGAGTCTCTGCTCTAGGAAATCAAGCCCAACACGAAAATAAGAATCTTCAACTCAGATGTCGTCCGTCCTATTGTATGGCTCTGAGACATGGAGAGCAACAAAAACAACAACCAAAATGCTGCAAACTTTCATAAATGGATGCTTGCATAGAATAGAAGGATTGAAATGGTATGACAAAGTCACAAATGTGAAACTGATGACAGGAACCAGACAAGTGCCAGTGGAACAAGAGATGAGAAGAAGACACTGGCGATGGATAGGACACACATTGAGGAAACCTGTTGATAGCATTACAAGGCAGTCCTTGTTTTGGAATCCCCAGGGAAAGAGAGGCAGAGGTAGACCAAAAAACACATGGAGAAGAGAACTGGAAACAGGTGAAAGTGATGAGGAAAACATGGAAAGAACTTGAGCGGATGGCACAGGACAGGAAGACTTGGCATGTGTTTGTTGAAGGCTTAAGCTCCCTGGGGAGCTAAAGGGTATTGATTGATTGATTAGAGAATGACACTGCAATTGATGAATCATCAAGTCTAAGATTATGGGAGTTTGACATTAGGCGTAAGACTGGCAGGGATGCACACATGAGAGGATGCATCCGGGCGCATATACAACCAGCGCACAACAGGAACAATTAACATTCATACCCTTCGACATTTTCTGAGGGAGACTGAGCACCTGTGAGTTTGCCCGGAGTGCAGAGATGTCGATTCTGCACAACAAAAACAATAATTGTATTGTTTAGTAGTCAGCAGTTTGAAAGTCACTGTGTGGGTGGCCAGACTTTTTTCTAGTGAAAGTATCATTCATTATTTATTCTTGACCTCCCCAAGGATCAAAGGCCTTCAAAAACACATGACTAGGTATCATTCATTCATTCATCATTCTTGACCTCCCCAAGGAGCATAGGCCTTCAAAAACACATGACTAGGTGTCATTCATTCATTCATCATTCTTGACCTCCCCAAGGAGCATAGGCCTTCAAAAACACATGACTAGGTGTCATTCATTCATCATTCTTGACCTCCCCAAGGAGCATAGGCCTTCAAAAACACATGACTAGGTGTCATTCTTTCATCATTCTTGACCTCCCCAAGAATAAATGTGGCCCTCTTAGTGTGTGCCATCAACTCATGGTCTTTCTATGTCTTCCTTATCATTTTCATGTCTGTCTCCAGTTCTCTTCTCCATGGGTTTCTTTGGTCTACCCTGGGGATTCCAGAACAAGGACTGTCTAGTAACGCCATCAACAAGTTTCCTCAATGTATGTGTCTTATCCATCACCAGCATCGCCTTCTCATCTCTTGTTCTACTGGCAGTTGTGTGGTTCTTGTCATGAGTTCTACATTAGTGACCTTGTTATACCATTTCAATCCTTCTATTCTAAGCATGCACCCATTTATGAAAGTATGTAACTTCTATGTTGTTTCTGTTCTTCTCCATGTTTCAGAGCCATACAATAGGACTGACGTGACACATGAGTTGAAGATTCAGTTTGAAAGTCATTAAATGCCTTAATAGTCTTTTTCCAGTGACAGTGTGTTGTAATCATACTTCTTGCATATCAAGGCTATTGTATGAGCAGTGAATGAACATGTTTTTATTTGCCAAGGTTCATATTCATAAGTATTGAACAGAAGCAAACAATCCCCCGTGCAGTATACTTATTAAGTGTTTATATCAAGTACGTTTTCATCTATAAAATGAAAAGTGTTTTATGCAACAACTCTTTGTCAGTGGAAATAAGAAACTAAGTTCTTCAGTGTTATATTATGCCAGTCCTAACTTATGGAAGTTAATCATGGAAATTTATCGAACAAGCAGGAAAAGCTCTTGAGGCTATAGAGATGAGGTTTTACCGAAGAATGCTAAGAATACAGGATGTCATGAATGAAGTCACTGAAAAAAGACCACTAAGTACTCACATTAGAAGGAAGCAGGCTATTTTCTTAGGCATGTTTTGAGAGCAAATCTGGAATATTTTGTGACAACAGAAAAGATTGAGGGGAAAAAGAGATAAGAGGATGACAAAGAGAGAAAATACTGGACAGTTTGACATCATGGCATTGAATTGGGTACCAGGGCAACTCTAGGGAGGTTAAGGCGGCCGCGTGAGGCTGACCACATCACCTCTAGTGTGCCATATGGTCAAGAAAATATGGGCCTAACTTAACACCATATTTTCAATATGCCCCAATGAGCATGTAACAGGATCCCTACCTTGACCTTGACATCATGGCATGGAAAGAAGTCAACAACAGGACTGATAAACAGGACTGGAGACAGGAAGTTGTGGAAAGACATGATTGCATATGGCACCAGGCATGGTATTTGAAGAAGATGAAGAATCAAGTATGTGAATTTGCTGAAGTATGATAGACAGTTTTGACACAAAATGTATATAAATAAATAAATGAATATATATATATATATATATATATATATATATATATATATATATATATATATATATATATATATATATATATATATATATATATATATATATATATATATATATATATATATATATATATATATATATATATATATATATATATATATATATATATATATATATATATATATATATACTGCTTTGTCAGTCAGCGGCTAAGGATCAAAGAAGAAGAAGAATATATATATATAAAATCATACATACATCTTTGGTATACGTGAAAGGACAGAGTGACAAATGTCAAGGTGCTCTCACACGCTGGTCTTCAGAGCATGTATATCCTGCTTAGCATAGGTTAAGCTGGCTTGGCCTTGCCTGATGCATTAAAGATAGTTGCATCCCTTTCTCGATGGAAAGCTTACAGATGGCAAAAGAATAGCTGGTCAACCACAGCTGAGGTTCAGAGATGTGTGCAAGAGAGGCATGAAAGCACTGGGAGAGCGAAGCTGGCAGTTGCAACATTGCCTCAGATTGGGTGAAGAGAGGTTCCTACAACAAATAGTAGAGAAAAGAACACATTGAAAGGAACACCAGGCGCAACACAGCTGAAGGTTATCACTACAAGGGTGCATCATTCCCATAGTCAGTTATGACAGAAGAAGGCTACTAAATAAAGTTTAAAAGTTTCCTACAACAAAGGAGTTGGTACCATTATCATAATGTATCATAGTACATGCAGTCATTTGTTTAGTGTGATTTATATATATAACATACATGTAGCTGTTAACCCACACATATGTTGCCCCCTATCACACATACACCCAGAGCTGAAAGCAACGCATCATTACGTTATTTTTTTTTTCCAGAGTATATGGCAAGCTTCAAGGTGGCTATTTTTGTTAATGTTTGGCCTCCCTACTGTCATCATCTCAATCATATGCTATAGTCTGTGCTGTCTGGAAACAGTAGATGACCTGCCTGATGATGAAGATGAGGATGAGGTAGATGAAAGAGAGAGGCTGTATGACGCTCCTCCACCTCCAATTACTGCAGGACAAGGAGAATTACCTCAATATGGTATGGTTAATCAAACAAAAATTTGAGGATGAATATCCACCTTATTCTTTCATTGTGCTCCTTTTTTCTTTGTTTTCTTGACTGCTGGTGCTGTTAAGTGCATGGTAAGATTATTTCGCACTCTATTGTTGTTACTGAGTGTTGTTGCATAGCCCAGATGACCTTTTTACCTATTTTTTCTTAAATAACTACTGTGTAAATCCTTCTCTACCATGAACATTCTGATGCATGTCATCCTATTGTCGTGGGTAGCTTGGATGATTTTTTGACCCATTTTATTGAATGTTTTATAACTGCTTCTCTTCCTTTGAACATTCTGATGCCATATCATCCCATTGTGGTGAGTAGCTTGGATGACCTTTTGATCCATTTTCTTGAATGTTGTAATTGCTGAATGAATTCTTCTCTACCACATTCAGGAGCACGACATTATGTCTTGGTCAAGAAGGCTCATGCTACTGATTAATTCAATAGCTTTCAAACCAGAATGCTGAATAAAGCAGTTAGCTCCTGCCATGTGGGACACCAGTTCCTTAGGGTAATTGAGGTAGAAAGAGACCCAAAAACTTACGGATAAGAGGAGGAAAGTGAAAGTGATAAAGAAGATCTGGAAAAACCTAGAATGGATGGCACATGACAGGAGGACTTGGTATTAATTGGTTGCAGGCGTCTGCTTCTTCTCAAAGGGGCTGGTGGGTAATGAATGAAATGAGCGTGGGAGACCAGGGTTCGTCCATGCAGTAGAAGCTGCTGTGGAGACTTGCGTTAGTAGCTAATGTGTGTATTGCACACTCCCTCATACATTTAATGGGAGAAAATAAAAAGATAATTGTTTTCTTAATCTACAAAAACATAATAAAAAAACGTAACAGGATTGATGGAAAATTTACATGTTGCACATGGCAGAAAATCACAGCCAGTTATATGCGCTCTGTAAGCAAAGTGGCTGGCTAAACATGTAGAGATAAATCTAGAAGTGAAAGAGAATAATATTACTAAATCTTGCAAAGAATGTCTTGAGCAAGAGCAAATAACAGGCTGTGATGCCTGGTCTCTGTGAAAACTGAAGCAGCCAGTGTGACAAGCTCTGAGGACTGATTTCTGTGAAAACTGAAGCAGCCAGTGTGACAAGCTCTGATGCCTAGACCATGAAAACTGAAGCAGCCAGTGTGACAAGCTCTGATGCCTAGATGTGAAAACTGAAGCAGCCAGTGTGACAATCTCTGATGCCTGGTCTCTGTGAAAACTGAAGCAGCCAGTGTAACAAGATCTGAATACTAGAATTAAAAATACTGGTTCTGTGACCTTAAGTGCCCAAGAAGGCCATTGGGATACATGTACACAGTGCTTGCTATAACTGTGATGCCTTGAATACATTTTTTAATTAGATACTGCTTTAGGGGCGTGAAGTGTTAGAAATATCACTATACTAGGTCTCAGCTTTATGAGACTGGGATGACCATTTCCCTTCCTTGCTGCCTTTGCTTTTCACAATTTATTAGAGTCGGGTACCCATTCACAGCTGGGGAACAGGAGCATAACTTTCCCTTTGCCTTGAGAACCAAGCACTCTAACCACTCTGCCACTCAACACTGTAGCCAGATGTAATCAGTTGCTGTTACAGATTGTGAAGCCACACTGATGCGTGATGCCATATGATGATGGATGGTATCCGCATGTCTGGTTTTGTGTAGTGTGCAGATGTGTTCAGTCAAACAATGTTCATACAAAAATAACAGGGCAATCCACATAGGACGTCAGTAAACTCACGACGTATAAAGTCAATGATTCTTGAAACAGCCGTTGACGTTTTTCTTCATTATTTATTGTGGACGCCACAGTGACAAAATGGTTACGCGAATATGTGGGCACATCAAACAGTCATTATCACAGCAACATTCAATACAGCAATAGACGGTAGACAGCATTACAATGATGAGTCAGATGCATGTTATATTTCATAGTGCTGTAAATGTAGTCAGGGGAAAAACTCCATCCTTTTCTATAACAGCCAGGAGATAACCAGATTTATGAGATCAGTTCACTCCCCTTAGTCTGACTTCAGCAAGACAGACACGTCTGCCGAAGTATAAATAATGTCCTCAAAAATATCCTCTAGATAACAAAGGTTTTTCAAACCTAGTTCAGGTAACCAAGTAGCAAGTAATAGTCCTTGGGACCTGCATCAACCGATGCAGCACAATACAGCGACATGTGAGCTAGGAAAACATCTCGTGACGACGACTTTCGAAGACAGGCTATGAACCAGAAATCGTTCACGACCAAAAATCGATAGAGTTAATGAAAATGTTAATTTACCTTGCCTTCCGGAAATACACAGAAATATCACGCCTCCCGACATGTGGGAAACACTAGAGGTATTATCTCGAATAAACGAAATATCCATTAAGAGGACTACACATCCCTGACAGAACAAAAAAATAGCGGAGATCCCCTCTTCAACGAGGCATCTCTTTCGCCATTCCAAATCGCTCACTCCACTAGTGGTGGGCGGAAACCGATCGACCAAGAAGCAAGACAAGTCATGCGCAGTCCAGCGCAAAATGACCACAGCTCAAACTTAACTGCATTCGATACCAACGCGAGAAGACAAATGCTTACCGAGAAAAGTAACTATAAATTTCAAGCAGTTGTTGCCCTTGCGTTATAAAATAGATATTGTAATAAAATGATGTTGCGAGAATTTATCACGCAACATATCACCACCTCCTCCCGATAAAAAAAAAATGTGGAACATATTTTTTTTTTTAAATATCAAAGAGCATGCGATAAGCGGCTCAAAACGCACGAATTATGCGCTGATAATTAATTAAATTGCCTAACATGAGGCTAATTATAGAGTGTCTGGTGAGGATATACCTCAACAGAAAAATAAATATGTCTCAAAAAATATTCACATCGGGGAGGTGTCACCAACACACATCACGTTAGCATGTAAACACAATATACGTATGCAAGTTACCATAATCATCATTAAACAGCATACTCTAATATTGTCTTTAAAAATGGATGTACAAATCTGATAGGAAAATTTAAATAGTACATTATTTGACATGTAATGACATAAGTACATAGTAAAGTTAAACTACATGACGATCCAGGACATATGCTCTGGTATTCCGAGGGTAAGTACACAATCTAGAACTCGTCATGCTTGATACTAGTAAGGTAAGTCCTCAGCTCAACAATGACATTCTGAGAAAGTACAAGCAATATAATGCTAATTAATAACTAATATGCTTCATAAGGTACAATACATTATTAATAATTGTGGCTGTTTAGTAAACTAACGGCCCTTATATTAACTACTCAGTCCTCCTCTATCATCTTAAAAAACGAACAGAAGAAGATGACAACAAAGCACGATAGTGTGTACATATAAAGTGAGTACAGATGTGCTAATCTATTGTAGTAATATAGGTGTGTTATGACTCTGTAATATATAGAAATATAGGACAGAAGTATTAGTTAGAGTCATGTGGGCATCTAGACAAAATGTCAGCCATCACATTATCCGCACCACGGATAGCTCGTACCGTGAAGTGAAAAGGTTGAAGAGCTATAGCATATCGAGTGGATCTCGAACTCTTCAAATTCTTAGTCTGAATAGCTGTAAGAGCTTTCTGATCAGTCTCTAGAATGAAATGTGCGCCCAGGAGGAATCTTTGTAGCTTTAGAATTGACCAAACCATCGCTAACAACTCACGGTCTAAAACCGAGTAGTTCCTCTCTGCCGCATTTAGTTTTCTAGAAATGTACATAACAGGATGCAGAGTATTTGCATATTCTTGCATCAGTGCTGCTCCAATCCCAGTGGATGAAGCATCACTCCGAAGAACAAAAGTCCTATCAAGAGTAGGTAATCTTAAGATGGGAGGAGAAGAAAATATATTCTTGATTTGGTCTAATGAAGATTGGCATTCTTCAGACCAACGGACCAGATTAGGCGAACCTTTCTTCAACAATGTTGAGAGAGGTGCCATGATCGAAGATAAATTTGGAATAAATCTCCCATAAAATTGAATTAAACCTAAGAGACTCCTAACTTGTTTCTTCGTTTTAGGAACAGAGATGTTCAGTATTTTGGAAGTATTGTGGTCTTCTGTCTTCAAGAGACCATGACCAACACGATGACCCAGGAAAGAGATTTCACCAAAACCAACAAAAGCTTTAGAAGGTTTTGCTGTCAAATTATTCTCACGTAGAGTGGACAGTAAGTCATATAACCCTAAATAGTGATCTTCCCAGGTATCACTGAAGAGACAGATGTCATCTAAGTATGCGATGACATCCGAACGATGTGACAGAATTCGACGCATCATGCGAACGAAAGTTGCAGGGGCGTTCATGAGACCAAAAGGCATAACATTCCATTGAAATAGACCCCTAGGTGTAGAAAAAGCAGTAAGAGGTTTGGCATGCTCTGCTAAAGGCACTTGCCAATAACCTTTAGACAAGTCAAGTTTAGTGAAGAATCTAGAATTAGAAAGTCTAATCAGTAGATCTTCTAACAAAGGCATCGGTTCAGCATCGAACTTTGTGACCTGATTCAATTTGCGATAATCAACACAAATTCGTATGTTCTTATCCTTCTTCCGGACAATAACCATGGAAGAAGAATATGGTGAAGTCGATGGTTCAATTATATTTAATTGAATCATTTCATCCAATTCCTTTTCCACTTGCGACTGAAAGTGTATAGGAATAGGATACGGCCTAACCCTAATTGGATTATTGTCGGTAAGAATTATGTCATGTTCTATGACATCTGTGTGTCCAGGAATGTCAGTGAGAACATCCTGAAATGTTTGTAACATCGACGAGACTTGTCGATGTTCGTCACCAGAAAGATTAGGAGAAACAGAAACGTTTTTCCAAGATTCCGTAGAATGTAATGGAACCACTGGAAGGGGAAGGTTGACATCAGAGAAGGTAGCTTCCTCATCCTGTATGACAGACAGGGATGAATAATGACCGTGAGGTGCAGGAGCATCATCCGTTGCCTGGAAAATAGGCAGCAAATAGTCCGGACGTTCGTGAAATTCCGAAAGCATGTTTATGTGGAAAGTTTTATGCTTTCCATCAATATCTACCACATAGTCAACATCGGAAATCCGAGAGACTATTGCATACGGACCTTTCCATGCAATAAGAAGTCTATTTTCCCTACTGGGGAGTAGGACGAATGCTTTGTCACCTGGACAAAGTTGTCGTAGACATCTATTCTTGTTAGCAAACTGTCTTGCCTTCTCTTTAGCAATTTCTGATGAAGCAGTTGCTAGCTTACATGCCTCAATGATCTTTTGTCTAAGAGCAATGACATACTCATATGAGGATTGAGTTTCATCGCTAATATCATCGGCAGTGATGAGATCGTGTAATAAAGACATAGGGCCGCGTGGACGCGCGCCAAAGACAAGTTCGAAGGGAGAAAATCCTGTGTGTTCATTAGGGACTTCTCTATAGGCAAAGAGAGCCGCGGGTAAAACCCTGTCCCAATCTTGAGGATGATCTTCAGTTATCTTACCAAGCAAAGTCTTGAGCGTTCTATTCAGACGCTCAACTAACCCATTAGACATAGGATGGTAGATACTACTGAGAGATCGTTCAATATGTAAGGTAGACATTACCTGTGACATAGTGTCAGATATGAGTTGAGTGCCATGGTCTGACAATATTTCTCTGGGGAACCCCAAGCGAGAAAATATCAACCAAAGAGCATCTGCGATATCTGTAGTAGATATGCTCTTAAGAGGAATAGCCTCTGGCCAACGTGTGCACATATCGACACATGTAAGGATAAACTGATGTCCTCTGGCCGACTTGACCTTAAAAGGGCCAATAATATCTATGGCCATTTTCTGAAACGGCCGAATAGGAATGTCAGCAGCCTGGATAGGCGCAGCATGTCGTGGTCCTCTAGATTTGACCTCCTGACATACCTTGCATGATCGGCAGTAAATACGAATGTCCTTATTGACAAAAGGCCAAAAGAAAGCCGCAAGGACTCTCGACTTCGTACGGGAAAAACCCATATGTCCAGCACATTGCGAGTCATGAGCATGTTGTAATATTTGCACTCTCATGCTCTTGGGAACAAGAATTTGCGAATGTGCCGACGTAGTCGAATCTTGTACCATACGTACAAGTACGCCGTTTCTCATTGCAATCCAAGATTTTCTATTTGTATCCTGATTCGGATCACCTTTCTTCGCAAGAACGAAGAATTTTTTTAAAGAAGGATCTTCTTCTTGCAATTTTATGAAAGAGTCACGAGTGATTACTAAGTGACTATCTTGGCTATCAACTTCATTATCACTATTCAGTGATGTTTCGGGTGTTTGTAGAGCTTGTGCTCTTGTAACTACTGCATTTGTAGCTTGCATGTTATTATCTTCCCAAGCAGCAATCTGCTGTGGGGTACACTCCCTAACTCCGTGAATACGACCAATAATAAGGTCCGCAATAGGATTAGGTAAGAGACAAGCATGCACATCTCCAGTAAAGAAAGGAGTGGCAATGCGAATTACAGCAGTAGGATATTTTTCTAGAGTGCCGCCAAATGTGACACATTTAATAACCCTTCCTGTAGCACAAGATGGATCTACAAGCGATTGTCTAACACCAATTGTGGTGCATCCGGAATCGAAAAGTAGTGAGACCGGAGTATCATTAACAAGACCCTTATGTAGAATTAAAGAACCCCTCCCGTCATGCGCAACAGCAGCAGGAAGAGCGGGAAGTGGGTGACCACAACTCAAAGTAGTTATGGTACCCGGTTCGAATAAAGTACTGCATTGGGGGCATTTGTTTGCTCTCTCAAAGTCAAAAGCAGAACCAGTGACAGCGTCAAAGTTTTTATTATCAACAACATGATTACAGGCTCCCTCAGTTTCCTGTTGTACAGCATTAGCCTGCTGATATCTCTTTTTTTTTGTGTTGAGATCTACCCCGACTATTATTACCTCTGAAGTTATCAGAGTTATTATTATCTCTGCAGTTATTATTGTCTCTATTGTAATTGTTATCCTGGTTCGAATTCCAGTTTCCACGATTACTATCATGTTCACATTGATGCGAACATCTATTTGTTTGGTTCTGAGGTCTTCGGCAGGAATAACCTCTATTACCATATCCTCTTTTGAAATGCCTATAATTATTAGGATGATAGTAACGACCACTATCAGGTTGTCTCCAATTCTTCGAAGAAGAATCACCATGAAATTGGTTTCCATGATTTTGACAGAAATTACCGCTGCTCTTTCTATCAAAATTTTGTTGGAATCTACGAGCAAAGTTTTGACCATACGGAGCTGCCGAAGCAACTGGTAAACCTTCTTTCACCTTAGAGTTACCCATGGTTATGTGTGGGTGTGCAGTTACGTATTGGCAACAGAAATCTTCCATTTCTTTTATTGTTTTAGGTTTACGTTCATGAAGGAAAGCAAGGAAAGACTCATTGACAGACGACATGACTTTGTCTCTAAGTATTAAGTCCATAAGTCCTTCATAAGTTTTTTCCGTCTTAGATAGTTCAACCCATCGTGAGAAAGTAATGCGTATTCTTGCAATAAACTCGGAGAATTCAACTCCATTTTCAGGTAACATGTTTTTAAATTGTAGACGATAGCCGTCTTCGTTAAGCTGATATTTCTTTAACAGAGCGGCCCTGACAACCTCATAATTGTTCTTGTCAGGTTCATCCACCATATTTAATATACTTAGAGCTTTACCTGTCAGTATCCCTGATAACTGATAAACATATTTTGCTTTGTCTATGTTATGAGCTGTACATGCTTGTTCAAATCTGTCCAGATAGAACATTATGTCATCACTGGAAGGACTAAATGTTGGTAACTTAATCTTAAAAGTATCATTATTAGCCTTACCAGAAGATGAACCCTTGTTTGAATCATTACCATTACTCATGTTCATCAATTTCAATTTTTCCAACTCTAAAGCTAAGACCTTTTCTTCATGTTCCATTTTTGCTTTCTCTTTCCTCTCATCAGACTCTCTCTGTAATCTTCTCTCCTCAGCCTGAGCCTCTATTTGAAGTCTTTCAGCTTCTTTCTCAAGTCTTTTATTCTCAGCCTCTTTTTCAAGTCTTTTATTTTCAGCCTCTTTTTCAAGTCTTTTATTTTCAGCCTCTTTTTCAAGTCTTTTATTTTCAGCCTCTTTTTCAAGTCTTTTATTTTCAGCCTCTAGCTGGAGTTTTCTTTCCTCAGCTTCTGATTCCCTTTTTTGTTTTTCCATTTCCATTTGGAATCTTTTTTCATCCACCTGCATCTGCAGTTTCTTTTGTTCAGCTTCCATATGCAGTTTCTTTTGTTCAGCTTCCATTGCTTTATCATATCGAGCAGTTGCAAATTCTTCTAACTTATCACCAGTCTTCCCAAGCAATTTACCCTGCTCAATAAAGTGCTCAAATGTAGACATGTTGTCTAACATATGCGTCCAAAACCTGAAATAATTAACTAATTTATTTCAAACCTAAGTGTAACAAGTCTTAATTAAGCACTTGTATATTCACATCACCTTATATTATCCCAGTCTCTGTGGGAAACAAGTCTCCAATCAAAGAACTTGTATATGAAATATCACCAATCAATTCTTGATCATAAGTGCACTTCTCATTCAATAGTGCACAACACTATTCATCATTCATTTATCATCAGTGTAGTAGTAACAGTGCATTAGCATAGCCCATTAACTAATTACTATAACTGTAAACAATGACTATGTAAACACATGCAGAATGTAAACATTGAAAATGTAAACAATGCAAACAATGTAAACAATAACAATGTAAACAATAACAAAGATCAGCAACAATACAAAAACGTTCGCAGAAATCAACTAAAAATAAAGCAGAAATTAATGAAATATCACAAAAAATGTGACGATATCTACGATAGAATTAAACAAAATACATGACACCACAGTGTATAAACAAAAATGTTGTATAAAACTAAATTATAGACAAGAGTAGGCTAACAAATACAAACAAATCAAAACAAAACTAAAGAATGCGAAATAATAACGAAAACAATATTAAAACATGTCATCACAGCTAACATAAATAGCAACAGAAGTCGCTTAGCAAATTCCAGTATCGGAAGTTTGCAAACCCTACAGAAAACGCTCACAATAGACGACCTCTATGACGTGGCATAATCTAACGGAGACACCACCCAACCGAGAACCCGCTGAAATATAAACATATAAATATACAAATAACATATAGACATATAACATATAGAATGAGATGATACACAGAAGACTCAGCAGAAGTATAAGGGCACAGTTTACATACAAACAGGCCACTTAACTTATAGGCTTCCAATCGTCGAACAGCAGAAAAAACGGATGTCAATCAACGTCCTAAAGAGCGAAGCTCCAACGATGATGGCACATCTGAACTGCTTCCACTGCTAACACGATGGTACTTGAGCTTCTGACATACTGTGTGTTGAGTTGTTTCGGCACTTGACCTTCTAATCCAAAAGTAAGTTGATGGAAATCGGTACTTGGCCTTCTTCAGAAAACAACCCGTTTCAACCGGCACTTGACCTTCACAAAAACGACAGCACTGGAACCTTGACAGCAGCAACTTGCTTGACTTGCGTAAAAGATAACAGCAGTCCGAGTTATCCGGCAACATGTAACAACGCCGGGTACTGTCAAATTCTTGTTTCCGTCAAAAAATTGAAATTTTGACTTTTACCGGGCAACGCCGAGTACTTTGAAAAATTTTGAAGATGTTGACTGTCTTGAAGAATGTTAATTTCTTGAAGGATGTTGATGAATTCTTGTTGAAAATGAAGTGGGTAAGGGACCCCGTGTTTGCTGGTACCAGAATCAAACCAGCTTATGGCCACCAAATGATGCGTGATGCCATATGATGATGGATGGTATCCGCATGTCTGGTTTTGTGTAGTGTGCAGATGTGTTCAGTCAAACAATGTTCATACAAAAATAACAGGGCAATCCACATAGGACGTCAGTAAACTCACGACGTATAAAGTCAATGATTCTTGAAACAGCCGTTGACGTTTTTCTTCATTATTTATTGTGGACGCCACAGTGACAAAATGGTTACGCGAATATGTAGACACATCAAACAGTCATTATCACAGCAACATTCAATACAGCAATAGACGGTAGACAGCATTACAATGATGAGTCAGATGCATGTTATATTTCATAGTGCTGTAAATGTAGTCAGGTGGAAAAACTCCATCCTTTTCTATAACAGCCAGGAGATAACCAGATGTATGAGATCAGTTCACTCTCCTTAGTCTGACTTCAGCAAGACAGACACGTCTGCCGAAGTATAAATAATGTCCTCAAAAATATCCTCTAGATAACAAAGGTTTTTCAAACCTAGTTCAGGTAACCAAGTAGCAAGTAATAGTCCTTGGGACCTGCATCAACCGATGCAGCACAATACAGCGACATGTGAGCTGGGAAAACATCTCGTGACGACGACTTTCGAAGACAGGCTATGAACCAGAAATCGTTCACGACCAAAAATCGATAGAGTTAATGAAAATGTTAATTTACCTTGCCTTCCGGAAATACACAGAAATATCACGCCTCCCGACATGTGGGAAACACTAGAGGTATTATCTCGAATAAACGAAATATCCATTAAGAGGACTACACATCCCTGACAGAACAAAAAAATAGCGGAGATCCCCTCTTCAACGAGGCATCTCTTTCGCCATTCCAAATCGCTCACTCCACTAGTGGTGGGCGGAAACCGATCGACCAAGAAGCAAGACAAGTCATGCGCAGTCCAGCGCAAAATGACCACAGCTCAAACTTAACTGCATTCGATACCAACGCGAGAAGACAAATGCTTACCGAGAAAAGTAACTATAAATTTCAAGCAGTTGTTGCCCTTGCGTTATAAAATAGATATTGTAATAAAATGATGTTGCGAGAATTTATCACGCAACACACACATTACTACACAGATTGTGAAGCCACACATTACTACACAGATTGTGAAGCCACACATTACTACACAGATTGTGAAGCCCTATATTACTACACAGATTGTGAAGCCACACATTGCTACACAGATTGTGAAGCCATGTATTGCTACACAGATTGTGAAGCTGTGCATTGATACACATATTGTGAAACCATATAATGCTGCCAAGATTATGAAGCGACACATTGCTACACAGATGTAAAGCTGTGCAATGCTGCACAGATTGTGAAGCCATGTATTGCTACACAGATTGTAAAGCTGTGCATTGCTACACAGATTGTGAAGCCATTGCTAGACACATTGTGAAGCCAATAATTGCTACATAGATTGTGAAGCCAATGCTACACACATTGTGAAGCCATGTATTGCTACACAGATTGTGGAACCATTGCTACACACATTGTGAAGCTATGTATTGCTACACAGATTGTGAAGCCATATATTACCTCACAGATTTGAAGTCATGTATTGCCACAAAGCATCGGTAACCAACATATATAACATTTGTTATATACCATAAAACAACTAATTAGAGGTTGTGCATGGAGATGCCAACCTCATAATGTAAAACAAATCCATCTCCTCCTACAAATCCATAATTCTCGCCATTTGTACGTCGGTCACATCTAAGGGATGCAACTGTGGTTGAAAGTTAGACATTAATTATTGTATTGTTTCCCTTATATGTACTCTCCCGAACATGGTAACACTCAACGAAGAAAAGTTGGTGTAGAACCCTGTTTCATTCCGGAAACGGATTTAACTCATCATTTTGTTAAAAATAACCTTAAAATGTAAGTTTTTGATTGTTTCTTCAAGACACAATTTTAATTTAAAGTATTGCATACTTATTATTATGGATCAAAATGATAAGATGGCTGATGCAGACATTATCACTGGCAGTAATAAGGGAGAACGAGTCTTAATTCCTCGCATTGACTTAGAACCGAGCGAGCGCACTGTGCCATTTAGGATGCGATGTCGTCAATTCCCAGTGATTTTAGCATTTGCAGTGACGATCAATAAGGCGCAAGGACAATCTTTTGATCACATAGGAGTTTTCCTTCCTCAACCTGTTTTTGGACACGGTCAGCTCTATGTCGCCCTCATCCGAGGAACAAATCATGAAAACTTGAAAGTTTTTGTTAAAAACACTTTATATCAGGGAACATTCTTTGAAACAAATCCATGCACTTTCACAAAAAATGTTGTCATTAAAGAACTTTTATATTGAATTAAAAAATATTTTAAAAATATATTACAGTTTTTGATTTACTTCCGTCATTATTGACGGGTTATTGCTAGTTAAAACAGAAAGCACCACATCAAGAACATTTGCATGTTTGATGCAGGCTTCCTGCAAGGGGACTTACTGCAATGATTGTTCCATGCCCCATAAGGAGCACAAAGGAAAATGATGACAATAAAACCCTGCATTACTTATCTTGTGTACATCAGGGTTATGGAGTATGTCAAAATCTTTTCCAACTCCGACTCCTGAAATTTTAGAGTTCCGACTCCTGAAATTTTGAGTTCCGACTCCTGAAATTTTAGAATTCTGACTCCTGAAATTTTAGATTTCCGACTCCTGAAATTTTAGAATTCCGACTCCTGAAATTTTAGAATTCCGACTCCTGAAATTTTAGAGTTCCGACTCCGACTACAGTATTTTTTTACTAATCATATGACATAAAGTTATGCATGTAAATGGAGTTAAATGTATAAGTATGGTAAATGTGTGAATAAATGAGTATGTGGCTTTGGTAGATTTCATTTTTAACTATTCATTCATTAATACAATAATGCAAAACAAAAACGCAAAAAGTATTTTAAAATATGATAATTTTTATTTTAATTGAATTGATTGCTTCAAATAGGTCCGGATTCATTGCTGCTCTTAAATTGGATTTGATTAGTCTGAATGCAGAAAACAAATATTCCACAGTGACTTGAGTGGGTGGTAATGCTATCACAGTCAGAGCAGCATGATTTGAGTGCTCAGTTTAAAAGTATGGTCACATTTCTCAACCTCTTTCATTGCTAGATAATGTAATGATAAGAGCGGGATTTGTAGAACTCTTGCTCCTTCTAATTTATACAGCAGAAGACTTCTTTTTGTTTTTAACTCACTATTTCAAAAACTTCAAAAGGCACTTTTTACTTCCATTGCTTAAAATGAATGTACTTAGGTAATAATAAAGAACTACTTTGAAATGTTATTTCAATTTTTTTTAAGCGCCCCCTCTACCCTATGGATCAAGATCAAAAGTTGGATCTGCCTTGACTTAAGTCTCATAAAATTCAGAGTCGGGACATTTTTTACCCACTCCGACTCCACTAAAAAACGACTGACTCCATAGCCCTCGTTTACATAACTGTGGTCAGCATAAACAATTTATGTTGTAAACTCTGATACCTTCAGCTGGTTACTAGTGTCCAGACATCTGTGGCCAGTTTCTGTTAAAAACTTTAAAGTGTAGAGTTAATAATTGAACTCCTGGTCAGTTTACACTTGAAAACAAATGTATGATTTGTATGTCTCCTGTACAGATGCAGGAGATAATGTACTGAAAAGCAAACAAGAGAAAAAGAATGAGTGAGCATCCTAGTGTCTTCATAAACATCAGTAGGTAAGTGGAAGGCCATATGCAGTCATTGACATCCCATTTTTCCAGATCTGAGATTATAGTGAATTTTAATTGTTGCGTTAAACTGATTTTATGCGTAACCCTCTGTGGATGGGAAGGAGCTTAGATGGCACAGGTGTCTGGCTTCTGACCGGGTGGGAAGGAAAGTCCACAGGCACCCAGCTTTGCAATGCCATGAAAATGAAATTGCTACATGTTATTGGGCCGAAGGGCTAAAGCCCAAGCGCCGCTGGTTTGAAAACAACAACAACAACTGATTTTATGTATAGTTCCCAGGGGTCTCTGAGTAGACATTAAAAAAAAAGAGAATAGTACTACTACACCATCAGGCAATTCATAAGATGAAACTAAAATGAGGTGGTGCTTGGGGTTGGCAACCTCATATCAAATATATTGCTATAAAAACCACTAATGCAGGATCATAATAAAGACTCGGTTCAGGCTTCCAGCTACAGTGGTGGCTCCATGTTGAAAAAAAAGGAGAAGTTGAATTCATTGTCACTTGTGGTGTATATGCTGCAGAATTTATATCCCACTTGTGTTGTATATGCTGCAGAATTTATATCCCACTTGTGTTGTATATGCTGCAGAATTTATATCCCACTTGTGTTGTATATGCTGCAGAATTTATATCCCACTTTGAAACCTTTTTAACATATGAATAGTGTTTTTAATAACAGTTGTTGTGTGTGTGTTGTTTTTTTTTTTTTTTTTAAACGTACGCCCGCTATTACTCGAGGCGAAATCTCCAGTTAGTATATCTAACCTGAGTATTCTACGAGGTGTGTTCAAATGAAACCTGTCCCAGTGGCTTTATAACAAATATATGTAAGGTACATCAGCAGTAGTAGAATTAAATACAGCAATTGTTATGAAGCAAGTACCCACTGGGGTTCTTTAGAAATAGGCATTCAGACATGCATCCCACTGCTTGGGTAGACGGCGGATGCTATCCGAGAAAAATGACTTTGGTTGCTTATTGAACCATTTGGTCACCGAGGCCCTGATGTCTGCATCGGAGTCGAATCGTTGTCCCTTTAGAGATTTTTTTAAGGGTCCGAACAAATGAAAGTCACATGGTGACAGATCGGGGCTGTAGGCTGGGTGTGGCAGAACTTCCCACCTTTTCCTTGCTAACGCTTCCTACACAATGTTCGCAACATGTGGACGAGCATTGTCGTGCAACAGAATCACACCACGCAAAAGCATGCCTGGTCGTTTATTCTTGATGGCTGTATGCAGGTTGTCTAGTGTGTCTTTGTAATGGATAGCATTGATGTTCACGCCAGGCTCTTTAAAGTCTAGCAATAGAAGCCCTTCATGGTCAAAAAATGCGGTCAGCATAACCTTACCGGCGGAAATCTGTGACTTGAATTTTTTGGGTTTTGGTGATCCGGGATGTTTCCATTGTATGCTCGCTGATTTGCTGCACGGCTCAAAGTGGTGGCACCACGACTCATCGTCTACCACTATGCACAACAGAAATGCATCACCCTCCTCTTCGTAACGCAGCAGGTGGTTCAAACTCCACCCCATGCGTTCTTCCTTATGGTGATCGGTCAGCATTCGTGGGACCCATTGTGAACACACCTTTCGATACTTCAGTTTCTTCCTAACCACCATTTGAACTGTCCCAAGAGACACAGCGAATTCCTCTGCTAGCGAACGTAAGCTCCGACAACAGTCCACCCGTATTGCTGCATCAATCTCGACGATGGCTTCTTCTGTCGCAACAATATGCACCTGACCTGGCCGCGGAAGATCTTTCGTTAACTGACGTCCTTCTCTAAACATTCGTGCCCAGTATTTCACTGTAGTCTTAGACACACTTTTGTTACCATACACTGCTTTCATTCGGCTGTTAGGAACTGGATCACCGCTCGCTGATCGACCTTGGACGGATTCCTTATCACACCGGCCATTATTTTAATGGTCTGCAGCACAACCAATGAATACTAGGAGAATGAACACTTACACACTTGTACATTCGTATGTGCTTATTACGTCAGATGTGACGTCATCTTGCTCCTCCTACGAATGTCGAATGTTCACTTGGCGCAGCACGGTTGGATTTCATTTGAACACGCCTCGTATTTTTAACATGAATAGTGTTTTTAATAGTTTTCTTTGTGTGTGTTATAATTATTGAAATTATCTGTCCTGAAAGTCAAGTTGCAGCGTTGCAGCTCTGAGCGTTCTTAGTCAGTATTATTAAGTAGCGATATTTTTTGTGTTGAGTAGTAAATATAAAATTATTTTGCAAATTGTTTTCTTTGTTCTCTCTGCCTATGTTTTATAAACAGAATGCATTATGCAATGTTTTATAAACAGGATGTATTGTGCTGTGTTTTATTAGCAATATGTGTTTTTATAAACATGCGAATGTATAAACAGAATGTATAATGCTGAGTTTTATAAACAGAAAGTACTGTGCTTTATCTTATACAATGTATATTGAAAATCATTTTAAACAAAAGCTTATTTAACCTTCCTACAAAACAATCTGTCATTTTAGTGTTGCATATAATGTACTTAACTTAGACATAGTGTATAATATTTGATCCATTTTCTTTGTTTATATCATAAAGACTTATATTTAAAAAAAAATTAATGCATTATTCTATTACTGTCATAGTTTGATTATGATAAATCATTATTAACCCTTAGCCATGAACTTGTTTGTGAAAAAGGCTCCTAGTGTTTGTTATTGACTTGGTGAATTCTCTTTATTACTATTATGTCTTTGTAATAATTTAAAACTCCTTGTTACAATTTTTGTAGCAAATTAACCATAAACCCTTGACTCTTTAATTCCAGCTGAGCTAGTGCTTTCTATATAGAATTTTCTTGTAACTGTTTTTCAGGAATGACAATTCTGCAAGATATGCCTGTATTTGAGACATCGTTGTTCTCAAAGATAAACCCTTATGTAATTGTTCTTGAAATTGACCAGTGTTTTTCACTGAATAGCCTGACACAATGGCACTGGAGGAGACGAGCAATAGAACTGTTTGAGTGCATAAGTAATTGAGATCTGCGGAAAGACTTGATCGCCTATGCCTCAAGACATGGTCATCTGACTTGGCTCAATGGATGTATTACAAGAAAGTAATGGTGATGATGTACCACACTAGAACAGGCAGCCTTATAGCATATTTCAAGAATTTAAAGTTCCCTGTATGGATTTTTTAATTGCTTTATGTATGTATGTATTATTGTTGTGGTTGTTATTCTTTATTTTTTTTTTTTTTTTTTTTTAAGTATTCTGCCTTTTCCCCGAATGAATCTCTGTATTCTTCAAATTTGTTGTATTAGTAGATGATGCAATCAATCCTGATGTTTGTATTGAGAAAGAACCTCAGAAGAGAATTTCAAATGTGTATTAATATTGGATGAGAACTGACAAATACTGTGGTATTGGGTGAAGAGACTGGATGAGCCATGCTGGGGTATTGGAAGAGAAGAATGTCAGTATTCAGACAGGTGAGATTGTATTCCACAGATATGGAACCCAAGAACAACTAAGATTACACCAGGATGAGAATCATCAGTAGGAACATGCAAGTCAGTGCTGATATGTATCTGACACATTCACAGAAGATCGGTGATATGACTTTTTTTTACCTTTACTACAAGCAGTCTTTGAAAGGTGCTTATTCCGAGTTGGAGGTCTAGAAATCGCAGGAGAGTGAAATTTTGAGAAGATGGTGAATATGCCTTGCTCACCAGATTCCAGTGTCCAAAATCAAAGAATCCATAACCGTATTTGATAAGAGAATGCTGGCAGGAAAAGCTTGAAGGATTTTCTTGGAAGGTGCCAAAGATTTACCAAATACAGGGGTGCCAAAGATTTCCCAGTGAGATGCTACTCACTGTCACTGATAGAAGTTTAAAAGGCTAGAGAGAAAGTGGCTGCAGCAGGTTAACCTTATTTCCTTCATTTATTGAACTATTGTCACAATCAGACTAAGACATTTATTTTTTCAGACTTCAAACTTTGTATTTTACTATGCTTAGATTTATAGCTTAAATCCAATATGTGACTGTTTTTGCAGTATTTGCACAAGTGTTCAGTGTGAATAAAAATAAAATACTCTCGTTGTTGTCCAAAATACCCACAAATCATTTCTGACTTTCACAACCCAGTTTGAATGATCATACATAATTGTCAAGATTGTTGTCCTTTTGCATTCCTTGAGTAGCATAGGCCACCACTGCATTTGATCCCTTTGCAGTAAGCCTTTGAAAAAGTACTACATTAACTCTGCTGTGGTGGTTGATGTGGCAGTTTATTTTACATGATGAAGTTGTCAGCTTCATGCAAAACCTCACAGTAATCACCTCTTACAGCATTCCTGAGGGAGCAGTGGTTATTTTCTTTCTTCACTTCTTCAGGGGACTCCTGGAAATCACACAGGGTTGTCAAGAAAACAATAATGATAGTGAGGAGCACTGTAGTAAATATTGAATGCTTTGTTTAAACTTAGGTGTTTAGTAGTTTCAGCTGATGAAAATTATTTGCTTTTGTTTGTAGATTTTTTATCTGCTGCATCTTTTGTATCACTAATGATGTTAGGGTGTTGGATACATAGATGTCAGGTAAGACAATTAAGGTCAACATTTTTTTCTCTTATGAAAGCGTAGACTTAGAATGATACTACTCTCCCCCACACTCTTTTGAGTTGTCTGTGGAGTGTAGTCCTTCAACAACTTTATGCCATGTCTTCATGTCCTGTGCCAGATTATCCCATTCATCTCCGTCTTGACTTTGCTTCCTGTGTTTTTTTATTTTGTTAGGTCACCCTCTTTTTCTCTTGCCTTGAAGATTCCAGAACAAAGACTACCTTGTAATGCTATTTGCTTTTACTTCATGACATCTTCTATCCAAGCCAACAGTCATGTTTCACAGGGATCAGTTCTATATGAGTGATATTGTTTTAACACCATCTGGTCTGTACAAGGACCCACTTATGAAAGTGTGAGGCTGTTTGACCATTGGTTTCATTATGCTCCATGTTTCATAGTCATCCAGTAAGACTGCCTTGACATTTGAGTTCAGGATTCTTATTTTTTTTTTTTGTTGCACTTGATTTCTTGTGAATTCCATATTTATCATAGTGCAGTGAAAGCAGCTCTTGTCTTTTCTATTCATATTTTGATACCACTGTCTGTTTCCCCTGCTCTGTCTGTGTTGCTGTCAAGATAGGTCTGTATTCTTTTATCTGAAAGCCCGAAAACTGAAATATTCTAAAAATTGAAAGTTTCTTTGGACTACATTTCTATCACAGTGTGGGTAATTTCATATATTTTGGGTGATTTTGTGCTATTTTGAACACATTTTGGTCAACTGGCTATTTTGGGATACTTTTTTAAATGTGATATGGGTGACATCTGAAAACCGAAAAAAATCTGGTTTGCGAAACAAAGCTGTCTCTGAGGATTTTAGGTTTGGAAGAGAGAGCGCCAGACCATCCCACCGGCTGTCTTCCCCCTGGCCCGGCCCCACCCCAGTCCCCGATCCCTCAAAGACTGTCTAATGCTGTCCTCCCAGCGGACCCCGGGTCGTCCTCGGGGTCTGGATCCTTGGCTGTTTGTTTCCCATGCTTGTCGTGGTATCCGATCTTCTCCCATTCTGCAGACATGACCAAACCATCCTAATTGGGACTGTTCTACTTGGGTCTGCAGGGGGTAGGATTTAAGGCCTTGACGTATCGTCTGGTTGCGTACCATGTCTCTTCTTGTTACCTCAACCACCTTCCTCAGATACCTCATTTCTGAGGTTTGGATCTGGCTTTTATGGGTTGTAGTCATTGCCCATGACTCGCATCCGTATGTCAAGACTGGGACATAGGTGGAGCGGTATACAGCCATCTTCGCCTTCCTACCAACCTCTCTCTTGCTGAGGAATCCTCAATTTATGGCCTGAAAAAGTCCCCCAGCCACTGCCCCCCGAGCGGCCAACTCTTCCCCGACGCCTCCCCCTCGGTCCACAATAGCCCCGAGGCATTCAAAGTGGTCAACCCGCTCCAGGACCCGCTCTCCCAGCCCAATCTGATGTCCTCTTTCCTCTCGCGATATCACCATGGACCTTGTTCCAGAGCTGCCCATGACCATCCCTCCCCTCCCCGCCCCCCCCCCCCCCTCCCCCCCTCCCCCCCTCCAGACCCACAGGCCGGACCGGAGACGTGCCTCTGATCTAGCACTTGCTGGAACCTGCCATCAATTATTCTCATTTAGTCTTGTATCTGGTTACAGTTACAGACAGAAGAGCTAAGTCATCAGCAAAATCTAGATTGTCAAGCTTGTTTTGTCCGAGTCAACCAAGTTCCATTTCTGTTGACTGATTTAATTGTTTTTCATAATCCAATCTACCATCAGTAAGTAAAGAAATAGTGACAAGAGGCATCCCTGCTGCACTCCAGTTCTTATTTCAGTGGTTTCTCTAAGTTGTTCTTCATTAAGAATTCTGCATTTCATGTCTACATGTTTTCTTTATTAGGATAGTGCGCTTAAGGGAACCTCCATAATGGCTCACAAGTTTTTTAAGTTATTCTCCAACTCTTAAGCTGTGAAGTGCTTTTTCATAGTCCACAAATCCAGTGTAAAGTTATGAGTCCATTTCCCAGCTCAGTTCACCTGTTATTTTGTGGCATCGCTGTCTGCTCTGTACAGGATTTTTGTTTGTTGAAAACCTACTTGCTCTTTTCTGAACTGCCTATCTCTGATCTATTTTAGTTTCTCAGGCTGATCCTGTTTAAATATCTTTCCTGACACCAATTTCACATTATTCCTTTATAAATAAAGGATGAAATATATTCATTATACGAGTATGTATATAAACAATTCTCAGGTCGCCACAGTGATTTCATGACACATGATGCCAGCATTTCTGCTAATGGCTGATATCATGCAATGTCTTTTGTCTTAATTCAGATATACCATTCGTGTTCACACAAGCATTTTTACTGGAGATTTAGCAATTAGCTTTGTACATCATCCCAACACAGTTTCTAGTAAGATCATTGGATGCAGTAGGTGTCAACAGAATGCATGAGCCATTAACTCTTACTATACGGCAGCTAAAACCGCGTTTTTACGCGCTAGTTTAGCTATCGTTACCGTCGCGCGCCACTTGAACTGGCGAGCCGTAAAATTGGTACTAAACCCGCGCCACTTCACGGGGCTTGCCGGATACTAAGAGTTAATTAAGACAAAGTAGAATTTCTAAAGAATACATATATCCTCTCAAATAGGCAACATCCTAAAAGCAAGTGGACTAATATGATTTATTAGTGCAGAAAAAATGAACAATTACATAGGGAAAAAAGTGAAAAAATAGTTGGAAAATCTTCCCAGCAAAGTAACATGCGTAAAGGTCATAGAATATGTAGCTAGGCTAGTTTTTAGAAGAGAGACAACTGAGAGCAGAGACACATAAAGGTATGAAGAAGAAGAAATGATGAACACATAAAAGTACCTTGTCAGAAATACTCTTCTACACTGTTAAAACAGGAATAGGTTCATCTCATGCTGTTTTCAAAATGAGGTTGCTTTGTCAGATTTCTGAGATACTTTTCTTATAATTGAGTGTTTGTTGGCGTTGTTTGTATATGGTTTTTGAGAGCATCCACATCCTACATAGTTAAGATCTAGTGCCATGACACATATTTATTATATGAACATGTGAGATGTTAAAGAGCAGCCAGTGGTTACTGTTAAGCTGACGAGCAAGCTTGAACTATGTACATAAAATGTGTACAAAGTGTTAATGATGAAATAGGATATTATTTTACTTATTGTGTTCAGGGATTAGCCAGTAAGCTTTGCATCATAGCCAATATCAGCGGATTTATTACATTTTTAAAGGCTTTATTCCGTGTGAGTTTTTTTTTTTCTCCGAAGAGGCTTGAATACTAGCTTCTGAAGAACAAACATTGCCTTTTTAAAATTTTGATGAAGCTTTGATATCAGTTTCTGTGTAATACAAGCAGTTGTTCTTCATGTAGCTTGATTACTGTCTTCTGTGTAGATGAAACCCCCCCCCCCCCCCCCCCCCTCCCCCCCCATATGAAGTTTGATAACTAAACTCCTATATGGAACAAACACTGTCTTTTTCCAATTGGAAACTAACTTGTGTATGCAACAAATAAGAGCATCTTTAGTCAAGCAGCCTGCTTGTACTTTAGACCAGGGATTCTTAACCTTTTTCTTTCTCTGGCCCCCTTCTGAGCCTCATTTACCTCTGTGGGGTCCTGCTGATAGTCGCTGTTAGTTTGTAAAAAGGTACTTTACCAAATTACTGTGCCCCCCACCCCTTAGAAATATGGCATGGCCCACTTTGAGAACCACTGCTTTAGACAGACCGGCATTTCTGTCATGAGGAACTTTTCTTTGTTTTTTCCAGCTTTTGTGGAGTACACTGGGCAGGGTTAGAAGGGATGTAACTTACTTGGTGGAAGATTGTGTGTTTGATTGTTTACATATTATAGGTTTGTACATGTGGATACATACACTGTATAAAGTGTGTGTAGGTAAACACATGTATACCATGAGATTTAAGGTCTTACTTTAATCTCTATGTGTGTGTGTGTGTGTGTGTGTATATATATAGATATATATAGGTGCCACCTCAGATTGGGCAAAAAGAAGCTTTCACAGCCAGCAGAAGAGAGGAGAAACTGCAACGAAATGGAAATGATTAAAGCATGACAACAATTGAGAATTAGATATTATAAATGAAGTTACCGAAGAAAGACAGTATTATTGTAAAGTTACCGAAGAAAGGTGATCTATCAGACTGTAATAACTGGCGTGGTATATCTCTATTATCAGTACCTGGAAAATTATTATGTTGCATGATGTTAGAAAGACTTAAATTGCATGCTGACGAAAAGATCAGAGAAGAACAAGCGGGTTTCAGGCCGAAACGATCATGTATTGATCAAATATTCACACTAAGAACAATTATAGAAGAATCAGTGGAAAGGCAATCGCCACTTATTATCACCTTCGTCGATTTTCAAAAAGCCTTTGATAGTCTACACCGCCCATCATTGTGGAAGATACTTACAATCTATGGTTTTCCAACAAAATATGTGAATGTAATCAAAGCGCTATATGACAATGCAAGATGTTGTGTTAGAACAAATAAAGGGAATGCGGAGTGGTTTGCAGTGGAGACGGGGGTGAAACAAGGCTGTATTATGTCACCACTACTTTTTGGAATAGCTGTTGATTGGGTTATGAGAAGCTATACCCACAATGAACAATTGGGTATAGAATGGACAAATGGAGGGTTCCTGGGGGGCCTGGATTTCGCAGATGATGTGGCATTCTTAAGTTCAACACCAAGACAATCCCAAGAAGCAATAAATAATTTGTGTCATCTCTCGGTTAAAATTGGTCTCCAAATAAATGCCTCTAAAACTAAAGCTATGAACTTTTCTAACGAGACCTTTGATATCATCTTGAACGGGGAAAAACTACAGAAAGTTGAAAGTTTCAATTATTTGGGCAGTAAAATGACTCAGGATGGTGACACAACAAGAGAAATCCATACTAGAATTGCTTTGGCAGCTAGCGCCTTCAATAGATTATCTAACATTTGGAAATTACGATCATTGAATATACATACCAAGCTTCGTCTGTTTAATTCAAATGTTATCTCAGTGTTAACATACGGCTGTGAGAGTTGGAAAATAACAAAATCATTGGAGAACAAGCTGAATACATTCGAGAACAAATGTCTTAGAAAACTCATGAACATCAGTTGGAAAGAATTCAAGACTAATCGACAAATAAGAGAAGACTCTAGGCAGAAATATGTCTCCGACTATATAAGGAAAAGACGATGGTCATATATCGGTCATGTCCTACGAATGCAAAACAACAGAATACCACTACAGGCGCTCACTTGGGTTCCTGAGGGTAAGCGGAAAAAAAAAAAAGGAAGACCAAAAGAAACACTCAGAAGAACAATAATAAGAGAAGGAAGAACGTTGGGCCTAAATAATGTGCAAGAGCTAAGAGGAGTGGCGTCACAACGAACAACCTGGAGAGCACTGGTTTCTGCCTTATGCGCCGTGTTTGGCGCTTAAAGAATTTATTATTATTATTATTATATACATATATGTACACATATATGTGCAAGTGTGTGTGTGTATATATATAAATAAATATATATATATATATATATATATATATATATATATATAGATATAGATATAGATATAGATATATATATCTTTCTTTCTTTCTTAATCGGAACCTCTTCTACCCCGTAAACAGAGTGTAGAGGTGACCCAAAGAGCACAAGGCTCCTGGGCAAAACATGTAATCAAAGTGTTTGACAAACATATATATATATATATATATATATATATATATATATATATATATATATATATATATATATATATACACACACACACATATACATATATACACAGGGTAATTGAAAAGTTACTACCTATTGAACCATTAAATGTGAAACAAACGTCAAGACAGATAGAATTAAATGCCATCCTATTGCACAGTGTCCCATCACATTAACATTATAATGAAGTGTGGGATCCGACCTGTTCAGCACATGATTTCATAGTGGGCAGCAAAATTTTTCCATCCACTGTAACATCCTTTTATTGACCATTTTAGATTTGATTTTTTTATGTTTATATTTTTGTTTCATGAAAAAAACAAATAAAAATAAAAGTTACAAGCAAATGACAGTAATTTCCATAAATTATATTCCCTCTACTGGGAATTGAACCTGGTACCTCTAGAATTCAAGGCAGACGTCATACCTCTTAGCCACTCCAGCCCCCGAATATATATAACAATTTAAAAATAGGAAGTAACTTTTCAATCACCCTCTATATAAAATGCCAAAGCATTTCAAATGCACTGCGGATGAGAGCGACTATTCTCAGATTATTGCATGTAAGATTAACGATACTTTGTTGGAAGAAAGTGACGTCAAGAATATTCATTTCTCAGGAACAGTATTCTTTCTGCATGGTGGGTTCAAGGCTACAAAAGTCCACAGATCTGTACTGGTTTTCCTCTTAGGTGGTAATTCTCTGGGAATTAGAAAGTTTAATTCATGTTTTGTATTTCATGTGTTCTTGTATTTTACTATATACTATTTATTTTTTTTAAAATATACATTCTCTCTCTCTTTACATTTCAACTCCCTGTGGAGTATAGGATAGGCTTTCAACTTGTTCAAGTTCTTTCTATGACTTTCTTTTTCCATTGCAGATTAGTACAATGGGCAGTGGTAATGTAAAATTACTAATGTAAAATAGATGATATCTCCCACTAAGCTCAAAGGTAAAATGTAAAAGATATTTACTTAAATAGCATTGTCTGTGTTACTTTATTTTTTAGTATTGCATAAATAGTGTTGTCTGTAACATTTCAGTGCTAAAATAGACAAAAGTATAATTCATCATTGTGGGCAGACGTTGGAACTGGGTTGGCCATGTCCTCAGAAGGGACCCTGACACCATCACCAGAACTGCTATGCTATGGACCCCAGAATGACGGCAAAAGAGAGGCAGACCAAGGACAACCTGGCGGAGAATAGTGGAGGCTGACATGCAAAGCATGAACCAGAGTTGGGGCATGGCACGAAGGATGGCCACCGACCGAGCAAAATGGGGACAGTTTGTTGCTGCCCTACAAGACGCCACTAAGCGTGATGGCCACTGACTGCTTTTTCAGTCAGGGGATACGGATCCAAAAAGATAATACATGAATATGATTTTATGGGTCTGGAACTATCTCATATTTACTCCATTATATTAGTGTCTCATTGGGTCATGTTTGTTAACACTAGTACCTCAAGGAATCAAACCCTGACTTAAACTTAGGCCTCCCTGTACATGTGTGTGTGTGTGTGTGTTTTTTTTTTTTTTGGTGTTTGTATTTATTTCTGTTGAGTTTGAATGTACATGGAACTATCATGACAAGGCATCATAGATTTGTTCTTCAGATAACAGTTGGGGGGACTTGTTTCTAAATGTCACACTTAACTAAGGTGATTTATACCCGCTTACCCTCAGGAACCCAAGTGAGCGCCCTGTAGTGGTATTCTGTTGTTTTGCATTCGTAGGACATGACCGATATATGACCATCGTCTTTTCCTTATATAGTCGGAGACATATTTCTGCCTAGAGTCTTCTCTTATTTGTCGATTAGTCTTGAATTCTTTCCAACTGATGTTCATGAGTTTTCTAAGACATTTGTTCTCGAATGTATTCAGCTTGTTCTCCAATGATTTTGTTATTTTCCAACTCTCACAGCCGTATGTTAACACTGAGATAACATTTGAATTAAACAGACGAAGCTTGGTATGTATATTCAATGATCGTAATTTTCCAAATGTTAGATAATCTATTGAAGGCGCTAGCTGCCAAAGCAATTCTAGTATGGATTTCTCTTGTTGTGTCACCATCCTGAGTCATTTTACTGCCTAAATAATTGAAACTTTCAACTTTCTGTAGTTTTTCCCCGTTCATGATGATATCAAAGGTCTCGTTAGAAAAGTTCATAGCTTTAGTTTTAGAGGCATTTATTTGGAGACCAATTTTAACCGAGAGATGACACAAATTATTTATTGCTTCTTGGGATTGTCTTGGTGTTGAACTTAAGATTGCTACATCATCTGCGAAATCCAGGTCCCCCAGGAATTTTCCATTTGTCCATTTTATACCCAATTGTTCATTGTGGGTATAGTTTCTCATAACCCAATCAATAGCTATTCCAAAAAGTAGCGGTGACATAATACAGCCTTGTTTCACCCCTGTTTCTACTGTAAACCATTCTGTATTCCCTTTATTTGTTCTAACACAACATCTTGCATTGTCATATAGCGCTTTGATTATATTCACATATTTTGTTGGAAAACCATAGATTGTAAGTATCTTCCACAATGATGGGCGATGTAGACTATCAAAGGCTTTTTGAAAATCGACGAAGGTGATAATAAGTGGCGATTGCCTTTCCACTGATTCTTCTATAATTGTTCTTAGTGTGAATATTTGATCAATACATGATCGTTTCGGCCTGAAACCCGCTTGTTCTTCTCTGATCTTTTCGTCAGCATGCAATTTAAGTCTTTCTAACATCATGCAACATAATAATTTTCCAGGTACTGATAATAGAGATATACCACGCCAGTTATTACAGTCTGATAGATCACCTTTCTTCGGTAACTTTACAATAATACTGTCTTTCCATGTTGTGGTGGTTGTTCTTCTCTCCATACTTCATTTATAATATCTAAAATTCTCAAGAGGTTGTTGTCATTAACTGCTTTAATCATTTCCCCTGAAATTTCGTCAACTCCAGCAGCTTTAAAATTTTTTAATCTTTTAACGGCTTGTTTGATCTCGTCCAGCGTGAATTCATCGCAAGTTATTGGCAAAGTGGTTGTGGATGTTTCATTATTAAAATCAGGTGTTACTGTTGGTGGTGGTCTGTTTAGCACCTCCATGAAGTGCTCAGCCCATCTCTTCATTTGTTCTTTTTCTGTTGGTATTGAATTCCCTAATTTACCTTTAACAGGTGTTTCCATAGCAGTAGGCTGGTGACATAGTTGTTTTGTAATTTGATAAAGGCACCTACTATTACCAGTTCTTGCAGCATTTTCAGCTTCTACGGCCAGTTCATTGATGAAATGTCTTTTATCTCTTCGAGTTTTTGTCTTCACTTCTTTATTTAACAAGTTATAAGTTAGTTTGCAAGATTCAACTGCATTATGTGTACTTGCCGCTAGTAGTTTAAGTTTTGCTGTTTTCCTTTCTTGTATTTTATCCCAAGTATCTTCTCTCATCCATTTTTTCTTTTTATGTACTAGGTATCCGGTGGTCGCTACAGCTGCTTCTGTCATTGCTGTTCTCAGTTGTTCCCATTTAGTATCGATTGTCTTGGTGGTGATATCATTGTCAATTTTGCCTAATGCCTAATATTTACTAATGCCCATACTTTATTTCCATTCTGCCTGAGATCTAAGTTGGAGCATTTTTCTGTCCATTTAGCTTTTTCGCCTTCTTAACTGTAAGTTTTATTTTGGCACATGCTTTGTTGTACTGAATCTTTGCTTCTTGTGAAAGTGTGATTTGTTCTTCAGATAACAGTTAGGGGACTTGTTTCTACATGTCACACCTAACTAAGGTGATTTATACCTGTACACTCTGAAAACACTTTTTTGTAAAACACAAATGATTTACTGTGGGACCCTATCAGTGTCATCATCATCATCATCATCCTTTGAGCTCCTTACTGAGCATGGAGCCACTACTGTAGTTGGTCCCCTTGCAGGAAGCCTGCACCAATTATTCACATGCTCTTGAAGCAGTAGTTTCTGTGCCCATTTGTTTATCATGGTGACATTGCCAGCCCCATTCACACCCCCATATTAGTTGCCTTATATGACATCCCTGAAGGTAAAGGGAAAAAAGGTAAAGGATCCCGTTACACGCCCATTGAGGCATATTGGGAATATGGTGTTAGGCCCATATTTTCTTGACCATCGTCACACTAGGGGTGATGTGGTCAGTATCACGCCGGCCGCCTTAACCTTCCCAGAAGCTGCTCTGGTACCCAATTCATGAGGCTGGGTCGACCCCGGAGCCATTTGCAGCCTAACAAATCCCACCTCAACTGGGGATCGAACCATGAACCACGGAGCTAGGAAGCCAGTGCACTAACCACTGCGCTACCGTGGCTCCCCAACCCTGAAGGTGCAGTAGGCCTATTCTTTCCTTCTGTCTGTCAGAGACCCCAGGTAACTACACCTGTCAGTATAGTCATTTACTATTAGTGATACATGCATTAAAATATAATTATCCCCTGTAAACGATGGCTTATTGTTGATCACTTTTCAAAAGGGCTGGGATCTTTAACGATTAATTAATGGATTAATCAGTTTAAAAATGTAATCGATTAATTGATAAAACAAATTTTAATCAATTACTAGGTGTGTTCAAATGAAACCCGTCCCAGTGGCTTTATAACAAATATATGTAAGGTACATCAGCAGGAGTAGTAGAATTAAATACAGCAATTGTTATGAAGCAAGTACCCACTGGGGTTCTTTAGAAATAGTCACCATAGGCATTCAGACACGCATCCCACTGCTTGGGTAGACGGCGATGCCGTCCGAGAAAAATGACTTTGGTTACTTATTGAACCATTTGGTCACCGATGCCCTGACGTCTGCATCGGAGTCGAATCGTTGTCCCTTTAGAGATTTTTGTAAGGGTCCGAACAAATGAAAGTTACATAGTGACAGATCGGGGCTGTAGGCTGGGTGTGGCAGAACTTCCCACCTTTTCCTTGCTAACGCTTCCTGCACAATGTTCGCAACATGTGGACGAGCATTGTCGTGCAACAGAATCACACCACGCGAAAGCATGCCGGGTCGTTTATTCTTGATGGCTGTATGCAGGTTGTCTAGTGTGTCTTTGTAGCGGATGGCATTGATGTTCACGCCAGGCTCTTTAAAGTCTACCAATAGAAGCCCTTCATGGTAAAAAACTGCGGTCAGCATAACCTTACCGGCGGAAATCTGTGACTTGAATTTTTTGGGTTTTGGTGATCCGGGATGTTTCCATTGCATGCTCGCTGATTTGTTGGATGGCTCAAAGTGGTGGCACCACGACTCATCGCCTGCCACTATGCACAACAGAAATGCACCACCCTCCTCTTTGTAACGCAGCAGGTGGTTCAAACTCCACCCCATGCGTTCTTCCTTATGGTGATCGGTCAGCATCCGTGGGACCCATTGTCAACACACCTTTCGATACTTCAGTTTCTTCCTAACCACCATTTGAACTGTCCCAAGAGACACAGCGAATTCCTCTGCTAGCGAACGTAAGCTCTGACGACGGTCCACCCGTATTGCTGCATCAATCTCGGCGATGGCTTCTTCTGTCGTAACAATATGCACCTGACCTGGCCGCGGAAGATCTTTCGGAAGATCTCGAAACATTTCGTTCACCAACTGACGTCCTTCTCGAAACATTCGTGCCCAGTATTTTTCGGTCTGTAGTGAATTAGACACACTTTTGTCACCAGATACACTGCTTTCATTCGGCGATGAATGTCGACGCCTGGTCGACATTTTCCTTCGGCTGTTAGGAACTGAATCACCGCTCGCTGATCGACCTTGGACGGATTGCCTTATCACACCGGCCATTATTTTAACGGTCTGCAGATGTTTTTAATCACAACCAATGAACAAATTACTAAGGGAGTAAATGAACACTTACACAAAAGCTTGTACAAGAGCTAAATCGTATGTGTCTTAGATGATATATTACGACTGCACTCTCAGCTTGTGTATAACGTCATCAATGAGGCTGGCAACCTCTCCTACGAATACAGTGCAAGAGCATATGAATGCAGCAAGGGAACTGATCTCACAAGGGAAATATGCAAGATCACTTTGAAACTAGCATGCTCATTAATTTTACTCATCACAGCACCTGGTTTTGCTTTTCAGCAGATGTAGACATATTTCTTACAATCAAAGATTCAAACATGTGTTGATGGATTTGTCTAAAGTCTGCTTCTTTTAATTGAATTATTTATGTGGTTCATTGAGCAGTAGTTATATAATATAATTGTCTTGGTGTGTTGTTAGCAAAGTGACTGAGCGCAGTCCAAATCTAAGCAAGGGCAAACAGTTGTATCTCTTGTCAACTATCTTTTTCTTCGAGCACACTCAAAGGTTTAACTTACACGTGTTTGAAAGAAGTGATGAGTCGGTTGATGCATTGTCGTTGCTTTTTGACATTTTTTTTACAGAAATACAGTGCAGTCCGGATAAGCGGAAGTCTCTTGGGCTATCTAAAATACTTCAGCTTATCGAAAATTCTGCTTATTAGGAGTTTCTACCAAAGAAGACTTCTAGCTAGGACCTGCAGAATTGCTTCGACTTAACTGAAATTTGGCTTAAGCGAGTTCCACTTATCCAGACTGCACTACTGGAACAGATACTTTATATTTTGACAAACTAATTAATACCCAGTTCTGGCTGAGATGGTTTGTTACATGTACAAGCGGCCTTTGAGAACAGAGTAGTTAGAGCGCTTGCCTGTTGAGGCAAAGTTACCAAGTTTGAAACCTGGCAGTGTCGCTTTCTATTCTACCCAGCTGTAAATGGGTACCTAACTGCTCTTGAGTTAAAGAAGGCAAAGGCAGCAAGAACGGGCTGATCACCCGTTTGCCAGTCACTTCGATTACGGAAACAACAGCAAATGGATTGATTTGCCGTTGCCCTAAAGACGCCAATAGGCGTGATGGGAAACAATGGCAAAGAAAACCTATCTGCTGTTGCCCTAAGACGCCACTAGGCGTAATGGCCACTGACTGCTTTGACGGTCGGTGGCTAAGGACGGAAGAAGAAGAAGAAGAAGAAAGGCAGCAAGGAAAGGAACTGGCTGCCCCATCTCATAAAGTTGAGACCTAGTATAGTGACTTCACTCCCGTATGGCAATATCGCTGCTATGGGATGACCTTTTTTTTTTACCATCGAGAACAGTCCGTCTAATAATTCCTCAACATGGCCTTTATTCAGCTTTAGACATATCTTTAGATAAGCAAACATAAATAATTAATGTAATATGACCTTATATATGCATTTACGGTTAATTTCAAGCAAGTGAGCTTATAACAGGTAATGAAACCAGGAAGCAGGGGGAAATAATGAACTTTCAGGGGTTAATGAAATCATTTGATATCATAATTGATACTGAAAACTGGTTTACCAATTCAGAGTGTTTCTTCACCATAAAATCTGCAGACATTCTATCATTATACACTGAAAGAGCTAGCACGGCATGTATATGCTGTGGAATGTGATAAAAATAATTTTGTGAGAGATGTATTCATTTGATGTTATAAATACTGATTATGAAAGGATTTGACTGTTTGCATTTTCAAGGTTTTTGACACATTCAAGGATTTCAAGCCCCACCAAAAATGTTTGTTATGGCATATTGTAAACTTTTCTTTTTAATTCAGGATATGAGCTCTTTGTTACTGTCATTGTTTATTTTAATTTTAGTTTTGTTTCCAGAACTGGATGTTAATTGTTTGCTTAGCAGCGCATTTTGCATAATAGATTTATTGATGTTATTAATGTTTTTCTTTTTTCCATTCGTTGACATTTTCAATGTGTTCAATATCCATTGGATCTTTTGTGTATTTTAAGTAAGTCATTAAAGATGTGTTATTTCATTAATGTGTTATTCCTTTATTGCCATTAATTCCAAACACAGAATTTAACACAGCTAGTTTCAAGTTGATTTTATTGTCCTATCATTTTAATGATTAGCTAAGCATTTAGAGTGCATGCCTCTCGCTCCAAAGTTACTGGATTCGAAACATGGTAGTATTCTTAAGACAAAGGTAGTGAGGAAGGGGTCTGATTATCCGACTTCATAGAAAAAGTGAGGCTTCTCGAGATGCTTTAAAATGGAGCGAGACTTCATAAGATGATGTAAATGGGTGCCGGACATCTAAAAGATTAAGAAGCACTGCACTAAACTGATGAATACATCTCACAGTACATCATACAGATAATGTCATAAGTCCAAACTCAACTATTATCATAAATTGAATGCTGGAAAATTGTTTGTGAATAAATGACATGGCTGAAGATGATGATAATGATGAAAAAATAGAGTAAACTTCCTTCTAGCACAGTGGGACGTATGTCTGATTTTGCCCAAATGTCTGTTGACCTGGCAGCCAATTACGTCAACCCTGTTATTGATAGCGTAGGATTAGTGTTAGGCTTTAGGATTAGGATCGCTAGATTTAACCTTTAATCCTTATTTCTGGTACTGCGTTGCTGAATTTGTGTGTGTGTGTGGCCGTTTCAATGTGAGTGACTTAAGTTCCCACCAGATAAATGAACATTTGAGCGAAATTCGGTCAAGTCCCACTATTTTTATTTCAGCCAACTTGCACAATAGTCACTCTTCTAATCTGCACCGGATCAATGGACATTTGGGCGCAGTTGGACAACGTCCCACTATCATTCATTTCAACCAACTTGCACAATAGTCAGTCACTTTTCTAATCTGCAAATGAACATCCTACCCTGTCATCCAATTTTTCTTTCTTCATTCTCCTCTGTCATTATTCATTTGAGCATCCTTTTTTCACTTCATTTAGTCACTTCTTTACTTCTACATTGATACAAACTGATATTAATCTTACACTCTGTAAGGACACACGCAACCTGGTTATCTTAATTGGAGCGTATGCAAAGGCAGGTGGACAGTGACCATACCAGTGCTATTCTCTTTCTAAACTCCCCTTTCATAGTCTGCAAATAAAATATAAAATGGCGAGTTCAGTTCCACGACGTGAGATACTGCTTTTTTAGGGACAGGGAAGGGCACACACACACACATACATACAAGCACATTCATACAATTTCACACTTTTTATGCTCTATTTGGATTGAGTAAATGGGGTGAAATGATTCCATATTTAGATACTTACTTAGTCGTTCCCCTTCTACCGTGAGGTGTAGAGGTTTGGAAGAGAGAGCGCCAGACTATTCTATCGGCTGTCTTCCTCCTGGCCTGGTTCCATTCTAGTCCTCGGTCCTTCAAAGATTGTCTAATGTTGTCCTCCCAGCGGACTCTGGGTCGTCCTCGGGGTCTGTATCCTTGGCTCTTTGTTTCCCATGCTTGTCGTGGTAGCCGATCTTCTCCCATTCTGCAGACATGGCCAAACCATCTTAGTTGGGACTGTTCTACTTGGGTCTGTATGGGGTGGCATTTTAGGCCTTGACGTATCGTCTGGTTGCGTACCATGTCTCTTCTTGTTACTTCAACCACCTTCCTCAGATACCTCATTTCTGAGGTTTGGATCTGGCTTTTATGGGTTGTAGTCATTGCCCATGACTCGCATCCATATGTTAAGACTGGGACATAGGTGGAGCGGTATACAGCCATCTTCGTTTTCTTACCAACCTCTCTCTTGCTGAGGAATCCTCGATTTATGGCCTGAAAAAGTCTCCCAGCTGCTGCTTTTCGAGTGGCCAACTCTTCTTTGATGCCTCCCTTTCGGTCAATAATAGCTCTGAGGTATTTAAAGTGGTCGACCTGCTCCAGGACCTGTTCTCCCAGCTTAATCTGATGTCTTCTTTCTTCTCGTGATATCACCATGGATTTTGTTTTAGAGCTGCTTATGACCATCCCTCTCTTCTCCAGCTCTTCCTTCCAGACTTGCAGGTTGGATTGGAGATGTGCCTCTGATTTAGCAATCAGGGCAACATCATCAGCAAATGCCAGCTCTGAAATATAGACCTGTCTCATCTTCCAGTACCCCACTGAATACTTTCTTGTTCTCTCCTTACATGCCTTGATGACATCATCCATAAGGAGTATGAAGAGGTAAGGTGATAGGATATCACCTTGTCTTACACCAGTGGTGGTCCTGAACTCTTCTGACTTACGGTTTGCTGTCCTCACATAATTTCTGCAAGACTTGTAGAAGCTCTGTATAGCATGAATCAGAGGTGCTGGAATATTCTTCCTTGCCAAACAGTCCCAAAGTTTGCTCCAAGGGACCCTGTCAAACGCCTTTTCCAGATCTATGAAACAGATGGATCTCACTCTTATACTCAAGGGCCTTTTCACTCAGCTGTCTGAGTGTGAAGATTAGGTCTTGAGTACTTCGGTTTGCTCGGAATCCGCACTGGACCTCATCCAATTGTGGCTCAGCTAGGCGTCGGAGTCTCTGCTCTAGGATTCTAGAGTAGATTTTTCCAGGGACACTGAGAAGGGATATGCCTCTATGGTTTCCACACTGTCGATTGTCACCCTTTTTGAAAATTGGTGTTATGATGGCGATCTCCCAATCCTTTGGTATGGTCTTGTTGCACCATGCTGCCTGTAGGACCCTTAAGAGTAACAGGTCGCCTGATGCTCCCATGTACTTAACCATTTCTGGTGTTATACCATCATGCCCTGCTGCTTTGCCCATCTTGATTTTCTCCAGTGCTGCCTTCAGTTCTTCCATCTTTATGTCATCTTCGTCACCATTGGTTTCCTCTTCTGTGCTAGTGGTTATCATTTCTGATGTTTTACCTTGCTCACCATCAAGGAGTTCTGAGAAATATTCTTTCCATCTTTCCATTACTTCCTTCGGGGCAGTAAGCAATTTGCCTTGCTTGTCCTTTATAAATTTGAGAGGGCATTGTTTTTCCTTCCTCATGTTCTTTAGGCCATATTTAGATATGGTAAAAAAAAACTATAATTATATTGAATTAGCTACATGGCTACACTGCATATCCTAATGGCTACCTGGTATGTACAGGACCTGTTTTGTAGCATGTTCTTTTCCAAGCTGTTTGACAATTACCTACTTACACAAAAACCAGGGATCCAGATAAAGTGTCCCACTCTCTGTAATGAGCGAGAAAGAAAAAGTAGATCAAAGAAACCATAGGGATAGACAGGGGGGGGGGGGGGGGGGGGCATCTTAATTCTAACATACAGCTGTTCTTATTATTTTCATTTTCGCTCCTTATGGAGCATGGAGCTACCGTTGTAGATAGTCCATGTATAGGAGGTATAATGAAGTCTGAATCATATCTTGACGATCATTGAAAATTATACACTGCGCAAAACCCGTGGAAGTAACTGACCAATGAAACACCAGCTTGGTACACGTAGTGTCGGGACACGATCAGCCTTTCAACATGGAGACAATGAAAGTGTAGATATTGGAAATAATTCGGAATGCAGTGTGAGAATATACATGGGGTACCTTGTTAAAGAAGGACCAGGTTTGATAAAAGGGATCATTAGCTTTAGACAGAACTCTATATTTCACTGGATGTGGTGTAGAGCAGAAGTTACTGTGAAAAGAAGACAATGGAGCATGAACCTTGTTGTGTTTTTCCTGTTTCGGCTGCTCCAGTGAAAAGTCGGATAAACTAAAGAACAAGTTAGATATCTCAATTGATAGAGCTCATTCATATGAGTAATATAAGCCTAAGATGGAGGAAATCTGTTCAGAAATAAGGACTCCAGACCTATTTTGGATTTTGCAGTAGAGCACACTTTGCCTTAACCTACACATTTGTGCATAAATGAAAAATACTATATATATATATATATATATATATATATATATATATATAATCAAATTGTTGCTTTAGGGAAATGGTTGTTTTGTGTAAAATCTCATTGTGCTATTCCTGGAAGGAATCCCAGCCTGTGTTAGTAAATTTAATTGTGTATTTGAATCAGAAGACAGAATGGAATAAGATAATAGTTTTAGGAAAGCTTTCCAAGATTTTAAGTTTGCTGGATCGGACTGTATAAACTGGAAGAGGGAATGTATGAAAAGAATTGATTTTCTGTGTCGTTTGAGATATCACACATCATTTACCATAAGGCTTATGTGTTTGGAATGAAGATAATCATGGACATAAATGTAAAAGTGAGTCTTTTGGAATATTGTACTGGTAATTGGATAAATCATGTTATTTATGACTTCTTTTGTCTCTTATGGTTAACCACAGTTATCTGAACTGTCTCACTATACCTCATGTCTGGATAGGGAGATAGTTGGACGATACTACGTAGGTAATATTATATAGTACAAGTGTGAGACAGATTATAATAACATTTAATGTGTAACAGTGCTTTTTCAAGGAACAAGAGCACAGTGGAAAGAGTGACACTGATAATTAAATTAAAATTAAGTGTGTGTGTGTATATATATATATATATACGCTTCAGGTCATTGTCGTGGAATATTCTAATCCACATATATAAATTATTAGGTAAATATGAAGCCTAACAAATAAAATTAATAAAGAAAAGAGCAATGGTAAAATAACAGTGCTGTCACAAAGAAGGTACTCGAAATCCCCCTTGTTTTCTGCTTCGTCTGCAAATTGTAACGCTTTCATGTTGATAGTAAAAGCTTACTGTATTATACCCGCTTTCTTCAATGAAACGTGTGCTGTATTTCTTGGAAAAACATTGAGAGGCAGACTGCGTAATGACCTAAATTAATCCTAACATTAATTATACTGCGTTACCAAAACGAACGAACAGATGGACTCAAATAGAAAGAGAGAGGGGCGAATAAAATCAGGAACGCATGCAAAATTAAACACGCGTCTCGCTATTAATGCCACCCCCAACAAGCGTAACGCGATACACAATTACTACTATCACGCGTGTTAGGCTACATGCACTAACTTTTACGGACGAACAGTGATAAAATACACTACCCTTCCCAGAGTTAGGTTTTAAAATCATAAAAAACGCTTATTAGGAAAGATAATAATAGATGGGTTTACGTTTGAAAACATTACAGTACCCAGACAGCACATCTTCGAAACAGGAGGTTGAAGAAATTGCATATTTTGAACGCAGCCACGTAGCTCTTTTAAATTTGGATATTTGGGTTCCTTAGGGCTTGCTGACAAAGAATATGTAAAACGTTACGCAAATAGTCCAGGAATTAATAAATTATAACCAAAATAAAATAGTGGGGATGCCTGACAACATGGAATCATTTCTGCTCATAAAATTTTTTTATAACGTGTTTGAAAAAACCTTACGTTACAGAAATAGCCTACCATGTAAACTCCACATTGATTGGAGCGCAACAAATGAAAGACTAACCACGATTGGTCGGGCTATAAATACTATCTATCGTTGTTAGGGGAGACGTGGAAAGGTAACATTTTTTCAAACACTTGTCGAAACGTGGCTCCATTGGCTAGACTCGCTGATATACTCACTTAGGAGCGTTAGTTCGAGACCACTAGTGCAAATAAGCTTGATAAAGCAACAGTGCGTTGAAGCCAGCTCATATTTTGCTAAATAAAAGCCTGGAACATAAGCAGATGGGAATTTGTGCCAGAATTCATTGCTAATCAACGTATCTGTGTTTGTTTCCATGAATTGTGGTAAGCTTGAAACATTCAGTATCTTTTAATGAAAATTGAATGTGAATTGTTAATTTATGCCTGTATATATGTGTAGTTCAGTAGCAAACCTGATGTAAAGCCTATAATGCTCCAGCCTGAACAGAAGGTGTCGGAGGAAAGTAAAACTGCATGGAATGGCCAAACAGTACACTGACACCTAGATTATTGATTAGACAGAAATAATGCTGGAAGTGCAGAGGCGTGGTAACCATTAAGGAGGTAAATACTGGTATAAAGTATTTCAGATGAAGCTGACAGTTGGCCTAACGCTCTGAACTCAATGTTTGTGATGTATTGTGATCAGTGTAAAAAGAGAGTATAAGTTAGTTATGAAGTAGAAGGTACATCCTTCTTGTTTACAGGGACCGTGGTCTTGATGGTATTGAGCAGCACCTGGTCAGAGCTTTGCTGAATCCAGAGTCGGACAGCATACTCCTTGGTCCATTTAGCTATCAGTGAGGTGTCTCCAGAGCCGAGGGGAGAATCGAGCAGAGGAGTCTGTTCCTGCCGCCATCACGCCAGATAAGCTGATGTGACCCGCTGAGCTCAACATTATGTACCCCGTCTTAAAATAACAGTGTAACATAAACTTAAGAGGGGAAGTAAATTGTGTTAATATCAAGAACTGAGAACATCTCCGATACTAGTTTCCTTAAGACAAACTATTGAAGTCATGATGACAAATACCAACAGAGCTTGAACAAAACAAAACCAGTATTACCTCATTTTACTACTACACAACTGACACACATAGGATATTTGTAATAAGATATGTCACTACAATATTCATATTAATACATTCTGTACATAACTTGTAATTAAAATTGATTGTGATTCCTGGTTCCTTTGTATTTGAATCAGGACACACATATTCATTCATGACAGCAATGAATACATATTGTTATTTGAAAAGTTATCAGTGACTTCTTTAAGATATCCTTGTAGAGTGTTTTATGTATGTGAGTGTCACAGTGTTGTCAAGTGTAGTGGAATAAATTAAATTGTTTATCTGTCTGTTGTTGTTTTGACTTACACTTCAACATACACATACCCTAGACATATAACGTAGTCATCACACTATTCCAGAATAATTCTGACTGAGATATATATATATGTGGCAGCAAGTAAGGTTATCTATAATACACTACTCTCATTAGATATAGATACCTTCACAGCTGATCTCAGTCAGTACACTAAGTCCCCCTATAAATATTTATAACATCCCACTTCACCACATATATTGGGGGCTCGTCCGGGATTTTGAATCTTTCCCTATTAAAAATATTGGGGGTAATTCACTTCAGGGAATATAAGAATTAAAAGGTATCCTTGGGTGGAATTAAATAAGGTTGAGCTCACGGTGCCTGTGTTGTCCATTAGATATATTTAGAGATTAAATTGTTGGTTAGACATTGTAGAAATTTACCTGATAGACAATGGCGGACCTGGCCAAGTTTCGATCTGCTGCTGTACAGACTGCAAAAGAGTTAGGATTAGATGGGCAAGTTATGGTTGCCTATGTCACTACGGAATGTGACAAATTTATTGAACGCGAAGAAAGAAGATTAGAAAAAGAGGCCGAAAGAAAGTTAGAGGCTGAGACTAAGAGGTTGCAAGCTGAGGCTGAGACTAAGAGGTTGCAGATTGAGGCTGACAAAGAGGCTAAAGCATTGGAAGCCGAGGAAAGAAGACAGGCTGCAGAAAGGGAAGAGAAGAAATTAGCTGCAGAAAGGGAAGCAGAAGAAAGAAGATTGACCGCAGAAAGGGAAGAGAAGAAATTAGCTGCAGAAAGGGAAGCAGAAGATAAGAGATTACAAAGGGAACATGAGTTACGACTCAGGGAATTTGAGTTTCAGGGCCATGCTCCTGAAAATGGTGCCAGTCCCTTTGCCTCTGATGCCACTGCTAGCCAAGGAGCCTCAACCTCAGCTATGAATTTCCATTTAGATCATTTTGTTGAGAAAGACGATGATATAGAGAGCTACCTAAATAGGTATGAACTATTAGCTACCACGTATGGGTTAGAGAGAGAAAGGTGGAGCTTAAAGTTATCTCAGGGACTTCGTGGGGCAGCTTATGAAGTTTTTGCAAAAATGAGTAGAGGTGATCAGGAAAATTATGACATGCTAAAGCAGGCTCTTTTGTTAAGATATGAAAAGAATGCAGAATTCTATAGGAAAAAATTTAGGAATGCTAAACTACTGTCAGGTGAAACCTATCACCAGTTCTCTGCACGAATAGAGACATACTTGGAGAAATGGACTTCTCTGGGGAAAACCCAAGATCTTAAGGAAATGGTCCTTATAGAGCAATTAAGAGAGTCCATGGCTCCAGACCTGAGAAAGTTTCTCATGGAACAAGGTGCAGAGAGGCTGGGTGAGTTGCTAAATGTTGCTGAAAGGTATCAAGCAGCTCAAGCAGAGGTAACAGGTAATAAAAAGAAACAAGTGGATAACTTTAGGGCACCACAGAACTTTAATAAATTTGATCCTAGGGATCAAAATAAAGGTAAGCACCAATTTGATAGGCCACGGTATGAAAATAAAAATAAATTCCCACAATTCGATGAAAGGAAATATGATGAAAGAAAATCTTTCAACCAAGGAAAAAGGTGGTGTAAGAATTGTCAGATGGACAATCATGACACTGACCGTTGCAGAAGGAAACCTGTGTATATGGCAACCCTTCAGGTCAGGTCGACCTCAAGACAGGAGGAGGATATTATGTTGGATACCACTCCAGAAGAGATGAGGAAGGCACAGGCTGGGGATAAAACACTCAAGCCTTGTTTCAGAAAATTTCAACTTGTCATACAACTCCAGGCAAGGGAGATTTTTACATGAAAAACAAGTTGATGTATAGGAAGACTGGAGCTAGATCCAAAGGTCACGGACAGCTGGTACTTCCTAAAAGATATAGGGCAGACTTAATAAGGAGCCTACATGTGAAACCAGATGGGGACCATGAGAAGATAGGTACCATCATTCAAAAGGTGGCTCACAATTATTATTGGCCCAAAGCAAGATGGGACATTGAGAATTTTGTAGAAAGGTGTAGCATAGCACATGAGGGAACACCCACAAGTGGGAACATGGATCAGGACCTGGACACGCCACGGGGCAAAATTAGGCCTGATAATAAAAAGAAAAATAGATTTGATAAAGTGGACCAAATGGAATGGGAAGCCCCTTTTCACGGACAAGCTTCACTTAACTGTTTTACAATGGCCACTATGCGGAGAGTGCAAAAAGATGTCTTACCCCAGGATAAGCCGACAATCGCTCAATCGGACTTAAACAAACTGGAGGAAGAGGATGTAGAGAGGAAATCTCTCATCAAGAATTTTAAGTGGGGAGAAAGCCCCAAAAGGAAAATTGGTAGCGGTCGTTTTGTGAATGATAATTCTGGGAGGAAAAATCATCACTATAAAGCTTCGAGTGGAAGAGACCATACCGGTGCATGGACAAATAGGTCCACACAATTAAAGGTCCATATGTAGCTATGTTAAGAACGTGGACTGATGAAAAGGCAGAGGAAAACATTACATCTTCATACCAATATGTGAATGAGCTGACCACTCGGTTAAAAACTGGCTGGAAACTTGCCAATGAAAATTTGAAACAAGCCAGGAAGAAACATGCTGCCTATTATAACAGGAAGGCGAAAGACAGAAATTTGGCTGTGGGAGAGAAAGTACTGCTTCTTTTGCCTGGGAGTCAGAATAAGTTACAAATTGGATGGCAGGGTCCATATACAGTTTTAGAGAAGGTATCTAGAACAAATTATAAGATAGATAAGAAGGGGAAAGAAAAAATCTATCATGTGAATCTCCTGAAGAAATATTTGGAAAGAGAACATCAGGAAGAGACACACTTGTTGACCTTGTCCATCGCCATGGAGATGAAAAAGGAACCACTTTCATCATTTGAATATCCATTACACCCCTGTGAGACAGCAGCACAGGTGAAAATCAGTACACATTTAACGAAAACTCAGAAAGAGAGAGTGCAACAGGTTCTAAATAATCATGCAGAGGTGTTAACAGACCGACCAGGGCATACAAACCTATTGGAATATGATATGAAACTAATAGACTCCACACCTGTCTGTATGAAACCATATTCGATTCCGTTTGCTAAGGAGAAAGCTTTGAAGGAAGAGATAGACTATCTATTGAAGGAAGGAATTATTTCGCACAGTGAGTCTTCGTATAGTTCCGGTGTTGTACTCTTAAGGAAGCCCTCTGGAGAACATAGACTCTGTATAGATTACAGGAGACTGAATGCTATTACAGAAGGACAGGTGGATCCATTGCCGGATACAAATCAGCTGTTTGCCAGGCTAAATAAAGCTAAATATTTCTCAAAAGTGGATCTGAGTAAAGGATACTATCAGATTCCAGTAAAGCCTGAGGTTAGACCATACCTAGCTTTTAGTACCTCAGAAGGACACTATGAGTTTAATAGATTGCCATTTGGATTGAAGAATGCGCCTAGTGTCTTCTCTAGAATGATGAGAAAATTATTGGATCCTCTGAATAATCCCTGTATAACAAATTTTATGGATGATATCCTTATAGCAACAGAAACATTTGAGGAACACATTGACTCTCTGAACATGCTGTTTGATCGACTTAGGGAGGCAAATTTAACAGCCCGACCAACCAAATGTTGCGTTGGATGTAAAGAATTGGAATTTTTGGGACACACAGTTTATCAGGGAAACATGACCCCTGACCCAAAGAATTTAGAGAAACTACAGAAAGCCCCGAGACCACAAACCAAGAAGGACGTGAGATCCTTTGTCTCATTATGTGGTTTCTACCAGAAGTATATCAAAAACTTTAATTCCATATGTGCACCGTTAACTGAATTGACACGTAAAGGACATCCAGATCGCATTACATGGACACCACAATGTGAAATGACTTACCAAGAATTGAAGGAAAAGCTCACAAGTAAACCCATTTTGAAATTACCTGACTTAAGTCAAGAATTCATAGTAAGGACGGATGCAAGTAATATTGGGTTAGGTGCAACTCTACTACAGAAATCAGATGCATTGGATGGGGAATTAAGCCCAGTGGCATATGCTAGCAGAAAGTTGAATAAAGCTGAAATCAACTACTCAACTAGCGAAAAAGAATGTCTTGCAGTAATATGGGCGATAAAGAAATTCAATATTTATCTATATGGGAAGGCATTTAAGTTGCAAACAGACCACAAACCTTTATCGTTTCTAGCACAGGCTAGGCATGAGAACTCCAGGTTACTCCGATGGTCTTTACTTTTGGCTCCATATAATTTTAGCATTGAGTATATATCTGGAAAAACCAATTTGGGAGCGGATTTTTTAAGCCGCCATCCGTGTGATGAGAATCACCGTAAACCCCAGAAATAATAATAAATTTCTCTATGTGTATATAGAATAAAGGACTGACATATAATGTCTGTTTTAAGAGGGGAGGTGTCGTGGAATATTCTAATCCACATATATAAATTATTAGGTAAATATGAAGCCTAACAAATAAAATTAATAAAGAAAAGAGCAATGGTAAAATAACAGTGCTGTCACAAAGAAGGTACTCGAAATCCCCCTTGTTTTCTGCTTCGTCTGCAAATTGTAACGCTTTCACGTTGATAGTAAAAGCTTACTGTATTATACCCGCTTTCTTCAATGAAACGTGTGCTGTATTTCTTGGAAAAACATTGAGAGGCAGACTGCGTAATGACCTAAATTAATCCTAACATTAATTATACTGCGTTACCAAAACGAACGAACAGATGGACTCAAATAGAAAGAGAGAGGGGCGAATAAAATCAGGAACGCATGCAAAATTAAACACGCGTCTCGCTATTAATGCCACCCCCAACAAGCGTAACGCGATACACAATTACTACTATCACGCGTGTTAGGCTACATGCACTAACTTTTACGGACGAACAGTGATAAAATACACTACCCTTCCCAGAGTTAGGTTTTAAAATCATAAAAAACGCTTATTAGGAAAGATAACAATAGATGGGTTTACGTTTGAAAACATTACAGTACCCAGACAGCACATCTTCGAAACAGGAGGTTGAAGAAATTGCATATTTTGAACGCAGCCACGTAGCTCTTTTAAATTTGGATATTTGGGTTCCTTAGGGCTTGCTGACAAAGAATATGTAAAACGTTACGCAAATAGTCCAGGAATTAATAAATTATAACCAAAATAAAATAGTGGGGATGCCTGACAACATGGAATCATTTCTGCTCATAAAATTTTTTTATAACGTGTTTGAAAAAACCTTACGTTACAGAAATAGCCTACCATGTAAACTCCAATTGATTGGAGCGCAACAAATGAAAGACTAACCACGATTGGTCGGGCTATAAATACTATCTATCGTTGTTAGGGGAGACGTGGAAAGGTAACATTTTTTCAAACACTTGTCGAAACGTGGCTCCATTGGCTAGACTCGCTGATATACTCACTTAGGAGCGTTAGTTCGAGACCACTAGTGCAAATAAGCTTGATAAAGCAACAGTGCGTTGAAGCCAGCTCATATTTTGCTAAATAAAAGCCTGGAACATAAGCAGATGGGAATTTGTGCCAGAATTCATTGCTAATCAACGTATCTGTGTTTGTTTCCATGAATTGTGGTAAGCTTGAAACATTCAGTATCTTTTAATGAAAATTGAATGTGAATTGTTAATTTATGCCTGTATATATGTGTAGTTCAGTAGCAAACCTGATGTAAAGCCTATAATGCTCCAGCCTGAACAGAAGGTGTCGGAGGAAAGTAAAACTGCATGGAATGGCCAAACAGTACACTGACACCTAGATTATTGATTAGACAGAAATAATGCTGGAAGTGCAGAGGCGTGGTAACCATTAAGGAGGTAAATACTGGTATAAAGTATTTCAGATGAAGCTGACAGTTGGCCTAACGCTCTGAACTCAATGTTTGTGATGTATTGTGATCAGTGTAAAAAGAGAGTATAAGTTAGTTATGAAGTAGAAGGTACATCCTTCTTGTTTACAGGGACCGTGGTCTTGATGGTATTGAGCAGCACCTGGTCAGAGCTTTGCTGAATCCAGAGTCGGACAGCATACTCCTTGGTCCATTTAGCTATCAGTGAGGTGTCTCCAGAGCCGAGGGGAGAATCGAGCAGAGGAGTCTGTTCCTGCCGCCATCACGCCAGATAAGCTGATGTGACCCGCTGAGCTCAACATTATGTACCCCGTCTTAAAATAACAGTGTAACATAAACTTAAGAGGGGAAGTAAATTGTGTTAATATCAAGAACTGAGAACATCTCCGATACTAGTTTCCTTAAGACAAACTATTGAAGTCATGATGACAAATACCAACAGAGCTTGAACAAAACAAAACCAGTATTACCTCATTTTACTACTACACAACTGACACACATAGGATATTTGTAATAAGATATGTCACTACAATATTCATATTAATACATTCTGTACATAACTTGTAATTAAAATTGATTGTGATTCCTGGTTCCTTTGTATTTGAATCAGGACACACATATTCATTCATGACAGCAATGAATACATATTGTTATTTGAAAAGTTATCAGTGACTTCTTTAAGATATCCTTGTAGAGTGTTTTATGTATGTGAGTGTCACAGTGTTGTCAAGTGTAGTGGAATAAATTAAATTGTTTATCTGTCTGTTGTTGTTTTGACTTACACTTCAACATACACATACCCTAGACATATAACGTAGTCATCACACTATTCCAGAATAATTCTGACTGAGATATATATATATGTGGCAGCAAGTAAGGTTATCTATAATACACTACTCTCATTAGATATAGATACCTTCACAGCTGATCTCAGTCAGTACACTAAGTCCCCCTATAAATATTTATAACATCCCACTTCACCACAGTCATACTGATTGAACTGACCGTGCCATTTGAATCCAGATTAGACGAGCAACATTCATTCAAAGCGGCCAAGTATAGCGATCTGGCCACGGATCTGAGACACGATGGATTCAGTGCAAGGGTCATGGCGGTTGAAGTGGGCACAAGAGGGCTTGTGGCTGCATCAGTGTATGATTTATTGAAACTGTTGGGGCTGAAGGGACAGTCTAGAACAAGGGCACTGAAGAGGCTTAGTGAAACTGCCGAAAAGGCATCAGGCTGGCTGTGGAACGACCGCAATGGGCGATGGACATCGTGACAATAAACGCTGCAGTACAGAAAACACCAAAATTTTTCTAAGTCCACAACGCTGAGTTTTTTTGGTGTACTAGTGAAAGAGATGCGACTCTGGGGCAACAGGCGATGTATACTATAGGGAGAGTGTCAGGTACAAAATTTCAGTGGCTTGCGGCGCGCAGCTCGTTGGCTGCGCGCTAATGTCTCAGTGTGTGTCCTTAGTTGTGAAGGGCGACGGAACGAACGGAATAATTTGTCTTCTCTTTGTTACTTTCACAATTGCCTTAACGGCTGGCGTTGTGGATTTAAAAGTTGCTACCATAAGTGAAATGGGTTCATTTTCGATACAAGACAACAGGAAGCTGAGACGCTTGGGAGTCATGACCCAAGTAGGCCCGCCCCCCTTAGAGTGTAAAGGAGTAATTGGGCCGAAACACTTGTCGGATGGGGGGACTTCTTCTGATGATCAGATTGCTTCCTGTTGTATCGCTCTGTAAAGAGTTTCCTATCATCTATCATATATATATATATATATATATATATATATATATATATATATATATATATATATATATATATATATATATATTGTAAATGAACCATCTTTTATTTTTAATTGATTTTTAATACTATTTTGAGTTTTCAAAAGAAGATCAAGAAAGAAAATGTACATAAATAAAAGGAATAATTGTATCCACTGTTTTGAGTATATCCTTTACATTGGTTCTTCTTCTTTTTCTTCTTCTTCGTTCGTCCTGAAAAGGACGTTGGTTGCATTGTGTCTGTTTACAGCGAAGCTACGCCTTTCGGCCAACACATCCGACTTCAGCACGGCATTTTTGGGACCGGGTTAGCCTTCCCTCTTCGATCCCTACTCACTCAGCCAGACTGCAGTGATGCAGCCTGTTTCCAGGACCACCACTTGGAGGTGGAGTAGGGTCTTGGTCAGCTCTGGTTCGCTGACCCTAACGCAAGCAGTCTAGCTATGGATTGCTAACTGCATCAAGTTACTTGTTTTGATAATTAATTACCCCTAGATAAGCCATTGTCTTAGGTTGGTCTATGCGAGAGGAGGCATCATAGGTGACTGGGATTGTACATTACCATCTCACCCAGTAATCTATACAGCCTAACTTTAACCTTTGACCTCGATACACCATTACTCTTTTCAGAGAGTGGGGTATTTCTTTTAAGACCAGTCTCTTATCTGGCACTATCCTGGTATCATCTGATACACCTGATTGTCCATTAACTTACACACTAAATAACCTCTCGTCACAGGAGGCATACATTGAAGCATTCATAATCACTTGCAGCTGTCGTGTCTTTAGCAATTTGCTTTACTTGATGAGGTTGTCAACCCCATGCACAACCTCCCATTAGTCGCCTCTAACGATATTCATCAGATAACAGTAGACACATTCTTCCTTCGTCTCTGCAGAGACCCACAGGATTTGCACGGGGCATCACACTACTCATTTCCAACTAAATACAGAGTCGGACAAAGAGAGACAGAAGATGAAGACATTGTAATAGGTCAGGAAAAGACTAGAATATATAATATAAAATCACAGTACCGACACGCTCTATTCTACCCGGCTGTAAATGGAAACCTGACTTTGAGTTAGTGAAGGAAAAGGCAGTGAGGAAGGGAACTGTGGTCACCCCCACCTCTTGATGCTGGACCTAGTATAGTGAAGTCTCTAACACTTCACTCCCCTGCAGCAGTATCTGCTATGGGACTACCTTGACCTTTTGTATATATAACATTTGCCACAGCAAACCGAGATACAATCTGTATCAACTCAATCTGTAAGATATCAACTAAATCTGTATAAACTAAATCTATACCTATCAACTAAATCTGTAAGATATCAACAAAATCTATATCAACTAAATCTATATCAACTAAATCTGTAAGATATCAACTAAATCTGTAAGATATCAACTAAATCTGTAAGATATCAACTAAATCTGTATAAACTAAATCTATCCTTATCAACTAAATCTGTAAGATATCAACTAAATCTATATCAACTATATCTATATCAACTAAATCTGTAAGATATCAACTAAATCTGTAAGATATCAACTAAATCTGTATAAACTAAATCTATATCAACTAAATCTGTAAGATATCAACTAAATCTATATCAACTAAATCTACATCAACTAAATCTGTAAGATATCAACTAAATCTGTATAAACTAAATCTATATCAACTAAATCTGTAAGATATCAACTAAATCTATATCAACTAAATCTATATCAACTAAATCTGTAAGATATCAACTAAATCTGTATAAACTAAATCTATATAAACTAAATCTGTAAGATATCAACTAAATCTGTATAAACTAAATCTATATCAACTAAGGAAGACCAAAAGAAACACTCAGAAGAACAATAATAAGAGAAGGAAGAATGTTGGGCCTAAATAATGTGCAAGAGCTAAGAGGAGTGGCGTCACAACGAACAACCTGGAGAGCACTGATTTCTGCCTTATGCGCCGCCGTGTTTGGTGCTTAAAGAATTTATTATTATTATTATTATATCAACTAAATCTGTAAGATATCAACTAAATCTGTTTAAACTAAATCTATATAAACTAAATCTGTAAGATATCAACTAAATCTGTATAAACTAAATCTATATAAACTAAATCTGTAAGATATCAACTAAATCTGTATAAACTAAATCTATATCAACTAAGGAAGACCAAAAGAAACACTCAGAAGAACAATAATAAGAGAAGGAAGAACGTTGGGCCTAAATAATGTGCAAGAGCTAAGAGGAGTGGTGTCACAACGAACAACCTGGAGAGCACTGGTTTCTGCCTTATGCGCCGCCGTGTTTGGTGCTTAAAGAATTTATTATTATTATTATTATATCAATTAAATCTGTAAGATATCAACTAAATCTGTTTAAACTAAATCTATATAAACTAAATCTGTAAGATATCAACTAAATCTGTATAAACTAAATCTATATAAACTAAATCTGTAAGATATCAACTAAATCTGTAAGATATCAACTAAATCTGTAAGATATCAACTAAATCTATATCAACTAAATCTGTAAGATATCAACTAAATCTATATCAACTAAATCTGTATAAACTAAATCTATATCAACTAAATCTGTAAGATATCAACTAAATCTGTAATATCAACTACAGATGAGTATTCCTGTGGTTTTGTTTGGTTTGAGGACTATCTTCATTGCATATGGACAACTCCATCAGTGCTCCGATCTCCTTCCTTTGATCACACAAGGAGGATCTCAGCGCTGTGCACAAACTCCGAAGCACCGACGAGAATCCCAATGTGTGTATATAAGAATCACACATTCTATAAATATTTTTTTGGTGGGTAGGTTTCTAATTTTTAAATTTTTCCAGGGCAGCGGCCTTATGGCCTACTCTTTACGATTTCCAACAGCCGTGGGATTTGTAACGTGCACAACTTGCACACGGGACCTCCTATTTTTTCGCCCTTATCCGTGAAGGCTAGGCATCCGATCTCACTACCCAGGAGACCAGGGGGGAGTATGACATCATTAGGACAACTGGTTCTGAAAAAACAAATTTCCATAAATTATATTCCCTCTACTGAGAATCAAACCTGGTACCTCTAGAATTCGAGGCGGGCGCCATAGCTCTTAGCCACTCCGACCCCCATTTTCCCCATTCCTGTGGAACTAATACAACTACTGCTCATTATCTTCTGCAGGAGTGCCTAACATATTGAAGAAGTGTATATGTCCGTTGCCGGTATCAGTCCAGGAAAAAGATAGGACCAAAATAACGACGAAATGAAAATACCTTTAAACAAAAAGTTGTGGCGACTCCGATTAGAAAATGACAGAAAGCAATATCTGCTGCACTGTTTAAAAAAAAAAAAAAAACTTGAACAACAGAGGTATGAACTGAACGAGTACGTAACATGGACATTATCGCGGAAACGGTGCTGATTATAGATATCCCAGCGAGCTCCAACAACTTTCATCCAGTATGACAGAATAAATAATAACATGAAAATTTAAATTAAATCTGCAACTCTGCCCATGTTGTAACCACGGTTGGTCTTTACGCTTTGCAGAGCCATTCACGTGCCTACCATATCGTTGAATAGTCGCAGGTTCCCTCAAAAGACCATATACAGACAGGGATGTAAAGATGCAAACAGTACAGACAGTTTTTTTTTTAAAGCACAAAATCCACATGCATTTTAACAAGAAGGGCCAACCACCTATAACCGCAGTGACATGACAGACAAGTCAAAAACAAAAGGAAAATACTTGCAGAAAGATGTGAGAACAAAAGAATAATGAGCAAGAAATAAAGGTAAGATAAGGCTTCAAGTGCCCAGGTCGTCGACAATGCCAGCACTGCGTGATGCTTGGGACTGACATTAGGGTAAAATAATAATCACAACCAGCTGAGGAATAAAAAGACCAGAAACAGGGTGCTGCAAAATCTCAGCATCTGGATGTCCCCATCTCCGACAATTCAGGATTCAAGGGGCCTCAAAATCCTTCTATCTTACTGACACCCTCGCGATTGCACACTGGTTGCGGGATACACAAGGACCCTCTCCACGAAACAAGTAGTCATGCCCTCATTAATAAAACACCTAGTACAGTTCCAGCATTGCTGTGGCCGTGTACATAGTTGTTCCTTTGGAAACAGACTATATTCTTACAAGACAGAGGAAGCACAGACCACCCCATAATTTTATATTTTATGAGAAACAGAAAATAATAAATAGTGTCACATATTTAGGGTAGAGTCGCTTCTACACGCCATTTCTAATAATTGGGTGATTTCCCCTGACCAATCGGATAGCTCAGATTTACCCCGGGGAAAGTGGAACAACGACGCCATTTGGGCAGTAGAATGAAAGAGCGCAACTCAAGAGGTCGTATCTGGTCCAGCTCTACATATTTCTTAGTTTGAGAAAATCAAACTTCAACATTTCTTATAAAATGTGTATTTCAGGACATTGAGTGGTTATATATATATATTTCTTACTGGCGTAAGTAGTGACAATCGTTAAATATGTATTTTGAATAGAGCTCCCAACCCTAGTCGCAGCAGAACTAGGTTCGAGGATTTGAGTCAATTTGCAAAAAAAATGTCTTACACCTCAAACCATGTAGAGTAGAAAATATTCTTGTGTTGGAAAGCATTTAACTCAAGGAATGCTTATGATTATAAAGAAATCAAGGACAAATCTGAGGAGATGGGTAAATGTCGTCGAACCTAAAATAAGACTGTAACTTAAAAGAAGGAACACGGTGGAATACGTATGGTAAAATGATGCCGTGACCACTTCTCTTTTAAAAGCAAAAACCCACCACTATAAGTCAAACAGAAAATAGCGAAGATGGACCAATAAATGGAAAATTACATAGCAGCAACTACAACAACAACTATTCAAACATGGAGAAGTGTTCGACAACCATACAGAACAGAAAGAAGAGAATAGCATTGAGAGACCTCGCTTCAGAATTAAAACGTTGTAGAAGCTACGCAGTCGATTTCCCTTGCATAAGAATAGTAGACGGATTGGTTGCAAAAGTTTATAAGATTGAAATAAAAGAGATTGTTGAAATCAAGCTACAACCATTGAAAGTCAAAGAAGGGAGACCAAAATTGAACTTGAAACAACGAACTGCGCCTGCAATCACTAGAAAAGAGCCTCAGACAGAGAATGTCGCAGTACAAACGGATGACAGGTTTAAGAAAAGTCTAATTCCAGTCAGGATAAAATCAAGACAAGTTACAGAGGACTTACTTGATTTGTGCAGTGTTGAAATGGTCGATAATACAGAAAAGATGACATCTGCAGACGAAGATAAGTTAGAATGCACGGAGAGGTACGAAATGATAGCAAAGTACAGAAAAGAAGTGGAAGATTTAGAGAGAGAGATAGAAGATGGCAGCAAGCAAATCAGATAGAGAAACAACACCAAACAAAAGCTCACGTAAAACAAATAAAAATTGATAATCACCGGCCCATTCCGCCTCTGACGACAAATACAAGACCAGTCAGAAAAGCCACCCTAAATTATAATCCATCCAGCACAGATTCGTCTGACATATCAGAGTCAGAGACGACAGACTCTGAATTTTACCAAGACGACCACATACCCAGACCACCCACAGATGAAATACATCGAGCAAGACAACAACGAGACTCGTCCGAAAGCGAAGAAGATATCCCACCACTTGAATTACGTAATAGACTACAAGACAGAGACCTGCGCATTAGAAATGAAGAAATCATGCCACAGACGTCACACGATGACAACACGAAAACACCTTATATCCACACTCAAACTTACTCCCGCAGTGATAAATCGTCAGCTGATACCTATCACACCCCCAGTTCAGGCAGTTCTAGTTTTAACACTAGTGAAAACCAAACACTGCTATACCACAAGAACAAGATTGCTCGTTCAAAACAATCAGATCCTGAAGAAACTATACCCAAGCAGATTGTTGAACCATATACCAGCGATCTTTATGGAGACGAAACAGAACAAGACATGAGAGAAGACAGTGTCAACCCCAGCACAGCTTTGTCAGACCCCAACGAACATAATGACAGAAAAATGGTAGAATTATACCAACAAGAAACAGACATTGATACAGCTAGTTCCATTGAAACCAGTGATGCGGATAGTACATTATTTGTACCAGTCAGCTCCAGCGTCAAACGCGCCTATAAAACAGAATCTGATGACTCAATCCCTAGCAACAAAATTCCGCGTATACAGCACAACTATATCAGACGAAAGATTCTGAAGAAACGCAATCATGTTCCAAAACCAAGCCGAGAAGTGTTAGCCTCATCTCAACTAGTCAAAAACAACAGTGTGCAAATTACTGTGCCCATTGTAACCAGTGCTAACGTTCAGCACAACCAGGTCAGAAGAAAAATCAAGGCGAAACATATACCTGCCTCAAAACCAACAGATGTTCCAGCCATACAAACCCTAACCACAGTAAAACCATCACCGCAATCAAATGATGTTAAGACATCACCGCATTCGTCAATGTCCTCAGTGTCCCAACAATCAGCAAATGCAGTGTCGTCGCCTATCACACCCGTCACCACTGCTACTCAGTATGATGCTCGCCTAAGCAGTCGGGACATTGCAAGGTTAGAGATGGTGAAGGAACTAGCGAAGCTGTTCTGAAAAACACGCCCAGGTGTTTTATATGTTCGCAAATCCGAACACGGTCAACGCATATGTGAACAAACCTTTTTAACAATGTACTAACTCTCCCCATGTACTCTATTTTCAGTTTTTGACAGTTCAAATGACTTGCTTACAGACTAAGATGTCAAAGCCTCACTGAGAAAGTTATTTTTTCCAGCCTTAGAATACTGATGCCCAGAAAGAAATCAAGACCAGCACACGGAGGATTTTCTTTAGATAGCATAATTGTGAAATAAAAATGTTAAAACAATTGATAACACACGGTGTTACGAGTTTACAGACACCCTTATTTAGTTACATACATTTTCTTAATATTTAGAATGCTACACAACTTTACCTATAACACATGTGTCACACTATTCTGTTGTAACATTCATCTCCACTTTTGTAACTGATCATATTCCACGCTCCATTCACCAGCATTTTCATGCAGACACTTTACACCAGTAGTTTTTTTTTTCTTACCTCATACTAATATTTCTTTGATCTATATTATGCTAAACTCCTTGATATCTGCCACCTTGATCAATCATACTGTTCCTACTATAATATCTCTCAACAGCACATAATTCATACCCAAAACTAGTATTGTAGGTTATGCTATTTTTCTCCACAGGATTATTTATTTTCAAATGTACATTATTATTTTAGACCCAGATGTATATTAGTACTGTCAAGAATTTTAAACATTCTCCTAAAGAGATTCCATATCCCAACCTTGACTCTCTATAGTAAGATTTTCTTCACTCCACTGTTACAACATCTTTAACTTACTATTTTTCCTCTCCACTATATTGAGACGACATTCTAGACTTGTGATTTTTTTAAATCCCAATCATATTCATTCCTTGGAATTACAATCATGTTGTAATCAGGAGATCCTTGATGTACCCTTTCCTCGCCACTTATTGACAACAGACACTGATACAACATTCCTTCTATTCTAACCTAAACTATTACTTGCAACCCTATTGGTTAGGATTTACTATTAGAATATCTAGTGTTTAGTGAATTGATTTTTATCATTCTTTAGTACTTGTGATACAAACAGAAAAGACATAAAAGAAAAAAAACAATTAGAATGTTTTTTATATAAGATGCTATATGTTTATATGCCACCCACACACATTTGGATGATGATAAGACAATATTGTAAAACATTGACTGCCCTGAGGGTAGCAGATGAAGAAGAAAATAAATAAATCACCCTATGCCACTCATACCCCCATCAGCTTGATCCCTGATATTCCAACAATATTTTGTTGATATCACAAGTACCCCAATGACATTTGTGCATGCTGATTTTCTGCAAATGAACAATCCCTTGAGAGCATTAGTATATGCTAACCCCAGATTGAACAAATTGCACCTATTTGTTGATGATGCCTTTGCCCATGTTAAAGAAATAGCATTTGCACATGCTGACCTAGCAAATGAAATACCCCATTACCGCATGATAACCACTAATGACACATGAGATGAAGAAGCAACAGGTTATGTATGATGAAGATGACATTTTATATTAAGGTGAAACTTTATGTTGTCACAGCTGAGATTTTGTTGTAATGTTTATGCACAAAATCCCCCACATTAACATTGGAGGAGGAATAATCTTAGTCTTTCGTGGTTACGAGATAAGACAATGATATAATAGAATATTTGATGAATACCATGGAACAAATCAGAGCAGATGATTGTTGCACATATGAGGACCATATTTGAAGTCATTATTGAAGGATTATCAGTAGACAAGAGACACAAATGAATTATGATAATCCCATGGAACCACAGGTACTAAGGACACAAAATGGAGATTAAATAATGGAGAAAAAAAAATAATGACTGAATAATTGCTACGCCCAGAGGTAAAGGAAATAGAGATGCATCCGCATTTTGGAGAAGATATCTCTTTGATTTTTGCTTATTGCCTTTGTAATATGAACATTGTTGTATAACAAATGACTATTCCTTATCACGAATTACAGAATGTTGTAAGATAGTTGGAATAAATTGACAATTTAAAATACTCATAACATACCCAGAATTACAGGAGAGAAAATAAATAAATGATTGATGAAAGTGGACACACTGAGATTTGCTCACCCCGAGGATATTGGATTAAAAAAAAAAAAAAATAATGTTATCCCAAGGACAGACATGTCACAGATATATCATGGAGATACTATGAAAAAAAAAAAAAAAAAAGAATATCTAGATTAGAAATGCAGCAAACTTGGTCAAGGACACCATGAAATAGACCCCCGCCCCACACTTAAGATAACTGACGGATGAGATTTTTGAATTATAAGTACCATAAGTCACCCATCTGGCTGTAGTCAGCGGATGTTACAGGCACCACATAACTCTGACTAACCCTCGACCAGCGAAGGCAGAGTTGGTGTCGAAATTTTGCACATATGTAAAAAGACATGTTTTTGTTCATGTTTTAGTAAAGTCTAGACATTTATGTTAATAGTTCTATAAATGATTAGTTGATATATTGATGATAAATATTCGCAAATATAGTACATGGACAATTAATAAGGATATATTTCCAGTACAGAATAAGAGGAATAGGAAGGATCCACATTTTAAATATTGGAGCACCATGAGCGAGGAATTGGACTTATAAAGAAAATGGAAATGGTACACTGTATGCAAGGATAACCAGAAATAATATGGATAAATAGTAGTCAGAGTGCCAGGAACTTTGTCTTACGAGAATATTGTAGATTCCTCACGATCAATTGATTATTTTCTTCCTTTCTATGTCACATATTTTTTTGAGTGATGACCCCAAAATTTTTTTTTTTCATCTCATATTGTCAAAAGTTCTTACATCTCAGTTGATAGTTCCATAAATAATTGTTTGATGTGTTTGCATAAAGGTATTGCTAGATAAGGTACATAGGGAGTTACTAAGGATGAATTCTCAAGATAACAGGAGGACTAGAATAGATACAATGATATTGGAACACCATAAATGATACATTGGTGTTATGAAAAAAAAAAAAAAGGAGACAAATATAAATTGTATACAAGGATGCCTCGAGAGTGACAACATGGATACATATTGTCAAGAGTATAAGCAGTTGTCTTAAAAGAGAAAATAAAGTAATACGGAACCCAATGTAGAAAATTCATGATGATTTGGAAACTATATTTTTCTTTTCCCTTATATTTCATAATATGATAGTAACACATTCGTCTGTTGGTTGCTGAATAATTTGATGTTTGAAAATTGATGTATGGTAAGTCAAAGAAGATCTTTGAAGAATAAATATATATATAGAATAATATTTCTAGGGAAGAGTTCAAAAAAAAAAAAAAAATACTGTATTGACAGAAAAGAAGGAATGATTAGAAATAACTGACTAATGGACAGGATCACCACCAGACGTACGGATATTGGAGACAAACATCACATATTTTAAAAAAAAAAAAAAAAAAATGTAATATAGAACATTTTCTACAGTGACGGACTTAGAACGAATTTATACACTTACCATTTAGAAAATGTCTATAACAAGGAAACATTCAGATAGATAAATAAGGATAAGCCATGAGGTTTTAATGCTTTTATTGTAAAAAAATGATTACTTATAAAAATGATGCTAGTTATATTATCATCTGATAAATATGCATATTATGTCTAGAGATGTTTTCTACATGTAATAATGAGCAAGTGGCTCATTCAAATGATGAGTACCCATGAAAACATTGGCTATTTTATGAAAGTGGATTGCCATTACCATAGGAATTGGAAATCCTGGACATTACTAAGGATATTGCAGAGTACTTGGGAAATAGAATAAATAAGTACGCCAGAAAAAAAAAAAAAAAGATTTTTTTTTAGTACTTGCAGGCTTTTAATATGGAGCAAATAACAGTACAGAAAAGAGATAACACCCCTACCATATCCAAGAGAATGTAATCAACTATATTTTTGAATGAAATGTAATAGATTATGATAATCCAGCCAAGTTCTGCAAATAAGATAGTTTATTGTTCATTCCCCAGTGTTGCCACTCGTCACATTTTTTTTAGTGATGACCTTATGAGTGTTTTGCAGATTTTGTTGGGCAGTGTTGCCAATTTGTAAATTTGGTGAAAAATATTATGATGTGATGAATAAGTTACACTTTTTGAAGTTGATGTCCACTACTAGTTTTTTTTTTACATAGCAGACGACCTCATATAGACATAGGACCCCAGTATAGGAATTAGATTAAATTTTTTGGAAATATTTTTGGACTTAGAAAAATTTTTGAACTTTAAATTTTTCTGAAAAATTTTTTTTGAACTTAGAAATTTTTGGGGATGGATTTTTGTTATTGATAGTACTCAAATGTCTCCTACGGGATACATTTGCAGAGCCCCGGGATCTATATGTGGCCGTGTACATAGTTGTTCCTTTGGAAACAGACTATATTCTTACAAGACAGAGGAAGCACAGACCACCCCATAATTTTATATTTTATGAGAAACAGAAAATAATAAATAGTGTCACATATTTAGGGTAGAGTCGCTTCTACACGCCATTTCTAATAATTGGGTGATTTCCCCTGACCAATCGGATAGCTCAGATTTACCCCGGGGAAAGTGGAACAACGACGCCATTTGGCAGTAGAATGAAAGAGCGCAACTCAAGAGGTCGTATCTGGTCCAGCTCTACATATTTCTTAGTTTGAGAAAATCAAACTTCAACATTTCTTATAAAATGTGTATTTCAGGACATTGAGTGGTTATATATATATATTTCTTACTGGCGTAAGTAGTGACAATCGTTAAATATGTATTTTGAATAGAGCTCCCAACCCTAGTCGCAGCAGAACTAGGTTCGAGGATTTGAGTCAATTTGCAAAAAATAGTCTTACACCTCAAACCATGTAGAGTAGAAAATATTCTTGTGTTGGAAAGCATTTAACTCAAGGAATGCTTATGATTATAAAGAAATCAAGGACAAATCTGAGGAGATGGGTAAATGTCGTCGAACCTAAAATAAGACTGTAACTTAAAAGAAGGAACACGGTGGAATGAGAAGGTTCGCCATATTTGACAATTGAGTAGGCCTACGAGACAAGGATGCAAAAAGGGATTTTTGCATCGATGAAAGCATCTGATGAGATGATAGAATTTTATTATACTTATTATTGTAAAAATGTTCTGAATTCCAGACTTTGTTGAAATTTTAAGTTTCATGCTGAAAGATATTAAAAGTTTTGCATGAAATCGAACGCTGTTGAAAAGGTGAATTACTACAGTTTTGAGATCTAGATAAGAAATCTATCCATTTCAATTAAATTCGCTACATCAACACCTAAGAGAAGAAAATCGAACCTGGTAACACAAATTTAAGAGAGAAATCTAAATCTCTGGTGATTAGGCCAGTTAAACATCTGCTCTCTGTAAAGTAAACTGAAAATACTGCATATACCGGCACTGCCACATGAAGGTAATATGGTGCCGTTCCAGTCCTAAGGAACACCTGCCCCGGCTACATTGCTTTGATGAGACAAAGAAGATCTATCTATCTATCTATCTATCTATCTATCTATCTATCTATCTATCTATCTATCTATCTATCTATCTATCTATCTATCTATCTATCTATCTATCTATCTGTCTGTCTGTCTGTCTGTCTGTCTGTCTGTCTGTCTGTCTGTCTGTCCGTCCGTCCGTCCGTCCGTCCGTCCGTCCGTCCGTCCGTCCGTCCGTCCGTCCGCCTATCTATCTATCTATCTATCTATCTATCTATCTATCTATCTATCTATCTATCTATCTCCCTATCTATCTATCTATCCATCTATCTATCTATCTATCTATCTATCTATCTATCTATCTATCTATCTATCTATCTATCTATCTATCTATCTATCTATCTATCTATCTATCTATCTATCTATCTATCTATCTATCTATCTATCTATCTATAAGAGTGTATCAGTCAGCCGTATGAAAGAAGATTTTGAGATCCATTGCAGCCCTCCTTCTACATCGAGAAGGTATTTAATGTTCTGAAAGAGAGCTACTCTGGGCAGTTCCTGGACAATACCTTCCTGGGCCCTAAGCCCTAAAAATAGTATGGTCTCTCCCCCCCACCCGGCGGGCGGGCTCCTAAGCGGTGTTGCCCCACCGGGCGTAATTTGAGAAATGAAACATACAATTTCACAGAAAATAATTATTTGCTTATATGAAGGTTGGCGCCACCACGCGACCTCGCACCACCGTGAAAAATTCTTAGCTCCGGCAATGGAACACCCCCCTTTCCTATAAAATGCGAACCTAAAAAAAAATTTGTTTAAATTCAAACAGATTGTATGTTTTTTATTATGTCAATTCAAATAGCAGTCAAATGGGACCTAAGACGCGTCAACAGTGGGGAATGCTGTTAACGACCCATAGCTAGACTGCTTGCGTCAGGGTCAGCGAACCAGAGCTGACCAAGACCCTACTCCACCTCCAAGTGGTGGTCCTGGAAACAGGCTGCATCACTGCAGTCTGGCTGAGTGAGTAGGGATCGAAGAGGGAAGGCTAACCCGGTCCCAAAAATGCCGTGCTGAAGTCGGATGTGTTGGCCGAAAGCGCAAATATTCAGCTTCGCTGTAAACGGACACAACGCAACCAACGTCCTTTTCAGGACGAACGAAGATGAAATAGCAGTCAAATTAAATGTGTGCTTCAAAATTGCATCTTTTTCGATTTTCTGATTGTGAAATTTGTGATTAGACCCAATAACAAATTTTACGTTTTTATTACAGTAAAATTCCCATATTTTACATGTCATCACTCAGCACTGATGTCTTGCAAGGCTGCAATTACAGCCACCCCTGGACTGAACCATAAACAACTAAACAAGTGCAAAAAAAATGTCAGTGATACAATAATTACAAATCAAAGTACTCGAACATGCAGATTGAAGTGGTCACGTATAATTCATTCAGTTTTATCATCAACAATTAATTTGAATTTTCCTCTTTGCTTTGGTGCCCCTGGTAGCCTAAGCATGCGCTTAGTGTGCTTAATGATAATCAGGCCCCCTGGCTCTTCTTCTTCTTCTTCATGTACCAAGCCTAATGGCGTAGGAGATCAAGTCTCTCCACAACTTCCTGTCTCCAGTACAATTTATCAATTCTATTGTTGACCTCCTTCCACGCTACGATGTCAAACTGTCCAGTATTTGCTCTCTTTGTCTTCCCCTATCTCTTTTTCCTTCAACTTACCTGTTGTTACAATATATTCCAGTTTTCATCTTCTCATAACATGCCCCCCCCCCCCCCCCCCCCCAACCCTCCCTTAAAAAAGTGGATTGCTTCTTTCTAACTTGTGAAATAAGCTTCCTTTGCGCATTGGCATTCTTATTAGTCTTTTTGGCTGGTATTTTTAACGTTCTACAGTAAAACCACATCCCTGTGGCCTCTAGTGCTTTCCCTACCTGTTTTACTAACTGTCCATGACTCACTTCCATACATCAGGATTGGTTCTATATAACACTGAATAACTATCTTTCTTACTTCCATTGACAAAGTACCGTAGCACAAAATACTCCTCATATTATAGAATGCTGTTTTTGCTTGAGCTATTCTGCTCTTTACTTCTGAGATGCATCTTCCATCCGTTGTTTTTTATGTGCCCACGTATTTGAATCTATTCACCTGTTTTACAACTGTTTCATTTTACTTTGATAGTGCATTCTGGGGAAGCCATTTTCTTTGAGACGACCATTACTTCTGTCTTTTTGCTATTAAGGCTTTATTTTCCCTTTCTGTCACTATTGTATCAACCATTTCCTGCAGCAGCTCCTTTTCACTATTTGCTATTAAGTCTGTATCATCAACGTATCTGAACTTGTTTATGTATCCGCCAAATGATATTCCTGACGCGTCCTCTAGGGATCCCATTATACCTTCACTGTATAAATTGAACAGATCCGGTGACATCCCAAATCCCTGCCTGACACCCATTTTACTGCTGAAACGTCCCTTTTTGTCTGCTAATTCTTACAGCTGCTGTTTGTTGCCAGTACATGTTCCTTATTATTCTCGTCTTTATCATCAATGTTATTATTGTTCAGAATCAACATCATTGCACTCCGGGCAAACCCATAGGTGCTCAGTCTTTTCTTTTTGGTTTAATTTAATGATGAAAAATATCATGTTCAACCTCTGATGGGTTATAATTTGGATATATATTGTTTTCAATTCCAAATAATATGAACAACCGCCGATATGGAAAGTGGCATCACACCTGTCAGTTACCAATTATGCTTGTACCTCGTATGTTTAAAAAAAAAAAAGCCCCAACCAAACCGAGACAAAACCAAACAAAAATAATATTAAGTGGGAGGGTTGTAAAGGCCTGATGTTTCCAGTTATACAATTGACTTTAATAGATATTTAATTGACTTTCACCTGCCAAAAGTCATAAATTCTCCCTTAGCAAACGTCGAAGGGTATGAATGCTAATTGTTCCTGTTGCGCACTGGTTGTATATATGCCGGATGCATCCTCTCATAGGTTCATCCCTGCCAGTCTTACGCCTAATGCCAAACTCCAGCAGTATTAGCTTTAATGATTCATCGATTGCAGTGTCATTCTCTAATAGACGATCATTAATTATCCCCAGTATCTCCCTTGTCCTTATCCAATGCACCTACTATAGGTGCTCTTGTAGCTAGCCTATTAGCTCTTTCACTGCCACGTACCTCTGCATGCCCAGGGCAGTAGATCCACACCAGTTCTTGAAGATTCGAGGCTTCTATGGAGGTTTTCCATTCATGCCGTAACCATCTATTTTGGATCTTCCGAAGCACGTTGGTGCTTTCTAACATTTTGATAATTTCCTCAAGTTTCACTTTGTCAAATGTCTTAGTGTAATCTTATAAAGCATAAATAGAGATCTGTTTGTACTTCTATGGCTTTTTGTATTAATGTTCTTATAATTTGGCATGCTCAGGGTCAATTATTTTTTTTTTTTAATAAAGTTTTGGCGAGGCGCGTCCCGTTCAACCTAGTCGGTTATATTAGGGCGCATGTCCAAATATAAAAGACCCTTAGGTCTGGGGTTTTGTCAGGGTCAATTAATATAGCTGTCTCAAGTACTTTTTGTGTGTTGGAAACTAGATCTATTGGAAACCGTTACTTAAAGAGGACGTTACTCTATTTAAATTTAGGAAATATAGCTCATTTGTGTGGTTCGGATGAAAAAAAGGGTAAGATGTCTGCTGAATAATGATCTATGATTGTGGCGACTCAAACTAAATCAATAGTTGAGTCAGGAGTCAAAATACGCATTTGTGCAGGAGGGGCACATCAAGATATTACTTCTACTAAAGTGGTCTGGAAATATTTTTCTCCTAGATTATACTTTCAGCAAAGTAAGATTGTTTGAAATGTTGTATTTTTAAAATGACGTAGTGACCATTGAGGGTATCGGGGCCAGAGCACTGATTAAATAACCGACAATTCCTTAGTCATGAATATCAGAATTAACAGCGGTTTGGGTAATGTCCTATCTTTCGTACCTTTTTGGTCCGCAGTGAATATGTGTAGTTAGGTGTTGTTTCGTAGCGGTTAGGATTAGGGTTAGTATTATGGTGAACACAAACCCTGATCCTAACACTAAGCGCTACGAAACAACACCTAACTATTCATATTCACTGCGGAGCAAAAAGGTACGAAATATAGGAAATTGCCGCGGTGTGTATGAAAAACAACTGAACGTGTATTAGATCCGGCCTTAAAATAGAATTCAGAGACACGGTAATAAGGTTTGGGGGCTAGGAATCATAAACCTGAACTTGGTTGAAATGAAGCATAGTGGGACGTGTTCTTCGATGCCATTCAAATAAATCGTTAGGATTAGGTTTAGGATTCCTAACCTTTACTGCTGATTACTTTATCTCGGTAATCTTTACCTTTAGTGCCGTCGAGTATGTGTAATATGTGTATTTTCGTACCATTTAGGGTTAGGTTTAGGGTAAGGGATAACCCTAACTCAAAACACATATACATACTCGACGGCACTAAAGGTAAAGATTACCCTTTGTCTCTAGTTCATTTAAAGGCTGTATCAAACACACGCCCCACTATTATTCATTTCAACGCCATAACCTTATTTCTAACCCTAACGACGAAGGCAACTAATTTGGATTAGGTTGACCATCTGTTCTCTTTTCTCCGGATTTGTCCTCTTTTTCACCTTAAGATTGGGCAGCCAGGCAACATTTTTCAAAACTGCAATTTTCCTAAGTTTTCCCCTCCGACATTGAACATGACATTGAAAAGAGGTCTGTTTTATGCAAGTATATTCTCTAAGGAGTATATTTCAAGAAAATATGTAGTTCAGATGTTGAAGTTCAAAACTGCATTAAATCTGTTATAGACATTCTTAAGCATCATTTTTGTCAATAGTCTGTGCCCTAGAAGATTTCTAATATGCTTGTTGAAAAACGAAGAGGTGAACTTTGTAGTTAGTATGACAAGTTTTAAGAGGATAATAAATGCCTGTACATCTGTTGCTTAGAAGACTTTGATATCGATGAAACTATTAGAAGATTTCACATGCATGTTCTTCATGGATGACTACATGGAGTACCAACATGTGTAGTTGTGCAAGCTTCTGGGCAATATTTTACTGATAAAGATGTTGCATTTGACAATGAAAGTGCTTTGATCAACTTAACAATCAGTCAACATTTGTTGAACGTAACATCAGTGATGAAGGATTCATGCAGTTGCTGGCACATTACAAAGGAACCAAATTTTTAAAACAATCAGTGAATGTTGAATTTCATTGTGAACTGTTAATAATCGCACAAAATATATTTGCGGTGCCTGGTCACAATGGAAACAGGGACAGGCTTATTTCGTTGATGAAAAGTCATGGGACAAAGGACAGAAGCATGTTAAATGTGGATTCGATCAACAGAATTTTGCTTCTGCAATATAATTTAAAAGAATATTATGCGGTAAATTCCATGATGATTTAAAAGACAATAATGAACCGTTAAAGAAGATAATAACAGTGACCTAAAATGAAATAAAATAAAATAAGCAATTATAATGATAATAATAAGAACAATAGTAATAATAAGAAGAACAATAATAATTTTATCAATACTGATTGATTTGTGGAAAGTTAACTTTTGATGGTAAAATGATTTTAAAACAATACGTTTTAAAGAATGTTTTCTTTCAATTTTTTTTTTCTAACCTTTGCAAAACTAGCTCTAGTCATCACAATCATGCATTAATAGATTTAAATTAATACGTCTTATGTTTTTGTCCTTTTTTTTGGTCTAGTTTGTCTTCTTTTTTATGTTAAAAAGTCAGAAAATGTCCTCTTTTTGCAAAAAGCGATATGGTTACCTTAATTTGGATGGCATCAAAGAACACATCCCAAATGTTCTATATTTCATCCATTAACAGCAGTAGGTTACACCAAAGATACACCTTAAGTGCAAAAAAAAAATAATATTTAAATATATTTTTTTAGCGAAGTTCAATTATCTACAGTGCATTATTTTCTTTCAGTGCAATCTGTTAACTCTTAGTATATGTGCTCAAAAACCACGTTTTTACGAGCTGATTTCAGAGAGTACATTTTTAGACATGACTGCCTTTACTGATTTTGCATTAACTCTTAGAATCCGGCAAGCCCCGTGAAGTGGCGCGGGTTTAGTACCAATTTTACGGCTCGCCCCGTGAAGTGGCGATAGACGTAAAGTCTCTTTCGGCAAAGTTTAATGAAAAATTGTCGATGTTTTATCCAATCCAACATTTACAAAGTCACTTCCTATATTTACTCTGTTTACATTTTCATCGTGGTGTATTTATATTCGTTATTACGTTCGATTTTAGTACCTTTGTTCGGCCGTTGATCGTAAACACATTTTTTTCTAACCAAAATGGCTTCATCTTCAAACGATAAGCAAAGGTTATCGGCGGTGCAAGCAGAACGACTTATTTCTTCTTGGATCGAACATGAGGATGATCAGTTATCGAGTGAAGATGACAGTTCAGATTCAGAATATATTTTGCCCAGCGAAGATATATGTAATCAAAACACTGAATCAGATGAGAAGGGGGCGTTTCCCCTAGCTGGTTCTGTCAGTGGTAGTAGTACTAGAAATGGCAGGCCAGTGAAAAGACAAGGAAAAGGTAAAGCTCCCATGAAGAAAAGATTAAGAGAAGATAGGCCTACATCTAGATCAACCCATAAAGAAGCAGAATCCACAAGTACTGATGGTAATACAAGTACAATGAATGAGGAAATTAGGTGGAATGAAGTTGATGCTGGCTCAACACAAAATGCTTTCCACTTTGTACCGCCTCATGCTAGGATTACAGGTGTGAATCCAAATATTATACCTGATGATTCTTCTGCATTTTATTGTCTCAATGCTCTTTTAACTAATGAGATTATAGATGAGCTTACTGTTTCTATAAATGAATATATTGCCTCATATACTGACTCTGTCAGTCAAATTCAGAAACGGCGACAAAAAGATCTGTCTATCAAAACTGGTATCCAGTTAATCTCCAGAACTGTGCAAGTTTTTTGCTGTGATAATAGCAATGGGAATTGTGAAAAAACCAGCCATTAGTGATTATTGGTCTAATGAAGGCTTTATGCACACTCCCTGGTACAGACAGATGTTTACACGGGATAGGTTTCAGATGTTATATCACACGATGTTTCATGTGAGTGATGTAGACGCACAAGGTAAAGCAAAGATCGAACCATTTCTACAGAAAATGTTATCTAGATTCCAGGAAGCATTTTATCCTTACAAGGAGCTGTCTTTGGATGAAATGGTAATTGGGTGGAAAGGCAGATGGGCTCACAAAATGTTCAATCCAAAAAAACCATGCATTCTTGTTTCAAGTTGCGCAACAGTGGAAAGCAAGGACATCACCAATCGCTTTGGTGAAACAAAAATAAACCACTGATGATTGATTATTACAATCAACACATGAATGGATGGATGTGACAGAGTGGACCAAAGCATTGTAACATATGGCACATTTAGCAGAAGAACAAGAAAAAAATTTTCTTCTAGATTTTTGAAATAGCTCAGCTCAATGCGTATAAATTATTTGCACTGTCAAGAACAACAAATGCCAAAAAACAGAGCCTTCTTCAATTTAAACGGCAACTTGTCAATGAGCGCTCTCTCTTGTTGCTGCTGTGGATTTCCAGCAAATTCCTCCCAGGATTGGACATGGCAATCAAGTGAACAATCCAGTCAACAGACTAGGAGGAACAAACCATTTAATTAAAAAATCCAAGTCTCATCACAACTGTGTCGTTTGCAGCACCCCTCAAGTAAGGGTCAGGACATCCTTTTATTGTGAAGGATGCACAAATAATCCCCATCTACATCCAAATAACTGTTTTGCTGCTTATCATGAAAGGAAATAGTTTGTGGTAAATATCAGTTGTGCATAAAGTGTGTACATAGTTTATTTTCGTCATGATTTTTCAATATGTGACCTGAACATTTCAAAAGGAAACATTTTTATTTATTATTCGAAACAACTGAAACTTGTCTGTGTTCTGTATAATTGGATGAAAGTGGTTCTCGGAGTTCCAGGCTTCCAAATTGGATTATTTTTGTGGGTAAGTACAACTTTTTTCCACATTTTTTAATATTTTAAAATTGTTCTGCACTCATTACTGTATATGTTGCATGCATGTTTAACACAGCACTTAACAATTAGGTTAGGTGCATGTCAAAGGGGTTTCATTTCTCTATATTTAGATAAATATAAAACTTTATGTTATCATTATAAATAAATTATTTAATGCAAAATCAGTAACGGTAGTCATGTCTGTAAATAAAGGTTAAAATATTTGTGCGCTTAAATATACCAAACAAATTCAAATTGTGATAAAAACTTTATTTGTGCTCAGAAACAACTCCAACTTTCCTACATTATGTGAAAATGGATGTACTTTAAAATGAAAGTAGGTTTAGGGGTAGAAGTTTACCAGAATTAATTATACATATTGATAAGGACAATTTGTTTTTCAATTTTTTATCTTTTTAAATTTTTCTGCATTCATTACTGCATATGTTGCATGCATGTTTAAAATCATTGAATAATTCAGTTAAGTGCATGTCAAAGGGGTTTCATTTCTCTATATTTAGATATATAACACTTCATGTTATCATTATAAATAAATTATTTAATGCAAAATCAGTAACGGTAGTCATGTCTGTAAATAAAGGTTAAAATATTTGTGCGCTTTATCTAAATATACCAAAAAAATTCAAATTGTGATAAAAACTTTATTTGTGCTCAGAAACAGCTCCAACTTTCCTACATTATGTGAAAATGGATGTACTGTTAAGTGGTGTTAAACATGCATGCAACATATACAGTAATGAGTGCAGAAAAATTTTAAAATTGAAAAAATTGAGAAACAAATTGTACTTATCAATATGTATAATTAATTCTGGTAAACTTCTACCCCTAAACCTACTTTCATTTTAAAGTACATCCATTTTCACATAATGTAGGAAAGTTGGAGTTGTTTCTGAGCACAAATAAAGTTTTTATCACAATTTGAATTTTTTTGGTATATTTAGATAAAGCGCACAACTATTTTAACTTTTATTTACAGACATGACTACCGTTTCTGATTTTGCATTAAATAATTTATTTATAATGATAACATGAAGTGTTATATATCTAAATATAGAGAAATGAAACCCCTTTGACATGCACCTAACTGAATTATTCAATGATTTTAAACATGCATGCAACATATGCAGTAATGAATGCAGAAAAATTTAAAAAGATAAAAAATTGAAAAACAAATTGTCCTTATCAATATGTATAATTAATTCTGGTAAACTTCTACCCCTAAACCTACTTTCATTTTAAAGTACATCCATTTTTACATAATGTAGGAAAGTTGGAGTTGTTTCTGAGCACAAATAAAGTTTTTATCACAATTTGAATTTTTTGGGTATATTTAGATAAAGCGCACAAATATTTTAACCTTTATTTACAGACATGACTACCGTTACTGATTTTGCATTAAATAATTTGTTTATAATGATAACATAAAGTTTTATATATATCTAAATATAGAGAAATGAAACCCCTTTGACATGCACCTAACTCAGAGGTTTTCAAACTTTTTTGGTCCGCGGCTCCCTTGACCTGTGCATAAATCACAGCAGCTCCTCTCTATACTATATATTATATATAAGCAATTGTACCCAAAAAGATGTTAATGACTTCTGAATGTGCATATTTTACATCTGATACCAATTGGGGGGGGGGGCGGGGGGGGGGGGGTAAATAAGTTAAGTTTCGGACACAAAATAAATAAGACTATTTATTTTGTAAATGAAAAACTAAATTAATTTAATCAACTTTTAGTCAATGAGAAAGATGAGCTTGCTTCTTCATCATCAGTTCTTCAAATCTGGGCACAAATTTGGAAATTGCGATTCGAATCTCCTTCTTGAACGAACGAACAAAATCTTTATTTCATCAGGGTAAAGAAATAGGCATAATTGCCTTTTTACATTTCTGCCCTGCAATACACTTTTCAGCGTTTTAAAAATTAAAATTAAAATAATTTTTAATTAATTAATTTTTAATTAATTTAAACGTTCAATCGCGATCTGTATTTTGTTTTGATGGCAGCCAATGCAGAAAACCCTGTCTCAAACAAGTAGGATGTTGCAAATGGAATCAAAACTCGTAGGGCCTTGCTGCCTACTTCTGTATATTCCTGGTTCACCAAGCTCCAAAACTCTGGTAGTGATGAAGAGTTGAACTTCAATTTCAGTGTGGAGTCTGTGTACACACTTTGTACTTTGTACACAACTGATATTTACCACAAACTATTTCCTTTCATGATAAGCGGCAAAACAGTTATTTGGATGTAGATGGGGATTATTTGTGCATCCTTCACAATAAAAGGGTGTCCTGACCCTTACTTGAGGGGTGCTGCAAACGACACAGTTGCGATGAGACTTGGATTTTTTAATTAAATGGTTTGTTCCTCCTAGTCTGTTGACTGGATTGTTCACTTGATTGCCATGTCCAATCCTGGGAGGAATTTGCTGGGAATCCACAGCAGCAACAAGAGAGAACTCATTGACAAGTTGCCGTTTAAATTGAAGAAGGCTCTGTTTTTTGGCATTTGTTGTTCTTGACAGTGCAAATAATTTATACGCATTGAGCTGAGCTATTTCAAAAATCCAGAAGAAAATTTTTTTCCACCACTTTCTTGTTCTTCTGCTAAATGTGCCATATGTTACAATGCGTTGGTCCACTCTGTCACATCCATTCATGCGTTGACTGTAAGTTCTTTCGATTAACGTTGACAGTCCCAGTGAAATAATGACTCCTGTTATTCAGATATTGAAGCAACGGCACAGTTGTGTAATATCAATCAGCATAGATGTGATGACCTTTTCCACATGGTTGTAGCAAAGTGTCAAAAACTTTGATGGCTTGCTGGCTATTTACATCAATATCTGGACTGTAAGAAGTATTGGCCCCAAAATATATCAACAAATTTACTACATACCCTGTGCTACTGTCGCAAAGACCGAATGTCTTCACATGATATTTTTTGGGTTTAGAGGCATTGAACATTTTGTGAGACCATCTGCCTCTCCACCCAATTACCATTTCATCCAAAGACAGCTCCTTGTAAGGGTGAAATGCTTCCTGGAATCTAGATAACATTTTCTGTAGAAATGGTTCGATCTTTGCTTTACCTTGTGCGTCTACATCACTCACATGAAACATCGTGTGATATAACATCTGAAACCTATCCCGTGTAAACATCTGTCTGTACCAGGGAGTTTGCATAAAGCCTTCATTAGACCAATAATCACTAATGGCTGGTTTTTTCACAATCCCCATTGCTATTATCACAGCACAAAACTTGCACAGTTCTGGAGATGTAACTGGATACCAGTTTTGATAGATCATTTTGTCGCCGTTTCTGAATTTGACTGACAGAGTTGATCAGCATATTCATTTATAGAATCAGTAAGCTCATCTATAATCTCATTAGTTAAACGAGCTTTGAGACAATAAAATGCAGAAGAATCATCAGGTATAATATTTGGATTCACACCTGTAATCCTAGCATGAGGCGGTACAAAGCGGAAAGCATTTTGTGTTGAGCCAGCATCAACTTCATTCCACCTAATTTCCTCATTCATTGTACTTGTATTACTATCAGTACTTGTGGGTTCTGCTTCTCTATGGGGTGATCTAGATGTAGGCCTATCTTCTCTTAATCTTTTCTTCATGGGAGCTTTACCTTTTCATTGTTGTCTTTTCACTGGCCTGGAATTTCTAGTACTAGTACTACTGACAGAACCAGCTAGGGGAAATGCCCCCTTCTCATCTGATTCAGTGTTTTGATTACATATATCTTTGCCGGGCAAAATGTATTCTGAATCTGAACTGTCATCTTCACTCGATAACTGATCATCTTCATGTTCGATCCAAGAAGAAATAAGTCGTGCTGCTTGCACCACCAATAACCTTTGCTTACAATTGTTTGAAGAGGAAGCCATTTTGGTTAGAAAAAATTTGTTTACGATCAACAGCCGAACAAAGGTACTAAAAATCGAACGTAATAACTAATCAAAAATATACACCACGCTAAAATTGTAAACAGATTGAATACAGGAAGTGACTATAAATGTTGGATTGGATAAAACATCGGCAATTTTTCATTAACTCTTTGCCGATAGAGACTTCATGTCTAACGCCACTTCACGGGGCTAGCCATATATTTGGTACCAATTAGGCGCCACTTCACGGGGCGAGCCGGATACTAAGAGTTAAGGGCTAATACCATTAGGTATCCTATAACAGTGTAAAGACATTAGGGCAAGGAAATACTGAGAAAAACTTTTATGAGTTAATAGTTCATCAGGTGATCTGTTAAGCAGGGAATTCTTGGTTATTTATGTATATGTAAACACTACACTACTAGGAGCCGCGGTAGCATAGTGGTTAGTGCACTGGCTTCCTAGCGCAGTGGTCTATGGTTCGATCCCCAGATGAGGCGGAAAATTTTTAGGCCACAAACGGCTCCTGGGTCGACCCAGCCCCAAATGGGTACCAGAGCTACTCTGGGAAGGTTAAGGCGGCCGGCGTGATGCCGACCACATCACCCCTCGTGTGCCGACGGTCAAGATAATATGGGCCTAACACCATATTCCCAATATGCCTCAATGGGCGTGTAACGGGATCCTTTACCTTTTTTTTTTTACTTTTTAAACACTAACATTTATCCTCGCTTGCTTGTGTGCATGTGTCTGTCTGTTTATGTGTGTTATATATAGTAATAGTGCGTTATAGGAAAGTTTGTTTTGCCTTTTCCCACTGTTATATTGATGGCCTTGTGTTCTGGATCTTGTCCTTTCTGTAAAATGTTGGTAAAAATTATTCAGAGGCAAAATAATACAAAATAAATATAATGCTTGGATACATACATTATATAGTAAAGTAATGAAGTACTGGGGGTGTTGTTGAAATTGGTAATGAGTATGACTGAAAACAGAGGGAAAAAGAGTTTGGATTTTTCTGAAATACAAAATGAAAATGGATTTTCCATACAAAATGAAGTCTCAGGTGTAAATGGAATGGAAAGGACAGCACCAGAGAATGATGAAAGTAAGTTTTTTTTTTTTAAAATAAAGTAATCTGTCTTAGATAATGGGCTTTACATTATTAGCATTATTTGACTAATTTATGAGATATAAAGTGCACAGTCTGTATCTATATTAGAAAGTGCCACGTACACAGTTTGCAGTGTCTAAAGTACCATGTGCATGGTTTATAGTTGCCTGTACTATCCACACCGTATGTCCTATGAGATACTCTGTAAACAGCCTATAACAGAAAGTGCCTGCATGAAAGTCTACAAGCCCAGAAGCTTACACATTTTTACTCCAAGTAGTTCCCCAGTATCTCTGAGCAAAGAATAGGACTACTGCTCCTACAGACATGTTATAAGATGTGACTAACATGAAGTTATGCTTGGGGCTCGCAGCTTCATTATATAAAAGAAATGGGTACAGAAACCACAGCTGAAAGCTCACTTGAGTGCTTTAGTGCAGGCTTCCAGCAAGGGGGACCAGCTGTAGTGATGGCTCCATGCCCCAAAGGGGAATGATAATGGTGATAAGAAGAAATATATATATATTTTTTCTTATGTATAGTATCTATATATGTTTTTGTTTCTTGCTTTCCTTAACCCTTGTATCAGTGTTACAGCATTCACATGTTACGTGTAACAGTCTGTGGTATAAAGTGCTATAAAGGAACATACTAAAAAGTATGGCATTCATCATTCATTACCCTTTAGCACCCAGGGAGCATAAGCCTTCAACAAACACATGCCCAATCCTCCCGTCTTGTGTCATCACAAACACATGCCCAATCCTCCATCTTGTGTCATCACACAAACACATGCCCAATCCTCCCGTCTTGTGTCATCAGGTCAAGGTCTTTTCATGTCTTCCTCATCATTTTCATTTCTGTCTCCAATTCTGTTCTCCATGGGTTTTTCAGTCTACCAACTGTTTCTGTTATCCTCTACTAAGGAAGGGTTGGGTATAGGCCCCTACTATCCCATCCTGTAGACAATTGAAGCCACAAAATCTTCAGCAAGCAAAATGAATAAGTCAACTAAGGTATAAGAAACTCAGCCCTGCTCCTGTAACACACAAAGATTGTATTGCAGAAGAATCTTACTGTAATGACTTTGTACACAAGATCATATTTTTCATAATCCCAAAATTGTGTTTGTAATTTACATCATAGGTTGTATCTTTCAACAACAAAATGACCATTAGAGAACAGTGGTCATGCCAATAGACATGAATTGTTCTGAGAAATGGAGAACAGTGATGCTGAATGTCGGTCACATACTTTATTTTGAGTACTGAATACTAACAAACTTAATGAAATACGATGAGAATTTAACTGTATATTGGGAATAAGATCATTGCATACCTGTCAACCTCCTGAGACAAAAATCTGTATGCCGGACCAAAAAAATCCTTACAAACACCCAACAATTCTTACGCAAAAAATATATTAATAAATTATACACAATACAGTTTTAAAATGAGAAATGACATATACAAATCTATTAGCTTTTGAATTAGTGTGGTATAAAACATGCTAATAGTCTCATGCTGTTCTTTACATATAAAAAACTTAATGATCGTGAGGTACTATTCTTTCGATGCACAGTGTTTTGTATTATAATCAACACATGCACTTTTAGCACTTTGCAGAATTGTATTTGTGGGCTTGAAGTCTGCACAGCATGTATCAATGTTAATCTTACACTGTAAAAAAGAAGTGAGTGTGTCTGCATTCATGGACCTCCTGCAGTCTGTGTGGACTTTTTTATTGAAAAATAAAGCAGCGAAGTTTATGCAAACAAACTTTTTTTTCTAGTTATGTAGGGCCAACACAGAATATTATGACATTAATTTATTGGAAATATTTAAATGATCAAAATATAACTGGAAAGATAAAGAGAACGACATAAAAAAAAAAAAAACATACAACAAAGCAAAGAGCTAACAGCAAAAAAAAAAAAAAAAATTTAACAAATTATGAACAGAATATCAAATCTAGGAAGAAAAACGTAGCACCAACAATTTACAAAATTATTTAAGAGTTGGTAGCCTAGACCAGTGATCCACTTTATTAAAAAATAAAGCAGCGAATCTCGACCGCTGAAATAAAGTAGGTAGGCCTACTCAATGCAAATAAACTTTATTTTTCTACTTTTGTAGGGCCTACACACAATTTTTTGATATTAATTTATTGGAAATATTGAAATGGTCAAAATATAACTGGAAATGAACGAACGAAGGACAAAAATAAAATACAAAAAAGCAAAGCAACAGCAAAAAATAAAAAAATTAACTAAATTGTGAACAGAATATTAATCTAGGAAGAAAAAATGTACTACCAAAAATTTACAAAATTATTATTTAAAAATTGATATCCTAGACCAGTGATAATAGATCGCCGCTTTATGAAAAATAAAGCAGTGAATCTCGATCGCCAGAATAAAGTAGGCCTACTCAATCCAAACAAACTTTTTTTTTTTAGTTATGCAGGGCCTACACAAAATATTATGACATTAATTTATCAGAAATATACTGAAGGGCAAGATATAACTGGAAAGATTAAGACAGCGATTAAATTGCAACAAAGCAAAACAACAGCAATATTTAACCAAGTTATAGGTACTTAGCTTTTTTTAAACAAATTGGCGTCGAAGAGTCTTGGCAAGCGTGGCTGATAACAGGTAACTTTAAAAATACGTCATGTCACGCTGAAAGCCAAAAGTGTTTGAAGCCGAATTCAAAGTTTTTGCCGAATTGTTGGGTATAAAAGGATTTGATAGGTTGCTGCGAGAGACTTTAGTTTAAAAACAGACGCCGAGATTCCCGGAATAAAAAAATTGGTTTAAAAAAAACCTGGGCTTGAAAATATTTTCTGATTTAAAATTTTTTTGAACTTGGGTTAGAAAATATTTTTAGAATTTATACCCAAAAAAAAATTCGATTTTTTTTTTTTTTTTTTGGAGGGAGGAAAAATCCGTACAAGTCTGTATGGCCGTACACTGCTAAAAGTATCAAAAATACGTACATTGTACAAAAAATTTGTACAGGTTGACAGGTATGTCATTGAATGGCAGAGTGGTTCTCAAGGCAAAGCTACCTGGTTTGAAGCCAGGTGGAGTTACACTCCAGTCAGCCCAGCTATTAATGGGTACCGACCCCCTCCTCTTGATTTAGCACCCCACCTCATAAACGATGAGACCTAGTATAGTGAGGTATCCTCCGCATCAATCCCCTACAGCAGTGTCTGCTATGGGATTACCTTTAACTTTATTGGGAATAAGAGCAAGCAGATAATTGTACATATCTATCTATCTATATAAGGTAAAGAAAAAAGGTAAAGGATCCCGCTACACGCCTATTGAGGCATATTGTGTTAGGCCCGTATTTTCTTGACCATCGGCACACTAGGGGTGATGTGGTCAGCATCACGCCGGCCGCCTTAACCTTCCCAGATTTGTTCTGGTACCCAATTCATGAGGCTGGGTTGACCCCGGAGCCGTTTGCTGTCTAAAAAATCCCAACTCAACTGGGGATCAAACCATGGACCACCGAGCTAGGAAGTCAGTGCACTAACCACTGTGCTACCGCATATATGTATATATGTGTATATATATATATATATACATATATATATATATATATATATATATATATATATATATATATATATATATATATTATATATATATATATATATATATATATATATATATATATATACAGGGTGATCGAGAAGTCCCTCTGCAGTGAGTTCAGTGCTTTAATAATATGAATGTAATATGTTATGATACAGTAAACAGTATTATTTTAATTGACTTTAATTAGATTTACTTTACAGCAAGTCCCTCCGCAGTGGTTGTACAGTCGTACAGTCATAATGCATTCACAGTATTTCTCACGGGTGGAGGACATTAGCACTGAACCCACTGCGGAGGGACTTCTCGATCACCCTGTATATATGGCAATGCATGTCCAGTGTTCTTTATACAAATCGGAATGCCTTATTATTATTTAATGAATTTTGGCAGAGTTACTCTTTAGGTTCTTGGGGGTAATTCCAGGAAGTTATTGTTGACCAGATCATTTTGGTTTTGAGGAAAAAAATATTAAAATATTTTTAATTGTTTTATATATATATATATATACGTAAAGGCGGAATCGAGGGAAATAACTTCATGTTAGAAATCAAGAAAAATAATCAAAATGATAAAATTATTTATTTATTTATGCAAGTAATGTTTATTATTTTACAACGCAATTTACAATTTTTAATTATACTTTTATATTTTAAGTGAAGATAAAAATAAAAAAATGTGTTGTATGTAGCATTTCTAATTTTTTTTTGTTTTTTTTTTGACCGTAAATTTAATAAGATTAATTTTGAAAAGCGGATTTTAGTTGTAGACTCAGTTTAACAAGGCATGATATGCATAATGGGTATTGTACACTGAAACAGACCGCAAGGTCTTTTCTATTTGGACATGCACCATAATATAACCAATGGACCCTGCACCTAATTTGAACAGTGCATGCCTCACAAAAAGGAGTCACACTTTTATTTAAAAGAAGTAAAACTGAAATAATTAGTTATTAAACTATTCCAGACCTCAAGCTCTTTCATTTTTGACATGTGCCCTAATAAAATTGACTGTCTAGGTTAAACTAAGCGCGCCTCGGCAAAACGAGATAACATTTTATTTTAAAACAACAGCTTATTAAGATACAGAATAAACAATATCAAAAGGTCTTTTTGTTTGACATGTGCCCACATGTAACTGACGGGATCCTGCGTCTCGGCTGAACAGTGCACGTATTGCCAAAACGAGGCAAAATTTTATTTAAAAGAAATACAACTAAAGCTAAACAATACATCAGACCAAGAGATCTTCTTTATTTGGACATGTGTCCTAATATAACCGACATCACTGTGGGTCTTGGTTGAATGGGTCGCTTCTCGCTGAAAAGACAAACTTTTATTTGAAAAATTCAGCTCAACATAACCACTAGGTCTTTTATATTAGAAGTGTGTATCACAGAAAATAATAAGCATTTTTTTTACAAGTAACAATTTATATATGTTTGACAAGAGCATGCTATGAAAAACAGTAGTAACCATGTTAAAAAAAGGAAGTGGTGGACTATTCTTTCTTGGTATCCTAGGTCGGACAGGAAAGATATTTCTAATTAATTTGCTTCTTGCTAAAACTCAGAAGCAGAGTGTAATCTTAAGAAATAACAGTATTATGTGTGGAATACATCTCAACACATTCACTCAATCTTTTATATTAGGACTGTTTTAATTTTATACACACATCGATATAAGACATGGAAATTATGTCTTGGATGAACAAACATGATGACATACCTGTCATACCTTGCATGACAAAATGCAAACATTTTAAAACAACGATGCTCACCAAATTTTACAGAACCACTAGTTTGCCTTTGCCTTTCCAATAGTTCTACTGTGACTGACTTCCCTAGAAAGACACAGATTGACATAAATAAACCTCCAACCAGTATTTAATTTATGCAAGTATAAACACGGCAGAGCTTCTGAACAACAACAAAATCTGAATAATAACTAAAACATCAATACATCATCAAGAGGAATATTACAGTGCAGCACATTTAATATACAGGTATACCTTGCTTTATTGTGCTTCGCAGATATTGCACTTTTTTTTCTTCAAATTATTCATGTTTATTTATAAGAACATGCCTTCTTCTTCCGATAGATATTGGCTCTCCATCAGCAAAAAAAATTACGATTCGCTGAAGGCTCAGATGATGAAGATTAGCATTTTTTTCGCAATAAAGTATTTTTAATTTTACAATACACTGGTTTTTTAAAGACGCTATTGCGCACTTAATAGATATAGTATAAACATGATGTTAGGCTTTTATATGCAATGGGAAGCAAAAAAAAAAAAGGGTATGACCCACTTTATTGCTATATTTACTTTATTGCGGTGGTCTGGAACCGAACCAGCAATATCTCCGAGGTATATCTGTACACAATTAAGAAAAATATCACAGAAAATAATAAGCATCGATTCAAGAAACAATGTATATGTTTGAACGGGGCATGCTACAAAGAAAAGTAGTAAACATGTTGAAAAAACACCCGTGTGTTACCGGGGCCCGAAAGGGGAGCAAAGAATAGTAGCACTGTCCCCTACCAAGCATGTCGTAAAAAGCGACTAAGGAGGGTTGGGCATGGGGCCAGTTACACCATCCTGTAAAAAAATTTAAACCACAAAAAACTTCAACAAATATGGACAAGTCAAATAAAGAAAATAAAACACAGCCATCCAAGACAGGGGAAGGTCCTCTCGCGGGGAGGCGTATGATGCAACACAGAGAAAGCCGAAAGGAGTCTGTGTTGCTGACTAACCTTCTTTCTTCTAGGAGAACTTCCAGATTTGGCACCTGGAATGTTCGGACATTAAACGAACAAGGGAAAGTGGCGCAAGTAGCAGCAGAAATGAGGGAATACAAAATCGAGGTTCTGGGAATGTGTGAAACAAAGTGGAAGGGGGTAGACAGGAAGAAACTCATCACAGGTGAATTGGTGCTGTCCTCAGGACATGAAGACGAAAGTTCACACCACAGTGAAGGGGTAGCTCTTATGTTATCTAAAGAAGCACAGAAAGCACTAATTGAATGGGAAGCTGTTGGACCCAGAATAATAACAGCTTCTTTCAAAACAGCTAAAAAGAAAATTCATGTAAATGTCATCCAATGTTATGCACCAACTAATGACAAAGAAGAGTCTGTGAAAGAAGCATTTTATACTAAACTACAGGAAATTATGGATAAAGTAAAAAGAAGAGACATCACAATTTTGATGGGTGACATGAATGCAAAGATAGGTACAGTCAACACTGGATTCGAAGAAGTCATGGGAAAACATGGGCTAGGAGTAATGAATGAAAATGGAGAGCTATTCGCAAACTTCTGTGCTTCATATCAACTGGCTATAGGAGGAAGCATGTTTCCACATAAGAGAATACACAAGGCAACATGGATATCACCAGACCATAGAACAGAAAATCAGATTGATCATATATGCATAAACAAAAAGTTTAGATCATCATTGCAGGATGTAAAGGTATATAGAGGAGCAGATGTGGCATCAGATCACCATCTTCTCATAGCCAAAGTAAAAATGAAACTCAAGAGATATGCAACAATGCAAAATTATAGACAACAGTTTAATGTAGGACAGCTAAGAAATCAAGAAACAAGAGACAAATTTGCGGTCACAGTATCCAACAAATTCCAAGTGCTCCAACAGCTGGAAGATGTAGAGAATACAGAAGACTATTGGCAGCAGGTCAAAACAGTATGGAAGGAGACATGTGAAGAAATACTGGGGAAAAGAGAAAGACAACAAAAAGCATGGATAACAACAGAAACCATCAATAAGATAAAAGACAGAAAAAAACAAGAAAGCAGAGTTAAACACAAGCAAAACTAGAAGCTCCAAAGCCAAGGCTCAAGAAGTGTACACAGAAGCAAACAAAGAAGTAAAAAGAAGTATCAAAAGAGACAAGAGGAAGTATATTGAGGAGTTGGCAAGAGAGGCAGAAGATGCTGCAGCCAAAGGAAATATGAGAGAACTGTATAGCAGCACAAAGAAGCTAACAGGGAAATACAAGCAAACAAGTTGCCTCATAAAAGACAAGAATGGGAAACTGCTCAGCAATATACAAGAGCAAATGAAGAGGTGGACAGAATATTTTGGGGACCTTCTCAATAGACCAGCTCCACAAAACCCGCCGGACATCCAGCCAGCAGAAGAAGAGCTACAAATTAACGGTGAAAGACCAACGAAGGAAGAAATAAAGAAAGCCATAAAGCTTCTAAGAGAGGGAAAAGCGTCTGGACCTGATGGCATTCCAGCAGAGGCCATCAAAGCAGATATCGACACGGCTACAGAGATGTTATATAAATTACTTGGTAAAGTCTGGGAAAAGGAAGAGATACCAGCAGAATGGAAGGAAGGATATCTGGTTAAGTTGCCTAAGAAGGGAAATTTACAAGAGTGCACAAATTATAGAGGAATAATGTTACTATCAGTGCCAGGAAAAGTATTAAACAGGATTATCCTTGAGAGATTAAAAGAGTCCATAGACAAGAAACTGAGAGATGAACAAGCAGGTTTTCGACAAAACAGATCATGTACAGACCAGATAGCCACTTTGAGAATAATAGTTGAACAAAGTCTGGAATGGAATTCACCACTATACATCGGATTTGTGGACTACGAAAAGGCATTTGACAGTGTAGACAGAGAATCACTTTGGAAATTGATGAGGCATTATGGAGATCCCCTGAAGATCACTAATTTAATAAAGAAAACATATGAAGACATGACATGCAGAGTTCTTCACGAAGGACAGCTTACAGAACCGTTTGGGATAAGAACAGGAGTGCGACAGGGAAGCCTCTTGTCTCCATTTCTTTTCTTGCTGGCAATAGATTGGGTTATGAGATCATCGACAACACACAACAGAAATGGAATCCAGTGGACTCTGACTAAGCAGTTGGATGATCTGGATTTTGCTGATGACTTGGCTCTTCTGTCCCATAACCGTAATCAGATGCAGGACAAATTGAAAACACTCGATGAGAGGTCACAGCAATTGGGTCTGAAAATACACAGGGAAAAGACAAAAATAATGAGAATAAATGCAGGTAATGATAACAGGGTTGAACTTGAAGAAACACCAATTCAAGATGTAGAATCATACACATATCTTGGCAGTAATATAGACAAAGTTGGAGGGACAGACAGCGATATCAAAATAAGAATACAAAAGGCAAGAGGAGCTTTCATTGCATTGGGAAATATATGGAGATCAAGAGAAATTGGATCCAACACGAAAATAAGAATCTTCAACTCAAATGTGAAGTCAGTCCTATTGTATGGCTCGGAGACATGGAGAACAACAAAGACAACAACCAAAAAGCTACAGACTTTCATAAATGGGTGCTTGCGTAGAATAGAGGGATTAAAATGGTATGACAAGGTTACCAACGTGGAACTGATGACAAGAACTAGACAAGTGCCAGTGGAACAAGAGATGAGAAGAAGACGATGGCGATGGATAGGACACACACTGAGGAAACCTGTTGATAGCATTACAAGGCAGTCCTTGTTCTGGAACCCGCAGGGCAAGAGAGGCAGAGGAAGACCAAGAAGTACATGGAGAAGAGAGTTGGAAACAGAGGTGAAAATGATGAGGAGAACATGGAAAGAACTTGAGATGATGGCACGGGACATGAGGACTTGGCATGTGTTTGTTGAAGGCCTATGCTCCTTTGGGAGTGGAGGGTTATGAATGATGTTGAAAAAAGGATATGGTGGACTATTCTTTCTTGATGCGCCAGATCGAACGAGAAAATATGTTTTATTAATTTTCTTCTTGCAAAAACTTGGAAGCAGAAGGAAATCACTCTTACGGTTGAACCATCAGAAATAACAATATTTTATGCAGCTTGCATTTGCAATTACTGTAAGCAAGGCCCAAGGATAATCACTTAAATCAGCAGTCATTAACTTAAAAGAAAATTCATTTTCACTCAAAATCAAAATAACATAGTTTGATTTTTACATTTTCCTAATTTTCCTAAACAATTACTAGGAAAATATGCTGGGTACTTACAGCTAGTATTAATTATGTACTTTGCACGTTTTTTTCTGCCGAAAGAGCAAGTAGGCTAAGGTGAAACAAATTTGTAAAAAAACTGAAAATAACTAGAAGCTCAAAGTACTATTTTAAATCTGGAAGGTGACCAGTTCAAGGGGTAACCAGGAAGAACTTACAGGCAGCATAACTAACAGTGAACCTTAAAAATTGGGAGAAAGAGAACATTTTTTTAAATGTTGAGAATAATGAAACTTGGAGAAAAGTGAAACTGGGAGGGGAAAAACAAACAAGTATAGGAAAACTAGGAAAAAAACATTCAAAAACAGTAAATATTTGAGGTACAAAGTCAGGCACAGAAAAACTAAGAGGGAATTTCAATAACAGATAAGCTTTTAGTATTCTGTTCTCACAATAATGTAACTACGAGGGGCGTTCAGAAAGTAATGCACCACATCGTTTTTCTCAGCTAATAATGAAGATAGAAGCATGAAATTTTGCACACTTCAAATATGGCATGTGCCAATTGTGTGCACCAAATTGCACTGCAACCGGCCAAATAATACGGCTGCCCTAAACCGTTGAAATGGAGCGTGTTAGCAACTTGCGTTATAAACAGCGAATTGTGATAGAATTTCTCGTTGCAGAGAAGGAAACTGTTGTGAATATTCACAATCGTCTATGTGATGTGTATGGAAGTTTTGCAGTCGACAGGAGTACAGTCAGTCGCTGGGTTCAGAGAATCAAAGAATCAGGAAGTGGAGATACGGAGCTGCTTGATCGGCCGCGCTGTGGACGTCCTGCCACAGCCCAGCCACCAACGCAGAAATGTTGAAATGCGCTGAGGGCATTATTCTTACTGATAGGCTAATCACTACTCAACAATTGGCCTTACAGCTGTCAGTCAGCATTGGTAGTGCAAATGCAGTTATAAAAACTCTTGGATTTTCTAAGGTTTGCGCAAGATGGGTTCCTCGAAGTCTCACAAATGATCACCGATTGCAAAGGAAAGCAATTTCTTCTGAATTGTTGGAGCGTTTCAGTGCTGATGGAGAGAACTTTTTGGCTAAGACTGTTACAGGTGACGAAACCTGGGCACATCATTTTGAACCTGAGACAAAAAGACAGTCAATGGAGTGGCATCATCCGCAATCACCAAGAAGAAAGAAATTCAAGACAATTCCTTCAGCTGGAAAGGTCATGATCACTGCCTTTTGGGACATTGAAGGTGTGATTCTTGTTGACGTTATGCCAAGAGGAGAGACAATCAATTCGCAAGCTTACATTAAGACATTGAAAAAACTCAATCAACGTTTTCGCAGAGTTCTGCCGCACAAGAATCCAGCAGACCTGCTTCTCCTTCATGACAGTGCGCGCCCTCACACAAGTCTGGCAACACGGGAAGCAATCACCAAATTGGGTTGGACTGTACTACCCCATCCACCCTATAGTCCCGATTTGGCACCCTCTGATTTTCATCTATTTGGTCCACTTAAAGATGCACTCCATGGGACAAGGTTTGAAGATGATGATGGAGTGATTCATGCAGCGAAGAAATGGCTACATTATCAAGACAAAATCTGGTACGGGCTAGGAATACATGCACTTGTTTCGCGCTGGAATAAAGCCGTACAAGTTGATGGGGATTATGTTGAATAATACCGATGTTTACATGACATATCCATGTATATTGTGTATAAATTTCATGCTTTTTGAATAAACATCTCCTGAGAAAAACGATGTGGTGCATTACTTTCTGAACGCCCCTCGTAAGTTTAATTTCATTTAATTTTATTTCCATGTCTCATTCCTTGATAGTACTTTGAGAGTGATTACTGTTATTACAAGATACTTTTATATTTGGTATTAAAAAGATATGATCTTTGATGTGAATGCATTTTCTAGTTATTTTTGCTTATGCAGATCTGTATCCTTTTATCCAAACACTCAAAAACCTAAATATTCTGAGAATCGAAAGTTTCTTTGGGCTACTTTTGAGTCTAGTCTATGAAGGTCGGCTGCCGACTCATAGACTGGAAGGGAGGCATCAAAGAAGATTTGGCTACCTGAAGAGCAGCAGCTGGGAGATCTTTTTCAGGCCATAAATCGAGGATTCCTCGGTAAAAGAGAAGTATGCAAGAAAACGAAGATGGCTGTATACTGCTCCACCTATGTCCCAAACTTGACATATGGATGCGATGCGAGTTATGGGCTTTGACTACAACCAAGAAAAGTCAGATCCAAATCTCAGAAATGAGGTATCTGAGAAAGGTGGTTGAAGTAAGAAGTAGAGACATGGTCCGCAACCAGAGGATACATCAAGGCCTAAAAAACCCAACCCCTGCAGACCCAAGTAGAACAGTCCCAACTAAGATGGTTTGGCCATGTCTGCAGAATGAGAGAAAATCAGCTGCTATAGCAGGTATGGGAGGCTAAGATCCAGGGATCCAGACCCCCAGGACGACACAGAGTCCGCTGGGAGGACAACATTAAACAATCTTTGAAGGACCGAGGACTGGAATGGAACCAGGCCAGGAGGAAGACAGCCGATAGGATAGTATGACGCTGTCTCTTCCAAACCTCTACACCTCGCGGTAGAAGAGGAACGACTAAGTAAGTAAGTACTTTTGAGTCACAGTTTGGGCTTTTTCTGACTATTTTGTGTAACTTTTTGAACCCAGTTTGGGCAAAAAGGGCTATTTTTTTAACGTGATTTGTGTGACATTTGAAAACTGAAAAATTTCATTTCTGAAACAAAGCTGTGCCCTAGGATTTCAGATCAAAGGACAAAGACCTGTAGTAATATAATATGTCTTCCATGTTTTAGTCATTTTGAATGATTGTTTGTACGATTTCAGTCAGGTGTCACCCAGAGCAAGTACATATATCATATGGTAACTCATTGACTGAGATGAATGTGATGTGGGCTACAAGAGGTCCCTGTGAGACAGCTGTCCACTATGCTTCTCATCCATGGAATCTGAATTTGGAAGCTACTGGGGAGCATATTACGCTAGAACACTCATTGAATAAGACCTTCAGGTTTATACACAAAACTGTATTGAAGGTCAGTTCCATTTAGGGTTAAAGGGACTGATTAACTGGTCCAAATGTTGTGTTTTTATTGAAAGGATATTTCCTTTGCTGTTGTTTAACTTGGACTGCTGAGCTTCTTTTACAGCCATTACCACATTGAAGACTCAGTGCTATGATCTACACTGTAGATCTAGGCTTTTCCTGTGGTTTTTTTCTGCCATTCCAAACAGTGTTGAGCTGAAATCAAGAGCTCCAGTTTCTCCAGCTTGGCTGGCATTTAAAGAGTGGGGAGTGCGCAGTATGCCACATTCTTCTTCCTCATAGCTTGGGACCAGATGTGATGATCCTGTTACATTGATTTATATTCCCTGTCTAACAGTTAAAAGGTTAAAACCCAGACCTAAAGGTCTTTTATGTTTGGACATGCGCCCTGATATAACCGACTAGGTTGAACGGGACGTGCCTCGCCAAAACGAGGCAAAACTTTATTTTTAAAAAAAAGTTAAAAGGTTGCAGATACTGCCATAGGGTAGTAGAGTACTAGAGACTTCACACCATACTAGATCCAGGTTTTTTAATGAGGTGAAGTGACTAGTTCCCTTTCTAACTATCTTTGCCCTCCCTAATTCAAGAGGAGAGTTAGGAACCCATTTACAGCTGGAGCCTGACACTATCAGGTTTCGACCCCGGAACCCAGTAACTGTGCAGAGAATGCTTAGCCAATCAGACACTCTTATCTAACAGTTCAGTGTATTAATATGGCATTCTACAAATCTGGCTGTAATAAACAAAATTATTGGCATGTGTCTTTTCCTTTCTTTACAGAGATCTTCACTGCTTCCTGGTGTAGTTGATCTAAAGTAATGGCAGGGTAAACAAAAATATATGATTCGTCTTACTAGGATAAAGGACAAAGAGAATTGCCTATGTTATGGCCACTAGGCCTTCGTCAGGTACAAATGATCAAAAGCATAAAATAAAGAAAGTGAGAACTGAGTTAAATATACTCCCCTGTTCACAAAGTTCCGGGACTCATTTTTTTTTATTTGAATAAGTAGACTTACATACTATTTGGTTCTATCTCCTTCAAAGTAGTTCCCTTGTGAGTGTACACACTTATTCCAACGTTCCTGCCACTGAAGGAAGCACCTCTGGTAGTCACTTTGCGGAATAACCCTCATCTGTCTCGTCGCTTTGGCTTGAATCTGCTCTATGTCATCGAATCTACGACCTTTCATTGTTTTCTTAAGTTGCGGGAACAAGAAAAAGTCACACGGAGCAAGATCGGGTGAGTATGGAGGATGCGGGAGCAATGGAATATTGTGTTTCGTCAAAAATGCGTTTGTGGTGACAGACGTGTGCAGGTGCATTGTCATGATGAACACGCCAATTGCCTATGTGCGCCACTTCTCAGGGCGATGTCTGCGCACAGCGTTGCGGAGGCGTTGCAGGACTGTTTTGTAGAATTCAGCATTGACACTCTGTTCTATAGGGACGTATTCATGATGCACCAGGCCATCAATGTCGAAAAACGCTACTAACATGGTCTTGACATTGGACTTGACCTGTCGTGCCTTCTTCGGCCGAGGAGATGATTGCGTTTGCCACTGGGAGGACATTTGCTTTTTTTCCGGGTCATATCCGTACACCCAGCTTTCATCACCAGTTATTATTGAGGACATGAAATTTGCATTGTTTTTTGCTATCTCAAGGAGGTCAGTGCAAATGGACAACCGATCGTCCTTCTGGTCCTCAGTCAGGTGGCGTGGCACGAGTTTCGCTGACACCCGTCTCATGTGCAAATCTTCAGTTATGATTTTATGACACGTACCAATTGATATTCCAAGATCATCAGCAACCTCTCTGATAGTCAGACGTCGGTCAGCGCGTATCATTTCTTGCACACGTGCAACGAACTCGTCGGTGTGGGAGATGGAGGGTCTCCCTTGACGGGGGCCATCTTCAAAGGATCAGAGTCCACTTTTGAAACGGGAATACCACTCAAATGTATTAGATCTACTTAAACAGGACTCTCCGAAAGCTGTTTGCAACATTTCGAGAGTTTCGGAACCAGTTTTTCCTAGACGAAAACAGAAATCAATACAGATACGTTGTTGAATTTTGCTGTCCATTTTTGAAACGTGACGAGCACTATTACATCACATCCGCTTATACGCTACCACACAGCGCATGCGCAAAATTACAAACTTCAGGTTTGGTACATATAGTGGCACGTGGTTGACACGTGCACTGTGTTAATATCACCTAGCTCCTTATAACGGTTTTTCGGATAAAAAATGAGTCCCGGAACTTTGTGAACAGGGGTGTATAAGTAATAAATAAAAATTATACAGGTCTATAACCTTTTGTCCTAACATCTGAAAACTGAAATATTCTGAAGATCGAAAGCTTCTTCGGGCTACTTTCTAGCACAGTTATGGCGATTTTTGACTGTTTTGTGCAACATAGGGCTTTTTTAAAAAAAAATGTTGATTGGGTGAATTTGGGCTTTCAAACAATTTGGGCTTTCAAACAATTTGGGCTTTCAAACAATTTGGGCTTTCAAACAATTTGGGCTTTCAAACAATTTGGGTGACATTTGAAAACTGAAAAAAATGTGGAACAAAGCTGTTCCCGGGGATTTCAGATAAAGGGTTACTGACCTGTACTACCCTTAAATAAAAGTAGCTGATGATGCTGCAGTGACAATCCATTTGAATTTAGTGGCCATTCAAATAGACTCCTGAATTTAGAGTAGGAGACAGGTCTGTTCTCTTATGTTGTTCAACTTTGTTGTTTTGTTCAGTGTCTATATTATGAAGATTTTGATATCTAAGCAGGTCAAGAGAGCATATGCAAACAAACCTCTTTTTGTTCCCTTGTATGTTTTCACTATTTGCTCCATGAGAAATATGTTATATACTCTCCAAATTGAATACCTTTGAGATTAACAGGTTTACCCTGCCATATTCTCAGACCAACAAAAAGCTATAGACTTTCATAAATGGGTGCTTGGGTAGAATAGTAGGATTAAAGTGATATAACAAGATCAGAAATGTGGAACTGATGACCAGAACCAGACAAGTGCCAGTGGAACATAGAAAAGACGATAGAGATGGATAGGTCACACATAGTGGAAACTTGTTGATAGCATTACCAGGCAGTCCTTGTTCTGGAATCCCCAGGGTAAGAGATGTAGAGGTAAACCAAAGAACATAGTGAGAAGAGAATTGGAGACAGACATAAAGGGGATGAAGGAGACGAAGGAGACATGGAAAGACATTGAGCTGATGGCACAGGACAGAAAGAGTTAAGTTTGTTGAAAGCCTATGCCCCTTGGGGAATTGAAAGGTGATGAATATCCTCAAACCAGATTTTCTATATCTGATGCTTTCATCCATTACAGGAGTTGTCCCCATCGACGACATACCATTTCCGTCCTCAAGTGCAAACTGGTGTTGGAGTTGGACCCTTCTACTTTACGACACCAGCTGCAGGCAATGAGGTCTGTCTTTTTGTGTGTGTTATTTTGGCAGCATGTTTTGTAAATTTCAATGTTAGCAGTAACTTAATATATAACATTACTTACAATATATTTAATATATAACATTATTTGTCTCAAAGACAGAAACTGTGAAGATCAGTGGATCACCAGGCCCACAAAACATATTTATCAACAGCATCAAACTTAAATATGTTCCAGGGGTTAAATACCTAAGAAGCATTTTCACAGAAAATGGAAGACGTAACAAAGAAATTGAAACAAGATGTCAGAAAGCCAGTGCAATGACCTACCAACTGTTACCACCACTGAAACATCCAAATATCAGTATGGAAACCAAACAACTGATAGATATTATATTCTTGCACAATTTTTTGCTACAAGTGTGCAACCTGGTCCTTGCCCACAGCACAGGAGAGGAAAATCACATCGTGTGAGATGAGACACTTAAGAAAGAGCATTAAAGTTACCCAGAGTTCCTGAATGAGAAATTATGACATTGGAAAAATTTGTAAGAACTATGTTTGCATCAGATATATAGAGATAGAAAATAAAATGGTATGGCTGTCTCATGAGAATGGAGCCCAGCCAATTACTGCTATGCACCTTCAACAGTAGAAAATCTGGTTTTAGGGCATGGAAAAAAACAAGAGGCAGATGGGTATAAGTATTATTTAAATCTTACAAGAAACGACTCTCAGCAGCCTATGCAACAGACTTGGCTCAAGAACGAAAGCTTCAGATCCACTCTGCTTCAAGAATGGTCCGAAAACGTTTAAAAGAAAAAAAAAGCAAGTAACAGTATTATTCTCAGTATATTTTATCACTATCAATAACTATGAATTGGCAGTGGTGCACCACTTCACATACCTGATGTCTACCATCAATGACAAACTCTCTCTGGACACACAAATTGACAGCCGCATTGGGGAAACTCCAAACTCAAGAGTATGGCAGCGAGACATGGACAACCTATGCTAAGCAAGAAAGAAGGCTCAATACCTTCCATCTACGGTGTCTATGCCACCTCCTTGGTATTTCGTGGAAGGACAAAGTGACAAATGTCGAAGTGTTATCATGTGCTGGCCTCTAAAGAATGTATAGACTGCACTAAGTGGCTGTGCTCTCTACGGCGCCACCTCAGATTGGGTGAAAAGAAGCTTTCGTAGAGAGCAGAAGGGGGGAGAAAATGTCGAAAGGAACACCAGGAATAAAAAGCATCTGAGGGCTGTCACCTCAGGGGCGCATTCCCTTAGTTAGTTATGATGATGGGGCAATTATTATTATATTTTATGTATGGTTGGTACATTATATACAATATATCTTGCATATTATTTACAGAGTTGGTCCAGTAACTTTTTAGTCCTGGGAAATGTGGATTCAGAAAAAAAAACACAGGAATCTATCATCAATGAAGCACAGTCAGGCAAATATATTGCAGTTTTATTTAGCGGAGACCTGGAAGAGAAACTTACGCCTACACAGGAACAGGTAGGTCTGGATGACAGTTGTATTATATGCACATAATGGTGGTGAGGGGTTTGTGCATGAGAAAGATCTGTGCGGGTCTTTCTACTGTTTTTACGTTGATGCAGACAATTTACTGTAGCTAGAGGATACTAAGACTTCTGCTTTTACTATCTTTCTCTTTTTCTCTCACACACACATAACTTACGCATTCACATTACACATAAGTGATTTTTGACATCACATTGTTGCATAGTTTAATTTTTATCATGTCAGATCATTATACAGTGTAATTTTTGTTGTGTAAGATTATTAAATAATTTGTTATGCAAAATCATTAGACTGTTTAATTTGTGTCATTTTAGATCATTGAACAGTTTGATTTGTTGTCAATTAATTGTTCAGTTTTTAACTTTTATCATTGTACAGTTACATTTTTGCCATGTCAGTTAATTGTTCAGTTTTAACTTTTACCATTTATAATTGTACAGTTAATTTTTTGCCATGTCAATTATTTATTCAGTTTTAACTTTTATCATTTATGATTGTACAGTTTAATTTTTGTTATTTTCTATGAATGGACAGTTACAATAAATTTTGTCATATTAGATTATTAGGTTATGTTGTATCAGATTATTAGACGCACATTTTTTTCATATCAGGCTATTAAATGCTCTAATTTTTGTAGTAAAGTAAAACTTACCAGCTGTTATAGAATTAAATTGGGAGGACATTTTCTTTGTATATGAAATAGCCACTGGGAAATTTCTCTGTTTTCTCTTCAAATAGGATGATAGCTAATAGAACATGGTTGGTGTTATCAATGAGTTGGTGAATTTGCAATGTTGTGATGGCTAATAAAACTGGGCTGGTGTTATCAGTGAGTTGGTGAATTCGCAATGCTGTGATAGCTGATAAAACAGGTTGTTATCAATGAGTTGGTGAATTTACAATGCTGTCATAGCTGATAAATCAGGGTTAGTGTTATCAATGAGTTGAAGAATTCGTGCTTAATTAAGGTGACAGAAAACACTGAAAGCTTTACAGAAAATGTGTCATAATTTTCTCAGAGAGACAGTGACTTCTTGTCAGGTTTGGAACAAGCTGCCGGATTTGTGCCTTTCATGACTGCTCCTGGAAGGAAAGGTAATAAGAACACATTAGGAAAATTAATTAACGCTAACTTAATAACAGTTTGCTTCCTGTAGTTCCCAGGGGTGTCTGAGGAGACAGAAGAAAGAACTGGGCTACTACTACCACCTCAGGCATGATGTGAGAGGTGACTAATATGAGGCTGGCAACCTCATCACATAAAATATTGTTACAGAAACCACCACAGCAATAGCACATAAATGCTTTAATGTAGACTTCCTGTAAAGTGGCCAACTACAGTGGTGGTTCCATGCTCCATTAGGAGCGAGAGGGGGAAAAAAAGAAGAATAACATTTTATGGAAGAACACTGAAGTCTTGCTTATTTGCATTTGGAAAACTTCATCGTTGATTTACTAAAGTATGAAAAGTGAAAGTACATTGAACCATACTTTTAGAAGGTTAAATAACATTGTGTAGGATAGCACTAGTATTTTAGTTTTCAGTCTGAAATATTGCTATGGATTTTCATGAGAGTGTTACTAGCTACTTCCATTTGTAGGTGGTATCAATTTTTATTTATTTCTTTAACTTATGTTTTTTTCAATTCTTTGTCCCTGATGAAGGCCTTGTGGCCATCATAACGTAGGCAGTTCTCTTTGTTTTAGTGAGACACATTACATATTAGTAGGTAATAGAATAGTAACACTGTAACCTACCATGCATGTTGTAAAAAACATGGGGGGTGGGGGGGGGGGGGGGGGGGGGGGGGGGGGGGGGGGGGGGGGGGGGGGGGGGGGGGGGGGGGGGGGGGGGGGCTTGGTGCTAGCTACCCCATTCTGTAAACAATTTAAGCCACAAAAACTGCAATACTCAATATGGGTAAGTCAGCTGGTGGTAGCATTACAAGGCATTCCTTATTCTGGAAACCCCAGGGTAAGAGCTTTAAAACGAGCTAAAGGGGGGATGATGATAATAGTGTCCTTTCCTTCTTGACTTTCTATCTTTAATCTTTAGTTGTTCTTTGTGTGTGTGGTAAAGTCATACCTATGTTTAGAATATTTTATTTAGACCTTCAGCCAGTTTTATTGTGCTCAAAACATTTTCTAAGCAGATATGTTATGTAGCTAGTACTTAAAGTCATTACTATGTTTTGAATGTGTTATTTAGACCTTCAGCCAGTTTTATTGTGCTCAAAACATTTTCTAAGCAGATATGTTATGTAGCTAGTACTTAAAGTCATTACTATGTTTTGAATGTGTTATTTAGACCTTCAGCCAGTTTTATTGTGCTCAAAACATTTTCTAAGCAGATATGTTATGTAGCTAGTACTTAAAGTCATTACTATGTTTTGAATGTTTTATTTACACCTTCAGCCAGTTTTATTGTGCTCAAAACATTTTCTAAGCAGATATGTTATGTAGCTAGTACTTAAAGTCATTACTATGTTTTGAATGTTTTATTTAGACCTTCAGCCAGTTTTATTGTGCTCAAAACATTTTCTAAGCAGATATGTTATGTAGCTAGTACTTAAAGTCATTACTATGTTTTGGATGTGTTATTTAGACCTTCAGCCAGTTTTATTGTGCTCAAAACATTTTCTAAGCACATATGTTATGTAACTAGTACTTAAAGTCATTTACTATGTTTTGAATGTTTTATTTAGACCTTCAGCCAGTTTTATTGTGCTCAAAACATTTTCTAAGCAGATATGTTATGTAGCTAGTACTTAAAGTCATTACTATGTTTTGAATGTTTTATTTAGACCTTCAGCCAGTTTTATTGTGCTCAAAATATTTTCTAAGCAGATATGTTATGTAGCTAGTACTTAAAGTCATTACTATGTTTTGAATGTTTTATTTAGACCTTCAGCCAGTTTTATTGTGCTCAAAATATTTTCTAAGCAGATATGTTATGTAGCTAGTACTTAAAGTCATTACTATGTTTTGAATGTTTTATTTAGACCTTCAGCCAGTTTTATTGTGCTCAAAATATTTTCTAAGCAGATATGTTATGTAGCTAGTACTTAAAGTCATTAATGAGTATTACAAGATATGAAGAAATAATAGTAGGTTCAATTATAAAACTGAGGGAAAAAAATAAGATATTCTGCTTGTTTTGTTTTTAATTTCTGATCAGAAATGGCTCATTATGATTGAAGTAATTCAGGCAGGCAAGGAAACAAGAGAAGTAGAAAGATGAAATATATGTTAGATATATATTAGAATATGTATTAGATATATGTTAGAATATGTATTAGATATATGTTAGAATATATATTAGATATATGTTAGAATATGTATTAGATATATGTTAGAATATGTATTAGATATATGTTAGAATATGTATTAGATATATATTAGAATATGTATTAGATATATATTAGAATATGTATTAGATATATGTTAGAATATGTATTAGATATATGTTAGAATATATATTAGATATATGTTAGAATATGTATTAGATATATGTTAGAATATGTATTAGATATATGTTAGAATATGTATGTTAGAATATATATTAGATATATGTTAGAATATGTATTAGATATATATTTAGAATATGTATTAGATATATGTTAGAATATGTATTAGATATATGTTAGAATATATATTAGATATATGTTAGAATATGTATTAGATATATGTTAGAATATGTATTAGATATATGTTAGAATATGTATTAGATATATATTTAGAATATGTATTAGATATATATTAGAATATGTATTAGATATATGTTAGAATATGTATTAGATATATGTTAGAATATGTATTAGATATATGTTAGAATATGTATTAGATATATGTTAGAATATGTATTAGATATATGTTAGAATATGTATTAGATATATGTTAGAATATGTATTAGATATATGTTAGAATATGTATTAGATATATGTTAGAATATGTATTAGATATATGTTAGAATATGTATTAGATATATGTTAGAATATGTATTAGATATATGTTAGAATATGTATTAGATATATGTTTATATGTATTAGATATATTTGAATATGTATTAGATATATGTTAGAATATGTATTAGATATTAGAATATAGATATATGTTAGAATATGTATTAGATATATGTTAGAATATGTATTAGATATATGTTAGAATATGTATTAGATATATGTTAGAATATGTATTAGATATATATTTAGAATATGTATTAGATATATGTTAGAATATGTATTAGATATATGTTAGAATATGTATTAGATATATGTTAGAATATGTATTAGATATATATTTAGAATATGTATTAGATATATGTTAGAATATGTATTAGATATATGTTAGAATATGTATTAGATATATGTTAGAATATGTATTAGATATATGTTAGAATATGTATTAGATATATGTTAGAATATGTATTAGATATATGTTAGAATATATATTAGATATATGTTAGAATATGTATTAGATATATGTTAGAATATGTATTAGATATATGTTAGAATATGTATTAGATATATGTTAGAATATGTATTAGATATATATTTAGAATATGTATTAAATATATCTTAGAAGAAATATATGTTTATAAGAAAAAAAAAGGAGTACTAAACTGGGAACACTGCTGTAGTAAGGTTTAAACAATAAAGAAGTACACATCCTTAGTAGTAGACCTTCAAAGAGAAATATGCATGCGATGAATTGTTCCTAAATTCAGTATTAAATACATCTGATTCTAAATTTATGTGATGAGAGCACTAAATCTGTTTTGTTTTTTTAAAACATATCAGTACATATATTTGGAGCGTTCAGTTGTGAGAGTTGTTAGAACGCTGGTCTCTTGTGGTAAAGGTGCTGGGTTCGATTCATGGTATTGACATGCTCCAGTCTACCCAGCTGTAAATGGGTACCTGACTTTGCTCTTGAGTTAGGGAAGGAAAAGGCAGCAAGGAAGGGACCTGGTCACCCCACCTCTCGATGCTGGACCTGGTATAGTGAAGTCTGTAACACTTCACTTCCCTAAAGGAGTATCTGTTATGGGATTATTATTTTTTTTACATATTTTTAACAATTCATTTTGTAATCACAGTGGCAGGAGTAGATATCGAGGATGGCTTATATCATTACCGCCACACTTTCTCAATGCCTGGGATTGTCTGGCCAATGCCCACAAACAAATTGTGGTATAGCTTCGACATTGGACAAGTTCATATTGTGAGGTGTGTGCTTACGATTATTATTTGTGTGATAATTTACCTTTCTTAAAATCCACTTATATGTCACGTTATCTATAGATGTTTAAATTCGGGACTGAAATTTTTGTTTAAAAGCAAGCGTTCACAGTTGTAAATTGAAAAAAAAAAGTATAACATACAATGCTATTATTGTTCTTAATACCCCATCTTAATTAGCAAGAATATTTTCTTCATGCTCCACTTTTCATTTAAGCCTATTCTTTCATCTTAACTTGACTTTTCATCATAAATTGACATTTCATCTTAACTTGACTTTTCATCATAAATTGACATTTCATCTTAACTTGACTTTTCATAATAAATTGACATTTCATCTTAACTTGACTTTTCATCATAAATTGACATTTCATCTTAACTTGACTTTTCATTATAAACTGACATTTCATCTTAACTTTTTATTCTAACCTAGGTTTTCATTACTTTCAGTGGATTCCTCTTGTGAATTACATTTTGAAGGAGATTGTTGTTGTTTAACTAGGGCAGCTGAGCTTTTCGCTCTTTTGCAGCCAATACCAAGTTGAAGACTCCTTGATATTATCTACACTGTAGATCTAGGCTTTTCCTGTGGCTTTTCTGCCATTCCGAAACATGCAGAGTTGAAGGCATGAGCTCCAGTTTCTCCAGCTTGGCTTGCATTTAAAGGATCATCATATCTGGTCCCAAGCTAGGAGTAAGAAGTGCATGACATACTGTACATTCCCCGCCATCCAAAGGGGCTCTCCAAATATGCAGAGCTAAAATACTGTGCTCTGGTTCTGGGCTCTCCCCAGGAATTGTCACGTCCTACATAGAGCCACTTCTCAGCTCCCCCTGCCTATCACTGGGTTCATAGTGAGATCCTCCTGGATGCAGGTAACCAGGTCAAAAGCCAAAAAATCAAACTGGGGCTCAGGTGACTTCTCCAAGCTTAGTGTGCAATGCTGTGTTCTCAACAAATTTCACCACAGGGGGAATCCCTGGAAGTGTGTGGATGATTTCAAGAGTCAATGAAGATGTAATTAGCCTCACAGACAGAGGTTCACTTACATATATGTATATTGTAGCATTGTGCATAGCTGGTGGTCATATAAAGATGACTCCAGATATGCCTCCATGCATCCAGTGAAGGAGATATATATATATATATATATATATATATATATATATATATATATATATATATATATATATATATATATATATATATATATATATATATATATATATATATATATATATATATATTTGTTTTGTTGTTTTCATTCCTGAATAGTTACTCAACAGATGTACTTTTTGAAACTGACATTAAAAATGCCAAGGCACAAGAAAAATGGTTAGTGAATGACTTGAAAGAAGCAAACAAGAGTAGAGCAGTAACCCCTTGGATCATTGCCTTTGGCAGCCAACCTATGTATTGCTCATATGGTGCTCTGGATATGGATGACTGTGCTCAGAACACATCCAAAGTCAGACAGGGGTATGCATTTTCTTTCTATTTCATATGTATCCTTCCGCACATTATTTTATTCTCTCAGCTTTCACATTTTAGTTTTTTGGCCAGTGCACATATCTGATGGGAGGAACACTTCTGATGATCAGCTTTCACATTTATGCCTTGAGCAGCCTTTCTTGTCTTGTTTTTTTTTTTTTTGGCAAGTATTTTATCTAAGCTTGTTCAGACTCATTCAAGTGGGATCCAACTGTTTAACAGTGTTCCTTGTAATTGGTTTCTTAATCTGGCCAATTTTTTGTTTAGATTTTTTTCTTTGCAGATTTAGTTCATTGAAAATTTTCTCTGTTAAATATTTGTCCTGTACAGTGAATTAAGCTGTTTACTGCAGTGTCATTTTTAGAATCCTTTATACTACATTTATAGATTCCGTGTACTGTGTGCTCAATGACATTTTGGGGGCCCTGTTAACCTTATTTAACACAGTGATTGTTACAAATTATAACATTACATGGTACCTCCAAGGCACCTGAAAAGTTATGGCAGAAAAAAGAAATTGAGAAAGTTATAAAAACTAAGTTATCTTTTGCTATCCCTGAGCTGTATAGTGCACCAAGGTATGGTACATTATTCAAGCCAGGGCCACCTGGTCAGTTAGGTTATATTTAGATTTATTCATATTTGCACTTTACTATATATAAAATATTTGTTGCATTTAAGACTTATCAAGTTTCAGAATATTCATCAGTCAATTCTTCGGCCCCTGTGGAAAACAATCAATCATTTCTGTACCTAGTTAAAACATGCAAACTGCTAGAGAGAGAAAGAAGAGTTGAAAGTTTAATGGTAGTGCTCTAGGAGGATCACTGTCTTATGGACAGTAACAAAACTTATATTGAAGTAGTACTCAATGGAACAGATGTATTAAAAACTATTGATTATGACTAGACAGAAACAGCAAATGTATTTCCTGGGTCATGTGTATGCTGGGCCAGCAGAAGGCAACCCAGGAGCTGTGGGAATCTACTTTAGAAACCTTGAGCTCTCTAAAGTTCTGCTTGGATAAAATCATCTCTGTTTTCAGGTTTCAGATTATTTCTGATATGTGCAGTCTGTATTATCTGTGCTGGATAAGCTGCTTCCTGCATTTCCATCGACATAGCCATGGACAGTTCAGACTGTATGAAATGTTACTGAATGTTCACTTCAAAGAAAATATGGCACTCTTCATACATTTCATGGTTTCAGTGAACTTTTGTAAACTAGCTAATGAGTTTTCCCTGTGAACTTGGAAAAAGTACCTTTACTCCTGGGGACACTATTTTTAAGTGACATTGGAAGAGGGCTAGACCCTAGCTTAACAATTTATTTTTGTCCTCCCTCCATGGCCTAAAGATCTACCGGCATATCAGGATTTACTTTATGCCAACCACTGCACTAAACTGCTTTTTGCCTTTATTCAAGTATTAGTTATACTATAGCAATAATTACCTGTACTGTTTATATCATGATCACCACATAGAGAATGTAATGTAAAGAGACTATTATTTTACCTGTTATCAGCCTGGAGGACATCTTTTACTTCTTTGCCGTTGACCTTGTAATTGAGTCTCGTCACACCTTGTATGAGAGGATCTGGCCACAGTACAAAGGAGTGGTGATAACCAAGTCATATCTAAACCCAAGGGCTCCAGTTGAGGTCATTATTGGATCAGGTGTTAGTGCGAAGGATGTTGAAAGAGCAGGTGATGCCAATGCCACAGCCCCAGTGACAGGTGCATGTAAATGTGTTTTTGTGGGGGATAGGAGAGATTTATTTGTGACTTTTGGATCATGTTGACATGGTATTTTAACCTGACAGACAACCATACAGAGCGTCACAACAGGAGGTAGTCTGATCATCAGAAGCATTTCCCCATCAGACATTTGTTTCTTCCCTTTCATATCCTTTATACTCTAAAGGAGGTGGGCCCACTTGGGTCATGACTTCAGCCTTCTTTTGATTTTTCCATCTGTGCTGGAAATTGAACCCACTCTACCTTCTAGTTTCACTCCTGGCTTTATCCATTCTGCTAACTTGAGGCAGTTGTGAAAGTAACAGTTTTATTGTACATAAATTACTGTCCTGAATTCTATAGCTCATTTTGGTTGTTCCAAAACTAGAATGATGGCTTTTCTGCAGCTTCGTCAACCCTTTTAAGTGTCCTTGTTCTTGACTCTTCTTTCAGGCCCAATAATTTCAGTAGATTATACACAGTGGGAGCCACTAGACCTTGCGCACCTACTTCTACAGCTATGGCATTTGCTGTAAACCTCTCATTGTCTCAACTCCATGACCAGATCATTATATTTGTTACCTTATACTCTGCTGTTTCTTAAATTCTTGGTACATGGGAGATCTAAGTGTTGACTGTTATTGAATGATAGCAACCTTGACTTTCATTGTAGGATAACAACATTCAACATTTTTACAATAACATGGCCTATGCCAGCTAGTATGTTACATATCTGTCACCTACCAAGGATTTAGATCAGTGTTTCCCAAACTTTTTCAGGTCAACGCCCACTTGGCTCTCAGATCACAAATCCAGCGCCCCTTCCATCTTCATGAAGTACATAAAAAACTATAAAGAGCACCGCTGGATATACATTTGGCTCTGTTGAAACTTTCCTCTTGTTTATTAACGTATCACGGATATCTTTATTAACGTATCACGGATATCACTGGATATCACTAGTCCCTGGTACACGTACCCCATGTTAGGAACCTCTGCTATAGTGTGTATGAGACACTGGGTGTGACTTTAGGTAACAACAGTGGGTCAGGGTTTGTTCAGATTACGTTCTCCTTGTAAGTGCTCAAGTCAGGTCCATGTGTAATAAAAATGCTTTTCCATGTAACCTTTACATCAGGTGATATTGTTAAAATTGGCTTGTCAAATCCTCAACTGCCCTCTTACTCCTGAATGCATCCACGCCTGCCACCCCCTTGGAACCTCCCAATGCCACCCAGAGAGGGGGGGGGGCGGTACCGCCCACTTTGGGAACCAATTATTTAAATGTAGCACACAAGCAGAACAAGGCCTGCCTTGTAATGCTACCAGCTGGTTTTATCAGTAAGTATTCTGTCAGCCCCCAAATTGTTTTCCTCACCTCTTGTTCCACTGATATTCATCTGGTTCTTTCCATCAGTTCCACATTGGTGATCTTGTCAAACAAAGTTTTTAATTCCTTCTTTTCTGCTCAAGCGTTCATTTAGGGAAGTCTGTAGGTTACTTGGTTGTTGTGTTTGTTCTCCATGTTTCAGAGCCATACAATAGGATTACCTTGATGACATTCGAGTGACTCTTATTGTGTCTTCATCTTCCCGTACAATGCCATCTGGCATAGGTGATCTTATTGTGTAAAAAAGGTAAAGGTGGTCCCATAGCAGATACAGTCATAGGGGAGTGAAGTGTTAGAGACTTCTCTATAGTTGGTCCAGCATCCAGAGGTGGGGTGACTAGTGTCCTTCCTTGCTGCCTTTTCCTTCCCTAACTCAAGAGCAAAGTCATCTTATTGTGTACTAAAGCTAAAATTCTTGGTAGAGTGGAGATGTCATGACAGTGACTGTTAGTGTCAGTTGTACATAAAAAAAACAAAAACTCACAGTAGTTGTGAAAGTCTATGACAGGAGAGATTAAACATGGAAAGAATTAACTGAACAGCATGAGGAATAGCTGTTCTGTGTAGTCCTTGGGGGTCTTCAACAAGAGACAGAGAAGGAATAATACTACCTCTCCCTCAGACTTGTCATTAGAGGTGACTACTATGAGGTTGTGAATGAGGCTGGCAACCTCATTATTTAAAACAAATTTCTACAGAAGCAAGAACACACGAATGCTTTGATACAGGCTTCCTGCAAGGGGCACCAGCATTAGCGGTGGTACTATGCCCCATAAATTGTGAAATGGGAGAAGATAAACATAAGGAAATGAACAAAACTGTATTATAGAACAGTAACCTGCATTGCATGGACTATGAGAGGATGCATCCGTCGTGTATGCAACCAGCGAGCTACAGGAACAGCTAGCATTCACACTCTTCAACATAGCAGAGATGGACGTATGAGAGGATGCATCCGTCATGTTTACAACCAATGACCTACAGGAACAGTTAGCAATCACACTCTTTGACATATGCTGAAGGAGACCGAGCGCCTGTGGGTTTGCCCTGAGTGGAATGATGTTGATTCTGTTCAAGAATAACAATAACAAAACTGCATTGGAAGGACCTGAAGAGAAATGAACATCTTTGTTAATGAATCTTAACAATCCACAGAGTGGTTATAGTGTTTTCCAACACACATTTCAGTTAACTATGTACCTCAGAAGTGATATTTGCTGAGATAAAAATATTGGACACAACTGAGGGTGGGGAGGTCACGATTTTGCAAAGACTTTTTCGCCAACAGCTCCTTGAAGTACTCGGAGTCTCAAAGGTGACAAAGAAAGAATAGGACCACCTTTCCCTCAGACAGGTCATAATAAGTGAGGTTGTGCAGGGGGGCCAGCAATCACATCATGTCAAACAAATTACTACAGAAATCACCACTGGATGAGGTGTGCACTGGATGTAGGCTTCCTTAAGCAAGAGCCATCTGCAGTGCTGAATAAGGAGCACACTATGAAGATAATGATTATTTTCCTAAATATGTCCAAAAATTGATATGCCATATGTAGCTGACTTCATATGAGCATAATCATGAATATATTGCATCTTGTGATTTGTTTTGTCTTTCGAAGCATTTAAAGTTCTTGTCTGAAAATACAGGTAGTTTCTCTTCCTCTTTGTTTTTGAATTCCTCTGCCTATCCTCTCTTTACTGTTCTTTCAAATATATCACTGTTATTTTCTTAATTCTTTTTATTCATTTTGCATAAGGTTGTATCTGTAATAGTAGAATATTGAGAATGATAGTACCTAGTTTTTGTTATTTTTAAAAATTGTTCTTACACCTCACTGCACTAAGTTATCCTTGGTATAGTTGTACTTCATCTTAACATAACCATCTTTTTGCATTGCATTAACAGCGGAGTGGTCAGCATTTCACCTCGCAGACTTGACTGCTAGTTGCATTGGGCGCCTGTCAGTGGTCAACTCTAGCCACCTTCAGTGGGAGTTAATTTCTTCAGCAGATCAATCCTTACTCGATACCTTCTGGATTATTCAGGACAGCCATGGCAACTTCAGGTTAGTTTGTAACTTGCTGCCACAGTTTTAGCTGGCAGTTAACATTTAAGTCATGGTTAACATACAAACTCTTTGTTAAAATATAACCCATTGTTAAATTTGTCACTCACAGTTTCTTTTGTAAATTATGGTTAATATTGCATTTCCTGGACAAAATTGTAACATGATGTATGCAGCTATGTGTGTATACTGTAAACTGTAATAAAATTGTCATGGAAATAGAAACAGATGTATGCTCTTTCACATTTTAGACTACAATAAGGCATTCAGTCAAATGAAAAAAAATGGGAAATGACCAAAATCCTAGTAGGCATGAATATCAGACATGAAGATCTGAGAATATTTAAGAACTTGAATTGGCAGTAAACAATAGGTTTAACTCTGACTCCATAATTATTTTCCATCCTATGCCGTAATTATTTTTTGAAGAATTCTAACCGGTGAAGTGTACTAACGTTTAGTGTAAATTTTATGTTAATCTTTTTTGTGAACATGCACTTATTATATACCAAACTGTAGGGAAAAAGACAGAGAATTTTAATATATAGTGTCTTTGGCAGTATTAACACAAGTACGTTCGGTATACTTAAAACATTTTGCATGTAAAATTGAAAAACACTAAAAAGTTAACTGTAGAATATGAGAACAAAGACAAATTACTGTTGTAGACAATAAAACTTTCTTTTTAGTCTTCAAACATCAAGGTAATCCATTTACAAAGTAAAAAAAACATTGATTATGGCCACAGTTAGTACATTTTGTGTTATTCACACCAGTTTTTACTGTGGTCCCTTATAAGAATAAAATAAATTATGCAATATTAATTACATTACATAATTTTCAAACAAATAAAGAACAACAACATCATATAACAACTTTTTACATTTTTAAAATGTTTTAATAGTATCCCTAGCTTCATCTTCTACCTAGGACTAGTGATTAGATGTTACGGTAGGTCAAGTTTTGTTGCTTTTCGATCGACCAGAATAGGACTACGCCCACTCATCAATTAAATCTAATGTGTCTAGCTGTTCTGCACTGATTCCGTTATTTGACAACAAACTGTGACTACTAAACAATCATCGTCAATGTCAGCAATGTTTCTAAGTAGTTTTACACAATTATTCGCTTAGGAGACTTAGAAAATGTAAATATAAAGCTCGACATATTTCTATTGCAATAACAATGAAAAATGCAAACACGCGAATCATCACACAAATTGTGATAATAACATCAAAACATGCACACGTGCTGCGTAACTACACTCAAATTAGTTGTTTAAATAGTAGCAGAAGTCATTCTATGATTTTAAAAATATGAACTGCATTAAATGGACAATTTTTGGGGTTTATTCTCGATAAACTAACAACAATGCTCTGAGCATTATGGTGGCGCTGCAGTTACAGTTTTGCAGCGCTCTGAGCGTTGTTCTGGAGTCAAAGAGTTAAGAATTGATAACCAGATGATGACTGGGGCCAAAAAGGGGAACAAAGTATAGTACTGCTTTGAGCTAACATCATCATTATCTTCATCAGATGTGGGGGGAGGTCATGGTCTATTTGTATATGTATCATGTTTTTTCATTTCCCTCAAGCTCTGATGTCTGGATTCATTTATATTTTCAATTGCCATCCATGCCAGCTTGTCAGTTTTTCAAGTTGTTTCCCTCTTGTCTACCTTTTCTTCTTTTTGGAATAAATTTTACCTGATGCTCAAAAATTATCTTTATGTATTGCTCGTCTTCTAAAGTGTCCAGAGAACTTTGGTAGTCTGCACATTATCTTGTTGCTGCTGCTCTAAAGATTTTACCCATTTCATTTTCTGGCCACTTAGGCATTCATTGGATCCTTCTTAAGAGCTACACCTCTGTTGTCTTATCAGTTTGTTTATTGATCAGGTCTTGCATGCATAATGTATTATATATTTTACAAAGCATTGTACAACTCTCTTCTTAACTGACAATGGCAGTTTTTTCTTTTGTTAGCATTTTTAGGCTGTAAAAAGTTGGCTTTGGTTTTTCAATCGTGCCTTGAATTTGAATTCAGGCATTTGACATGCTGAGACACACTCTTTGGCTTTACATAAATTCTATTTTTTTTAAAAAGTAATTAAAATTATTTTTTTTTTTAAAGTTTACTAAAATTGATGAGAGATTAAAAATCAGCTTTACAGACTAGAAAAAATAATGGAAAGTCCAACATTCATAGAAAGATCTAGTTTTGACAAAAGTACTAGGAAAAACAATAAAATTTCAATAACCACACACATTTTGTGTTTGGTTTTTATATATGGAACAAAATAATGGACATTTTATTAATCATGGAACATGAAAATTGAGTGTCAGTATTTGATAATAAATCATGGGAACAAAATAACATGGCACTTCTCAATCAAAGTACCATTATAATATGGCACTTCTCAATTAAAATACCATTATAACATGGAACGTCTCAATCAAAATACCAAACATTTTTTTTAAAATATGTTATCTGCTAAGTTTAGAAGCGAAAAAAAAGGTCATGTAAAAAATGAAAGTTTGGTTCTTATCTGATTCAGAACGATACCTGTCAGAACCTTCTTTAATCGAGTGGGGGGAGGTGCTAGCTAGCTACCCCCACTCGTAGGGCTTTCCCATTGTCGTGTTGGATTTACTATAAGAAACACTGGCTCATGTATACTAGAGGACGACCACACACACAATGGCCGACACAAGGAAATAGCACTGCTAAACTGCTAGAATCTCTTTTTTAATCAACAACACCATTTGGCCACAACCGGCCAGAATGACATACACAATGAATAGATATATTGCCACTACCAGCTAATGCTTACTAGAAATCTAGGCGAAAACACAGCCTATCTGTTACAGTGTGAATTCTGCTCACTTGAGCTGCAAAAACATGACTATGTCACAATGACGACTAGCAGATACAAATTTATCATACTTACAAAAGACCTCCGGTCACAAAAGACCCAACCGAGAGATTAATTACCTCTCAAACATATTGGCACCAGGACAAGGCACTAATGACAGATGCTGTTTCCCTAAAAATTCCATCCAAGGCTGACAGCACACAGCTGGTAGAGTGCTTCCACACAGGACGGCGGCCTTACGATGAATGCCTTTACAACTGCCTTGGCGCCTGAATTACCCGCCGGTCACATGACCTCAGTCCCTCGTCAACTTTCGGCAGCCCCCACGGCGACTTCTGAGCGACTTGCTCAATCTACAAACAAGCGGTTACTTGTACAGCAAAAAAGTGCAGTGACAATACCTATTATTTGATTCACCATTAGCAGCATCATCTTTACGGCTAGTGAAAGACAAATCTCATATACTGACAAAGTTTAATCAGATTGTTCTGATTTAGAGAGAGAAAATATATTTTTTTAAAAATCATAATGGGCGTTTCTTTTATCTGCTTTACACACATTACATGGCATGGCTGTTTAGAGTCACATAGCAGATGGTATCAGTAACTTTGTGACCAACCTATTGTTGGCTGTAACATTTGTTAATTTGCTCAGCAGATCTGACTGAACTTTTTATTTTCTAGATTATAGAAATTACCTGTCATTCTTGCATGAAAGGGATTTACTCTTTAAGAGAATATGCCACTGACCAGATATGTACATCACTCATAGTACACAAGGTTAAAGTTTTCATTAATGCCCTAATGTGGCTGACTGAAGTAAATGCCATTTACCAGGGCAGTTTTTGTGTCAGACTCTCAGTCCATGCTTCGGAAGATCTAAAATGGATGGCTATTACATGAAAAGAAAACACACACAGAGGCCTCAAACTTTCAGGAACTGGTGTGGATCTACTGTCCTAGTCATGCAGGGGTATGTGGCAATGAAAGACCTGATGGACTGGCCTCAAGATCATCCATAGTGGGACCATTGGATATGGATAAGGGAGAGACCAAGGATGATTAATGATCACCTATTAGAGAACGACACGGCAATCAATGAATCAACGATGCTAAGACTGCTGGGATTTGGCATCAGGCATAAGATTAGCAGGAGGGTTCAGGAGTGCATATGACCAGTGTGCTCCATGAACAATCTGCAGCACACCATATGACATCTGCTGCGGGAGACCTATGGGTTTGCCCAGAGTGCAATAATGTTGATTCTGAACAACAATAATAATAATAATAACAAAGTTTTGATAAAAAAAGATATTAAAACAAAATGTTTTCAGATCATTTAACAAAGACATGTTTTTGGTCGGCCTCTCTTTCTACCAAAAACAACTTGACGGAGAACTTTGGTGGCCGAGATGCAAAGAATGAACCATAGCTGGGGCGCTGCACGAAGGATGCCCCCCCCCCCCCCTTTCCCCCCAACCGAGCAGAGTGAAAGCAGTTTGTTGCTGTCCTACAAGACGCCACCAGGCGTGATGGTCACTGACTGCTTTGAAAGTAGGCGGCTAAGAATCAAAGAAGAAGAACAGAGACAGTCACTCAAAATGTTACATTTAGTGATATTTCATCTTGTTAACGTATGAATTAAAATGCTGTATTGTGTTCCAAATTGCCAGATCCCAAGGAATGATTTTATGATTCAGCAGGTTTATTTGTAGGTGTTGACTGAGGTTTCCTTGTGTTTCAGCTTGGCCAACCTTCCCCACAACATCAGTCATCAGATCAACCAGACAATCATTGCCATGGGAGGCAAGCCAGGAACATATGATTTCATTGGCGGAAGTGCTGGCAGTGCAAATGATGTTGAGGGCTGGTCTGAGTATTCGCTGTGGCTGGGTCTGGCGGTAGTTGGAGCAATACTAGTCATGATTGTTGGAATGGTGGCTGTCAGATCTTGTATGAGGAGGAGGAGGAGGACTAGAGCAGGACGCAGGTGGAGGGAGGTTGATAGAGACGGAGGCGCTGGTGGAAATTTTTACTCTGTGGCCTCAGAGTCAGACACAGATGACAATGACTTTGAGATTGATGTGTATGACAAGGCCAACAAGCAGAGCTCAAAGCTTCTCACTTCCTACTAGTATATCTTTCCATGTACTTTCATGACAATTTCAAACCCTTTTAGAAACAACTGTTTTTTTTTTTAAATCCAGAAAGCATTAGAGTATGCTAAGACAGGAATAAGGTGACAGACTTTTCTCTTCATTAATGATGACAGAGCATAGTCCATGTTTTCTCTGGCTCGCTAGTATAACTGGAGTTATAGAAGTTGAGAGGGTTGATTTTGATTTATAAATACTCATTTCTGTTCATCTTAATGTTCACAAAGAGAATGACCATGATGGTCATAATGTTCAGTATAGAAACAGTCATCATGGTGACCCATATTGTTAATTCAGGAAACAATCATTATGGTGGTCCATAATGTTAATTAAGGAAACAATCAATATGGGGAACCATATTGTTCATTAAGGAAGCTTTCAAGATGGTGACCCATATTACATTCAGGAAATAATTAATATGGTGGCCCATAATGTTAATTAAGGAAACAATCATTATGGGGACCCATATTGTTCATTAAGGAAACTATCATGATGGTGACCCATATTGCTCATTAAGGAAACACTGATGATGATGACCAATATTGTTCATTCATGAAACAATCATTATTGTGGCTCATAATGTTAATTAAGGAAACAGTCATTTTGGATACCCATATTGTTCATTAAGGAAACTATCATGATGGTCATAATGTTCATTAAACAAATGATTATGATGGTCATTAAGTTAAGGAAACAATCATGATGGTCATAATGTTAAGAAAAAAATTATGTGGTCAAAATGTTCATTAAAGAAACAATCATGATGGTGGTCCATATTGTTCATTAAGGAAACAATTATGATAGTCATGTTCTTCATTAAAAAATGATCAAGATGGTCATTAAGTTAATGAAACAGTCATGATGGTCATTATGTTAAGAAAAAAATCATGATGGTCATAATGTTTATTAAGGAGACAATCATGTTGTTCTGGAAAATGATTATCAGGTGATATGACAAGGTAATTGAGGAAGGAACCTGTAAAGTACTGGAAAGCTCAGTAGACAGCTGTGGGCGGAATTGATGGTCATTGGCCCTTAGCATGACTTGATGATGACTAATATAAGGACATAGGCTAATGATTCGAAGCGGTAAAATATAGCAGTCTCCTCACAGTGTGTTTAAATGGTAGCATCAGTCTTGTATATATGCTAATACCACCAGCGTAAGACTTTGGTTTCTTCTTCGTCTTTACATTCAGCTGTCTGAGGTGTATAGGCCACCATTTAGTTTACCCCAAGGCCTCCTGTCTTGTGCCATCTGTTTAAGTTCTTTTCATGTCTTCTTTATATGCCATCATCATCATCACTTTCCTTCTTCTTCACTCCTTATGTCTGCCATAATCATCATCATCACTTTCCTTCTTCACTCCTTATGTCTGCCATCATCATCATCATCACTTTCCTTCTTCACTCCTTATGTCTGCCATCATCATCATCATCACTTTCCTTCTTCACTCCTTATGTCTGCCATCATCATCATCATCACTTTCCTTCTTCACTCTTTATGTCTGCCATCATCATCATCATCACTTTCCTTCTTCACTCCTTATGTCTGCCATCATCATCATCATCACTTTCCTTCTTCACTCCTTATGTCTGCCATCATCATCATCATCACTTTCCTTCTTCACTCCTTATGTCTGCCATCATCATCATCATCACTTTCCTTCTTCACTCCTCCTTATGGATCATGGAGCCACCACTGCAGCTGGTCCCTTTATAGGCAGCTTGGACCAAAGCTTTCGTGTGCACCTCTTATGACATGTCTGAGGGAGCAGTAGGTTCGGTTCTTTCTTTGCCACTTCTGGGAACTACATGGGGAGTATGTCAGTCTTGGTCTCCGTCTGGTTCTTTTACTCTGGAGATTATAGCACAAGGACTGCTTTGTGACCCTATAAGCTGGTTTCCTCCGTGTGTGTCCTATCTGTCACCAACATTGTTCCTGCTCAACCTTTTTGCCCTACCTCTTATTTCACAGGTATTTGGTGCTTTCCATCAGTTCCACATTGATGGTGTCTAATTTAATCATTCCGTTCTGCACAAGCACCATTTAGGAATATCGGCAGCTTCCTGGCAGCTGTTTTTCAAATTGTTCTCCCCTGTTGGAGGGCTGTTTTCCATGCTGAATGACTTGTTCATTACCTGCTTAAAGCGTTTGTAGTAAGTTCAAATTGTAAAATTGTTAGCATTATCATAATTTCACCGTTTTTAAAAATCTGTGGTAGAAAATATATATATATATGTTATTTTGCCACAAATTTTATTTTGAGTAGTGTTTTCTTCATGACTGCCAGTGAGGCTCCAGTTGCCCGGACTTTGTCTTCTACGATTCTTCTTCATATTTCCTTTTGGCTGCCCATTTCTTGACCTCCTGTAGCTTCTAGTAAAGAGCATGTTTGGTTATACTGGTCACTTATTTCTCCAAAAAAAAAAAAAGGGAGAGTGGGTTATGTCCTATCTATATCTGCTTTGTCTGTCTCAATGGGAATTGGCAGTATAGGATTTACAACAATAAGGAAATCTGTTGGTAGCATTAGCAGGCAGTCCTTGTTCTGGAATCCCCAGGGCAGGAGAAACAGAGGTAGACTGAAAAAACACATGGAGAAGAGAATTGGAGACAGAAATGAAAGTGATGAGGAAGATGTGGAAAGACCTTGAGCTGTTGACACGGACCAGGAAGACTTAGCATGAGTTTGTTGAAGGCCCATGCTTCATAGGGAGCTGAAAGGTGATGAATGAATGAATAGGGTATACATCAACCAGATTGGTTGGTCCTTGTAATGGATGAAAGCTTAAAGTCACCTGCCAAAACAAAACACCTTTTTTTTTTCTCTGATGTGTTGATTGCACTGTACAGTGTTATTGAAGGTTTCTGTCTCTGTACATTTTGTGGATATTACATGTTCCTAGTGCAATGCTTTTATTTTGTGCTTGTGCCACTCATGACAATTATTACTGGGTGATGCTCTGAAGCATTCCTTTATGCTGTTTGTGAAATAATGATGTTTGAATGTGTGGTGAAGAGGGAATCTACCAGGATAATACAGCATTGGTTTACCCTTGCCTTCCTTCTGGTTTTGTTTGTGGTTTACTCTGTGAGCCTTTGGTTGAAGAGACTTACCCCCATAGCAGCAGGCAGAGACCTTGATCTCACCTGTGGTCATATCACAGGTCATCATAGGTATTTTATAGAGATAGGTGCCCTACACGGCAGACTCATTTTTATCCTTCACGACCATCATCTGTTTTGGTCAGCAGCTATTTATACAGTATACACATCTAAATCTAGATGCCATGCCACCTTCCGCCAACTGATGGACATGTCTGGAAGAAGGACAGGCAGAAAATAAGTAAGTACTCAAACAAGGAGAAGAAAGTCAGCTGTAAATCAAGATAAATGTGCAGCTGATCATAATTATTTGAACTTGTCAGGGAAAGAGAAAATTAAAGAACATTATAACAACCAGAAAACTCAACTGAAAATATAAAAAAATTAAAAGAGAGAGAAAATACCTTGATAAGCTGACCGCAGGGCATGGGGTGAAATTGAAAATGCTCCTGATTCAAGACATGGAGATGGAGAGAAATGGACAGCCATAGTTGTCTGTGTCAGTTGTTGTGGCACTAAATGATGATATTGTTTGGTAAGACTTCGTTATTATTACTATATAATGGTCTTTTCCTCATCTTGAGGGTAAATATCTCAGCTTTACATGTTGTTACTCTTGCCATTATTCACCACTGTATTGTATGTGTTCTTTATTTTGTATATATCCTGCTAATAATTGTTCAGAGTAGTGTTTATTATACTGATGAAGGGTATGCACCAGGAAGTGTGCTTTGTAAGTTTTGAAAAGTTTTCCATAGCCACCAGGTCCTTTCTCTTTATCATATTTTGGCTTTTGAGGCATCAGTTAATGGCAAAAGTTTATAAATGTAAGTGCTTTGAGTGATTAAGCAAGACAGAGAGTAATCAGCAGCTTGTGTTAGTAATACCACATGTTGTACCCCACGGGGTATCTGGGGGAGGCGAAGAAATAATTGGACTACTGCTTCCTGGGGCATGTCATAAGAGGTGTTATTGTTGTTGTTGTTGTTGATCTTCAGGCAAACCCATAAGTGCTCAGTCTCCTTCAGCAAATGTTCAAGGGTATGAATGCTAACTGTTCCTGTAGCACACTGGTTGTATACACAACAGATGCATCCTCTCATACGCCTGTCCCTGCTAGTCTTACATTTGATGCCAAATTCCTGCAATCTTAGCTTTGATGATTCATTGCTGGCAGTGTCATCAGAGGTGACTAATAGGATGTTGTGCATGGGTGTGACAATCTCATCACGTGAAGCAGATGGTTACAGAAACCACTACTGCAAGAGTACCTGACTACTTTGGTGCACGTTTTCTACAAAGTCCTGACTACTTTGGTGCACGTTTTCTACAAAGGGGAGCAGATACAGTGACAGCTTAATGTTTCATAAGTAGCAGATAGAGACAATGATGATGATGTGTTAGTAATAATTGTTACCTTCAGTTTACAGGAGAGATGAAGTAACATGCTTTAAAAAAAAATTAATTATATTTTAGTTACTTCGTTTTGTTATTTCACCGGAAGTGCCATCAGTTTCTGCTGAAAACACAGTTCATATACCATTACCTTTCAGCTCTCTCTCTAGATCATAGATCTTCATCAAATTCTTGCCACGCCTTCCTGACCTTTCCAACGGTTCAAAGGTCTTTCCATGTCTTCTTTATCCTTGGTAGGGGTACCACCAATTCCATTTCTCCGTGTATACTTGGGTCTCCCCTGAAAAAAACAGTTGTCAGGATATAAATAGGAGGACACTTCCCAGAGCTGTATCTGTCAGGGAGATTAATGAAAGCATATTTTCACTGGTCTTATACGTCTATGGTATTGATTGGTTCATTGTGAACCAATCACAAGAGCACATTATCTCATGCAAACAATGACTTTTCTTGTACCGTAACATTCTTTCTTAACATTTAAAAAAAAATATTTTTTTAAAATTTGTTGAAACAGTGCTGATTTTTTCAAGTGAGAGTTCTTCTTCTTCTTCCTAACCCAAGGGATTCAAGTTTTTTTTACCCTTGTAGCAAATGGGGATGAGGTTTTAGGCTTTCTTGCAACCCCCAGAGGACTTTGATAACTCACCAGGTTCAGCTGGTGGAGGTCACACCAGAACTATTTTTTGGCAGGTGATGCAATGCCACAAGGTTGGCCCTACCCTGATTTGGGGGGGGGGGGGGGGGGGGGGGGGGGGGGGGGGGGGGGGGGGGTTTCATCAAGTGAGAGTTCAGGAAGGTCAGTGGGATCTTATTCCTAGAACACACTTGAGATGAGTACACGAATTGTTGACAAGCAAAAGGAAAAACAAACTAAAATAATATTGTCGTACAGCATAAATTGCAGGTTTGTTAAAGATCATCTTTCTAGGGTACAGTAACAAGATGAAGGAGTATACCAATGAAATGCTGAGCAGATGATATTCAGAAGTCGACATGAATGTCTTCTGCAGAGATGACGCATTGGTGTACAGTTAATGTAAAAGGAAACAAAGATCACCTAAAAATGGTATTGAGGATGCGTAGATGAGCTGGAGTTGATTTTTAACGAGTCTACCTGCTGTGGGGGTAATTTCAAGTTTTCTGAGGAAAAGATCACTAGTAACAAGTGTCATTTAGCCATTACATTAGATTGGATTAGAATTAGATTCTGTAGTTTTACCAAGATTAGAATTAGATTCTGTAGTTTTACCAAGATTAGAATTAGATTCTGAAGTTTTACCAAGATTAGAATTAGATTCTGTAGTTTTACCAAGATTAGAATTAGATTCTGTAGTTTTACCAAGCTTAGAATTAGAGTTTGTAGTTTTACCCAGATTAGAATTAGATTGTGTAGTTTTACCCAGATTAGAATTAGATTGTGTAGTTTTACCCAGATTAGAATTAGATTGTGTAGTTTTATCCAGATTAGAATTAGATTCTGTAGTTTTACCCAGATTAGAATTAGATTCAGTGGTTTTACTCAGATTAGAATTAGATTCTGTAGTTTTACCCAGATTAGAATTACAGTCTGTAGTTTTACCCAGATTAGAATTAGATTTTGTAGTTTTACCCAGATTAGAATTAGATTCTGTATTTTTATCCAGCTTAGAATTAGATCTTGTTGTTTTACCCAGATTAGAATTAGATTCAGTGGTTTTTACCCACTGTAATTTTACCAAAATTAGAATTAAATTCTGTAGTTTTGGCCATTTTGTTTTGTATATAAATAAAAAAAAAAGCTTGGTTTTTAATTAGGTTTTAGATGTTATTTTGTACTGTGACCAAGATACATGTTCAGTATAACTAGTAGTTTTTGTGGACCAAGGGAAATGATGATGCACCAAGCTTTTGACACGGAGTATCGGTCAAACCTTGTTGCTGACCACAGGCACACATTCATAGTAATGAAAATATTAACGGTCACAAAAGATTTCAAATAAGTAATGTGGGTGTATGTGCTTGCAATTTTTTTTCTTTTTGCAAAGTTGTCTATATATTTATTTATTTGGGAACATTAATGACGTAAGGTGTAGCTGAGCAATAAAGAAGATAACACCAGAGTACAAACCCAGTATTCCAGTATAGTAATTTTTTTTTTTTACTTATAAGCAAGTAACAGGCAATGAACAGTGAAGAACTGTAATGGAGATAGAGAAATAAGTTTTTTTTTTTTTTTTAAGATTATTAATAATCTTATAGACAAATGATACATCCATGAAGGTGTGATTAAAAAAAGGTATATATTGAAAGTTAAGTCATTCCACAGTCAGAAAGAAGTAGTTTATTTACACTGGTTTTGTTGGAAGAAAAGAATTGTGCTACATTGCAACATTTGTGGAATTAGAGATGGATCGTAAATGAGAGAAATTGTACTGAAATCTAACAACACAACACAAGAGATTCAGCTGTAGAACCCATAGAAAACATGGTGGTCTGAAAGTTGTGGAAAGAATGAATTTCTTGTGCCAGTTATCATGGCATTCAGTAGTTAACCACGCAGTTGCATAATTGCTGTGCTTAGTTTGTTCTTTCCATTCTCTTTCACCTTCAGAGAAAGTAAACCCATCAACGCACATTGACATTTGGAAACTGTAATACTTAAAAATAACACTGTGAAGCTGATTTAGTAATTTAGATTTATAATATAAGAGCCACCCACTATCATTTGTCATGTTCTTCTGTTTTTATTTTCTATTAATTCTAAAGACATATTAAACCAATAAAATTGTCTTACCTCAGCCGGGAATTGAACCCAAATGAGTTGCTTGGAAAGTAAATATTCTAACCATAAAACCACCCATTGATACATGGTTTTTAATTTTAAAGATGTTTATGTATTTTTGTTTATGAAATGCCCAGTAGAAGCGAGCTAGTAAACCCGTCTCTGGCAGTGAATGAATTTACTTTATTTAATTTCCATGAGTCACAATATAGCGCTGATTGAAATATTTGTTTTAAAAAATGTCCAGACATTTGATCAATGCATCTTTCTTATACAAAATAATGTATGACATTCGGCAGACCACTGCTTTCTCCAAATGTGCAAGTTGATGTGTGAGGGTATGTGAAGAAAAAGATATATATTTGAACTGAGTTCTAGTGGCTGCCACCTATCTACTTATCTAATTATTTATGTCTGTGATGGAGTCTTATTTATTTTTTATGTTGTGTTGGGCCTATGGAGTTTTCTTCCCTGGTTCGATGTAAAATTGGGTGAAATGATGATGGTAAGATGACAGCTGGAACATAATTTCCATTTTCTCTCAAAAGTTAGTTCTCGATAAATATCAGCCAATCAGCATGCAGTTTTAAAGCTTTGCATAACGTCACAAGTTGTAGATCAAAATACAATTTTGATATCGGAAATCTGATTTGACAAAAGTCATGCAAAGATAGTTTATTTAACAAATCATATGTTGAAAGATGAATAAATAAGCAAGTTATAAGAACATTATAAACATTACATATGGGTTTTAGAAACTAACAGATTTCTTGATAGAAAGGCGGAATTTCTGAAGAAAATGCATTGTTATTCCAAAGTCAAAACACATGTTTTAAGTATGTGTTCTGACAGTTCATTTTTATGTATTAAGATTCAGAAGATTATAAATTATTAGAAAATACAATAATCCCAGTTTTCATATTTTTTTAAACATTAAATGTGGTGCCGTTCCAATTGCCATTTGAATCTCCGACTACCTTCTATTTACTTGTAACTTCATCATCACCAAAAAATTCTTAATAACATTTAGTATTTTTGTTTCTAACTGTCCAAGTGCCACCAAAGCAGTAACAAATAAATACACACACAAAAACCAAAAAAAACAATGTCTTTGTAAGTTAGTGCAGCTGTAACTAGGCGCATTAGTTTTTGCCTGGTCCTGCCTATCAACTTGTACTGACTTTATGTAATGCTGAGTAATATGTTGTGATCTGTTGTTGTTGTAACCAAGAAAATAAGTTTTTGAGCTGTTATTTTTGCTGCTGCGGAAAGCTACTTTGTAGATTCTTCAGTATTTTTTGCCTGCTATTAAGAAAATACATGTATATATGTGCCCAAAGATTGTAATAAATTTTCCTAAATGTCCACCATTTTGTAAATAAATTTTTTTCCCATGTGTGTATTTTGTTTTATGTATGTGCATGACATGGTATATTACAGATATATAGATTTTAAAAAAATAATAAAATTTGCCTCGTTTTGGAGTGGCACGTCCGTTCAACCTAGTCGGTTATATTAGGGTGCATCAGTGGCGTATTCTCTATGTGTGCTGTGCGTGCTGCGCACACCTATGCCTGAAGGAAAATAAAAATTTAATTTATTATTCTATAAAATATTTCTCTTCTAATGTTCTGCTTTCGGACCGCACGTATCAGGATAACAGATTTTCCCGCATAGAATCTACGAGTATATCTAGTTTCAGTTTCCCAGACGCGTTTTATAGTGCAGTTTTTATTGGTTGGTAGCAATCGCCCGAAGTTTCTCGGGTAATTCCATCACAATGCGTGCTGTACCTTTCGGTTTCACGTTTGAAGACTGGTTTGTGTGGATCGGGGTCATGGCCAGATACGTCAATACAATATGAACATGCGTGCAGTCGTCTTGCAGCTCTTGAGTTGTAAAAATCGGCTGTGTCCAAGTCCAGTGTTTTTTGTGATTAATTTTTGTTAGTTGCCGGGAGTGCAGATTATTACAGTGACAGTGAGTTTCAAGTTGTAAGTTAATTAGTATTTCGGAGATAATTGACATATACCCAAAATGCAAGTGTTGGACGACATCGCTAAAAAGAAGTTTTGTTCACTAAGTTTTAGTGAAAAACTATCAATTGTGAGTAATGGTAAACCATGTCCTGAGTTACCACTCTTAAAAACAGTACATAAAACTAAGACAGAAGTATACACACACCATTTTTCAACAGTTCATTACAAATCGGTGGATTGGTTAACTGGTTGTGAAAAGAGGAATAAATTGTTCTGTTGGCCTTGTTTTTTATTTTCTTCAGAAGGCAACATATGGAGTAGAAATGGTTTTGATGATCTTAACTACTTAAGTACAGCTGCACAGAGACACGAAAAGACTAAAAGCCATGTCCAATGTTTTTTTCAGCTGAAAATGTTTGGCCGACAAAGAGTGGACATCTTGCTTAATGATCAGCTCGATAAAAGTATCAGCCAACATAATGAACTTGTAAAAAAGAATCGAGATATCTTGAAACGTCTGATTGATGCAGTATGCTTCCTTGGTAAACAGGAGCTTCCTTTCCGAGGACATGACGAATGTAATGACTCTTTCAACAGAGACAACTATTTAGAGTTTCTGGATGCACTTCAGCAATATGACCCTCTTTTGGAACATCACCTACAGAGCTCTACAGTTTTTCGCGGAACCTCTCCGGCTGTGCAAAATGATCTCATTCAGGCTATCTCTGAAGTCCTCATTGATGAAATAAAGAAGGAAGACCACGTTTCAAACTTTGCTGCTATACTTCTGGATGAGAGTTGTGATATCACGTGCAAATCACAGCTGTCAACCGTCTTAAGATATGTATTAGATGGTGTTGTTTATGAAAGGTTTGTCGGGTTTACCGACGTTAGTCAGGATAGAACCTCAGAAGGTTTGTTTAAACATGTAGTTAGCACGGTACAAGAATACAAACTTAAAGATAAGTTAGTTGGGCAAACTTATGATGGAGCGTCTGTGATGGCAGGTCATTTGGATGGCTTACAAAAAAAGGTTATTGATGTTTACCCAAAAGCACTCTTTACTCATTGATGTGCCCATGCATTGAACCTCGTCTTGCAACAAAGTTTGATGAATATCAAAGACTGCAATATTTTGTTTTATAACTCTCAATGGTCTTTCTGCATTTTTCTCAAAATCGTCTAAGAGAACAATAGCTCTTCAAGAATTTCTTTCTAAGAAGTTGCCAACTGTAGCACCTACCAGGTGGAACTTCACTTCCAAATTAGTACATACAGTGAACGATCATCGGTTAGAGCTTATTGACTTTTTTGAAAATGTCATTGATTGTTCTTTAGAATGGGATGATGACACAGTGGTTAAATCGCAAGGCTTTTTGTCTTTCTTGAGGAGCCTAAATACAATTTTCCTACTTCAAGTATTTTCAAGATTATTTGCATATACAGATGTTTTATACAATTTACTTCAAACAAGAAATTTCGATATTTTGTACTGCTGCAAGAAAATAGAAGAGATCAAAAATGAACTTCAACGAGCAAGGGATACTGCCTTTAATGAGATTTGGTATGCTGCATTGGGAAGGAGGGGAGAAGAATTTGAATCACCTACAAATAAACGACGTTGTAATAGGAAAAGATGCATGTTGCCAACTGTATTTTGAAATCATTGATAACATTAGTGTTCACACAGAAACACGGTTTGCAGCTTTAAAGAAACTTGAGTATTTCCACCTTCTTTATGAGCAAAAGTATACCAGTTTCAAGAAAAATTTTCCTTAGGACCTCATCAAAAAATTAAAAGACGTTTATGGAGAAATGTTCGACTATGTAAGATTGAAGAATGAACTTGTTGTACTTTATTGTTCGGATGAGTTCTGTAACAAGTCAGTTCATGAGTTACTGCAGTTCTTAGTTGAAAATGATCTCAGTTCAGGCTTTAAAGAAGTGTTCAAACTGGCAGAATTGATAATGACAATTCCAGCAACTACTGCTTCTGTAGAAAGATCGTTTTCAGCTTTAAAGCGAATCCACAGTTACCACAGATCTACACAAGGTCAAGATCGACTCTCCAGTCTCAGCTTATTGTCCATTGAAAAGGAACTTTTGAGCAAGGTTAGAATGAAGAATACATTTTACGATGCTGTAACAGTGAAATTTCTGCAAAAGGAAAGAAGAATAGATCTGATCTTCAAGTGAAACCTGTAAGTGAAAATATGTATTATTTAGTTAATGTTTTTGGGAGCCGCGCTGGTGTAATGGCTTCGGCGTTGTACTGGCGACCAGGTGTTCATGGTTCAAACCCGGGCGTCAGCGTTTGAAGAAATGTTTACGGCCGGAAATTTGACTGAATAACCTGAACGGCTCCTGTGATAAACCCTCTGTGGATGGGAAGGAGCGAAGCTCCTGACCGGGTTGGAAGGAAAGTCCTCAGGTTCCCCAGCCTCGCAATGACATGTCATTGGGCCGAAGGGCTGAAAGCCCAAGTGCCGCTGGTTAAGAAAAAAAAAAAAAAGTTAATGTTTTTCTTCCAGCCGAATAACTATTGTTGCATAATTGAATATAGTTGGTTTTTAAATTAAGAGGAGAAGGGGTTAAATAGTAGGCGTACATATTCCTTTTAAGTAGCAGCACTCCTAGCTCGCATTACCAGGATATGCCACTGGGGCGCATGTCCAAATATAAAAGACCTTTTGGTCTGATGAAGTTATAGATATATAGAAATATCACTCTGGGAGGAATCTTCGTAAAGTGACATAAAAACTTTGTGGATGTGATGAAACATAGAACAGGCAACGCTGAATTTAGCCTAGATGAATTATGTTAAACAGTGTGAACTAGATGATCACACTGAATAGAAGATAGTTTTGAGCAGCTTAGATAAATAGATCTTGGTTCCTTACATACACAATTAAGGGTTCATAGTATGTAATGACTGGACCATTTACACCACTAAGGACCAAAAATTATGGAGAGACATGATCCCACTACACTAGTTAGCAAAACTTTTGAAGAAAGAAAAAGAATGAACAAGTGGCAAAGAAATTTTCTAGATAAATCCCCCATCAAATTTAACATTTACATTATACAGTGACTTTAAACTTTGAAAACAATTATGATGAAAACTATCACAGCAAGAACATTCATAGATATGAAAGTAGAAACATGAAGCAAAACATACTCTGTGACTTAAATTGGCATGTTTTGAAAACACAAGCGTAATAGATGGGGAAACAATTTCTGATGGTACAAATAACTTGTTAAAAAAAAAAGAACTTCAGATGCAATTTTTCTTTTTTAAATCTTCGTTGTAGGGTTTAAAAATTAAAATATATAGGAATAAAACTTGGCAGCAAGTTTATGGAGCTGAAGATAGGTAGCACAGACTTCATTTTTTTAAAAGTTATGTGCCTAATATTTTAGTCTGCATTCACTGAACTCAGCTACTCTGATTCCATATTCTCTTGGGGAGTACCAGTTTGAGCGTTCTGAGGCTTCATTAGCAGGTCAGGCTTAAGTTGTGGAACAGGGTTATACTATTTTATAAATACGTTTGAATCTTTAACTCTGCATTCCAGTGAGAACAGACTGACTGCCTGTAAAGATTAGCAAGGGTGCAAATGTGGACCATTTATTTTATTGTATTTTATTCGGCACATTGTTTTGTTTTGTTTACTGATCAATTGGATCATTCCTAGAGTTATATTAGATACTCTGCAGACAGCTGAATTTATGGTTAACTTTAAAAAGCCATTGTACAGTTTATTTGAGAGAAAGATATGGGAAAAAGTGAAAGACAAAAAGTAAGAAATTGACACATTGTTATTGTTGATCGTATAACAATAACAGTGTGTCAGCTTCAGCTGACACATTGCTCAAATAAAACAAGATTCCTCCAAAAATGTTTAAAATAATCAAGTAGTGATTAAAAGAACTGCGGAGATGACAAAATTGGAGTGGCAAACTTGGTGAAACTCTAACCTACCATGCACACTGATATTTGAAAGCTACAACCAAGCACATCTGAAGATGTGTACATTGTGCATATACCTCATATTTACTATCTTACAGTTATCACCTATTGCATAGTTTGTCAGCCTTGTAGGATGCTCAAAACTCAAGAAACTACCACAAATTCCATGAACCCCCTTTTCATATCTGTGTCACCAACAGGTTATAGCTAAGATTTTGATGTGGGGAAAGTAAACCACAAAAACCATCACTACTTCACATACCCTACAGATCAGCTTTAACGCCGGTGGTGGGGTCCAAACTTTGGCACTATGTTACAAGTGAGTCTGCGTTGTGTTGAATTTCATTATATTGAGATAAGTCTATCGATGTTTGACAGAAATCAGCAATCTGAAGGAGTCTAGCATAAATACGAACAACTGCCATCACACGTGAATGACTGAAAATAAGTAATAGATAACATTAATCACGTGCATCTTTTATCTTGGATGCTGAAAACAGTATATGTTCACTAAAATGGGAAATGTACTGGACCAACTTGTCTTCTTCTTCTTTGATCCTTAGCCACCGACCGTCAAAGCAGTCAGTGGCCATTACGCCTGGTGGCGTCTTGTAGGGCAACAACAAATTGATTCCACTTTGCTCGGTCGGCGGCCATCCTTCGTACAGTGCCCAAACTCTGGTTCATTCTTTGCATCTCAGCCTCCACAGTCCTCCGCCAAGTTGTTTTTGGTAGGCCTCTCTTTCGTTTTCCTTCAGGGGTCCATAGCATAGCTGTTCTTGTGATGGCATCGGGGTCTCTTCTGAGGACAAGGCCAACCCAGCTCCAGCGTCTGCCAGCTATGATGGTGTGCATGTCCTCTTGCTTGCTCTGAGTAAGCAGATCTTGGTTGGTGATGGTATTCGGCCAAAAGATTCGGAGAATTTTTCTTAGGCATGTTGTGTGAAAAGAGGACAATTTCGACATTTCCTTCTCTGTAACTCTCCAGCTCTCTGCGCCATAGAGAAGCACAGAAAGCACACAGCTCTGATATAATCCTAATTTTGTGCTTGTGCTGTACTGAGAGGACTTCCAGATGTTGTTTAGACAAAAAAGGCTGTTCTTGCTTTGTTCATTCTGTTGTTGATGTCTTTGCTTGCTCCGTCATCTGGTGTTACTATGCATCCTAGGTATGTGAAGGCATCTGTCTGTTCCAGTTGCTGATTCCTTACTGATATGGGCTCAGGGTTGCTCACATTGAGCGTCATGACCTCTGTCTTCTTTAGGTTGATATTCAAGCCCACCTGCTGGCTATACTTATTAAGTCTATCCGTTTTCCCGTGGATGTGTTGATGTGAATGTGCTAGCAGTGCAATGTCATCTGCATATTCCAGATCTTCCAATGTAGAAAATGTAGTCCGTCTTATTCCTCTTGGATTGCCCTCTGTTGTCTGGCACATCACCCAGTCTATGACTGTTAAAAATAGAGTGGTTGATAAGGGGCATCCCTGTCGTACTCCTGTCTTCACTTCAAAGGTTAGGTTGCTCTGCCCAATGCTACACGTAAAGTTGGCATAAAGACTTTTTATAATTGACACTATGCAGCTTGGAATTCCATAAGCCCTCAGTATTTTCCATAAACTATCCCTATGTATACTGTCAAAAGCCTTTTCAAAATCAACAAAATTAATGTACAGCTGTCTTTGCCATTCTGAGCACTGCTCTATAATGTTCCTGAGGGTATATATGATCTACACATCTTCTGTTCTTTCTAAATCCTGCTTGTTCTTTCCTCAGTTTGTGGTCTACTGCTTTTAAGATTCTCTGTATAATTATCCTGCCTAGTATTTTGCTGGGAACTGAGAGAAGAGTTATTCCTCTCCAATTATTGCTGTCTGCAAGATCTCCCTTCTTGGGCAATTTGACAATTATTCCTTTTCTCCACTCTGTTGGTGTTGTCCCTGTTTTCCAGACGTGTGCAAATAGTGGTTCTAATAGTTCTGCTGCTAGCTCTGGGTCTGTCTTAAATAGCTCTGCATTTAAGTTATCATGACCAGGAGCTTTTCCATTCTTTAACCCTTTGATTGCTGTGATGATTTCTTCTTTTCGTGGGATGTCTGTATTAACATCTAGATCATTTTCAGCCTCAGGAACATTCAATTGTGTCTCTGGTGGTTCCTTATTCAGAGTTTCTCTGAAATGCTCTGCCCAACTTGTTTCCAGTCCCTCTACTGTCGTGATGAGATTTCTGTGCTTATCTCTTACTAATGTAATATTGTTTGCACCTCGTTTTCCACTGATGATTTTAGTTATTTTGTATACTGTGCTTTGTTCATTTCTCAGTGCTGCCTCTTCTGCTTGTCTTGCAAGGTCATCCAGAAATGTCCTTTTGTTAGCACGGGTTTGACGTTTAACTTCCTTGTCCAGCTGACTGTACTGTTCACTATATATTGCCTTTAACCTGGGAGACTTAGCTTCTGTTTTCTTTTTTTTCATTTCCTTTCTCTTCGCTATGGTGTTTAGCGTATCTGGTGTTATCCAGTCTTGGCTCTTTCTTTCCTGGAATCCCAAGCATGACTTGCTGCTTTCCTTGTATATTGTTGAGATGGTGTTGAATCTCTGGTCAACATCATCAGTCTCTGTTCTTTCCTGGCTTTTGATAATCTCATATCTTCTCTTTACGTCGACCACGAAAGCTTTTCTGGTGAGGGGATCCTTCAGTTTCGTGATATTGTATCTTTTCTGTTTGACTGCAACTGGTCCAGCAGCTCTGAGTTTCACTTTCAGTCTTGCTACTACTAGGTGATGATCACTTCCCACATCTGCGCTTCTTCTTACTTTCACGTCTTGTAGTGCATGTCTCCATCTGCCATTGATCATTATGTGATCTATCTGGTTTCTGTCTCGTCTGTTTGGTGATTCCCATGTTAACTTGTGCACTTCCTTGTGTGGAAAAAGTGTTCCTCCAATGACCAGGCTGTTAATACTGCAGAAGCTTATTAATTTGTCCCCATTCTCATTTGCTGTTCCACTGCCGCATTTCCCCATTACTCTTTCGTTATAATTATTGTGTGCTCCCACTTTCGCATTTAGGTCTCTCATTACTATAATGAGATCGTACCTGAGTGTAGTTTCCATTTCTTTTTGTACCTGTTGATAGAACTCATTCTTGATCTCTTCATCGCTGTCGTTTGTTGGTGCATAGCATTGTATAATTGTGGTGTTGGTGAACCTCTCTCTCAGTCTTGCTCTTATCAGTCTGTTGTTGATGGGTTTCCATTCCAGTAAAGACCTTTCCATTCCTTTCTTCAGGATAATGGCTACACCTTCGTTGTGCTGACCATCCTCTCTGCCAGAATAAAGTACTGTTTCCCCTGTAGCTGTTTTTATTCTCCCCTTACCTGTCCATCTGCTCTCGCTTATTCCCAGGATATGTATCTTGTAGTTCCTCATCTCTGCTGTGATTTGTCTCAGCTTTCCTGCCTCATTCATAGTTCTGACGTTCCAAAAACCAATTCTAGTTTCGTGTTTTGCGGTCGGGGCATCCGTTTTCATGCCAGTGGCTTCCTTTCGGCTTTCACCACTGTCAGTCATACGAGCCTGAGACTCCGGATGTCCATCCCGCAGCAAAGTTTTTCCATTTATTGTTGTTTCTGTAACATGTGCGATTTTTTACATAGACAGGGGTGTCGGCCCTGTGCTAAACCCCCAACGTGGAGGACCAGAGTACCAGCTTTTGTCTGACCCCTACCCACGCAGACCAGTCCAGCTTGGTTGAACCTACCAGGAGTAAATCTCCCACTGGCATAGCTCTGGGGATTGTCAGGGTACACAAGCTGCCATACCGCTACAAGGTATAGGTACCATTGATGGCAGGGACCAACTTGTGAATTGTTTGAATTTCTAGCACGTGAACAGTTGACAATTAGAAAAATTGGGGTCCAACCTCTGATCACGACGTAAGCGATCCTGCATTATATCGAGCAGTATTACATCAGGTCTACAGTGTATTACAAAATTATTTACAACCCTGGTGTGACTCTTTAGGCATATCTTCTGGCATATCTGCCCACTAAGAAACACTGAATAGCTATTCATGAGGAAATATATCATGTTTTGTATCACACACAATGCCTTGCTGTACTAGATTTGTATCATGTAAGAATGTAGTTACACCATTTAAAAAAAATTTGCCTTGCTTTGGCAAAGTGCGCCTCTTTCAACCTAGACACAGGTTCCATTGGTTATATTGAGGTGCATGTCGAAATATGAAAGACCGTGTGGTTTGGATGCACCGTGTATGTCTTCAGTGCTAAAGGAATTGTATAGACAGTTTTTCACAGTTTGTATCACGCAGGATATTAAGTTGTATCACTTTTGTCCTCAGAGTGTATTTTTGTGAAATCTTCAGCACAGTTTTTGTCACACTGGATTTTAAATTGTGCCAAATGTGTCCTGAAAATATCAGCACAATTTTTAACATATGTGACCATTAAGAACGAGGTTTTTGCTGTTTTTATTTTCCCCATTAGAGTTCACAGATTTATAAATAATGTGCATAGGAATACACCCCATGATGTTCTTGGAGATGTCTGAAGAAACAAAGAGTAGGACAAATGCACCCTCAGCCATGCCATATAAGGCAACTAATATGAGATCATGTATGCGGCTGGCAACCTCATCATGTCAAACAAATATCAAAGAAATCACTGCTACACGAGCATGTCAATACTTGGTGCAGGCCTCCTGCAAGGAGACCAGCTGGAGTGGTGGCACCACACTCTGTCAGGAGCACCAAGGAATACATTATGTGACAAGAGATGCCTATTGAGAATATGAAAGTAACAGTTATTAGAGAGTGTTTTGTGGTTTTGCTGGCCTCTGTTTTTCTTACATGGCATATGTGGATTTAGTTCTGAAACAGTTGATGGTCTTGGTCATTTTTAGGCAATTTTTTCTTGCCTTTTGAATCAGTCCAAAAGTCAGATATTCAACTAGTGTGCTAAAGCCTTTGCCAGTACATTGCATATGTATTAGTAATTTTAAAAAGTGAGAAATTATGGAGGGAATGGAGGTCAGTCAGGTGCATAACTATGGAATGCCTAAAGAAAGATGAGAAATGACCTAGGAATACAAGGAGCAGAAACTTAGAAAGAGCCGAGGAAAGCAGAACTTGGTAAAGACACACCAGATAAACCTTGGTTGTGACATGTAGCCCACACACATGCACAGACACCCAAAGTAGTCAGGTCGCATCACTTGTTGATGATTTCATTAGCAAATACTTTGGAAGGATCCTGAAAACTGGGTGGCAGAAAAGAATTAAAGATCTTCAGAACAGAATTAAATAATATCTCACTGAGCAACAGATAAGACAATATAAGCTGAAGTGAAATGGACAAGACACAGAAGAAACCACCTCTAATCCAAGCAGCAGATCAACAGTCGTAAGTGAAAGTAGGCTTGTGAGATAACTGACATGGAACCTACAGCAGGGAGGGTGAAGACTGGAAGATTAGACAACAGATGGAAGAGTGACATTTTGACAGATTAATGATACACACCCTTGGACAGATAAAGTGGTTGAGACAAGATGAATGGACGTGTGTGATCACCGACCTGTACCTAAGGGAGCAAAGGGCACTGGTTATTTGGATCACTGATGTAATCTTTATTACAGTTTGTTCATATGTGGCTGAAGTTTCTGTGTTTTTTATTTATGTATTAGGGTTGATGGAATTGAAATGTTCCATTTGTTCATAATTGTGTCTATCCAGCCTTGATGGAAAAGGATTTTTAGTTGCTGAAACAAAAATAAATGTTTGCCTGAATTGGAAATCAAGAAATTATTCTTATTTGTTTGTGAACAGAAACAAAGAATTGCATATCTCCTTTTCTGTTATGTTATATTAATTCATTTTCACTCAAATATTTAAGTGTTTTCTTCTACTGAATACATGATTATGGGTCATATGTATGTCATAAGCAATATAGAGTACATACATGTTTTAGATTGTCGTATGCAGAAAGGCCACACAACTGAAGACATGATCTTTATAGATTATTTTACTTAGAAAGATAACAGAACAGCAGTATAGAAGACATGAATGTCAAAGATTATCTTACATAGAAGGCTAACAGAACTGTAGTTTAGAAGACACGAAGAGTATAGATTATTTTACTTAAAAAGCTAATAGATTTGGAGTATAGAAGTCATGAACAGTATAGATTATGTTACTTAAAAAGCTAATAGAACTGAAGTGGAGATACAGGAACATAAAAGATTATTTACTTAGAAAGCTAATAGATCTGGAGTGTAGAAGATATGAACAGTATAGATTATTTTACTTAGAAAGCTAATAGACCTGGAGTATAGAAGTCATGAACAGTATAGATTATTTTACTTAGAAAACCAATAGATCTATGGAGAATAAAACTCAAGCCAACCAAGACAGGAGACAGGTGCATGACGCAATACACAGAAAGCCAAAAGGAGTCTGTGTTGATGACTAATGGTCCTTCTTCTAGGAGAACCTCCAGATTTGGCATCTAGAATGCTCGGACACTGAACGGAAAACGGTACATGTAGCAGCAGAAATGAAAAGATAAGATATCCTGTGACTCTGCGACACAAGGTGGAAGGTCATAGAGAGAAATCTCTGTTCTGGAATCGCTAGTGTAAGAGAGGTAGAGGAAAAACCAAAGAACACACAGAAAAGAAAACTGGAAACAGAAATGAAGGGGGTGAAGAAGACATAGAAAGACCTTGAGATGATGGCACGTGACAGGAAGAATAAAAAATATGGCATGAATGCATGAGGATGGCAACCTCATTATGTAAAATAAATGGCCACAGAAACCACCTGCTGCTGCTGTAAGAGCTTGATGCAGGTTTCCTACAAGGGGACTAGCTACACAGGTGGCACCATACTCCATAAAGTGCCAAAAGGAAAATGATGATTGTCATGGAATTGCCTCCGCTGCTTTGCAATACATGTCCAACAGTGGCCAAAACTCTAATCTGGGTCTTCAAAGGTGTCTACCTTCGCACAAGATTACTCTCGGCAGAGCTGTAGATAGAAGGATAATGATGCTTCTATCTCAAGGGAGTAATCATAAGATATTTCAGAAGTTAAGAACAATGCTGCTTTGGGCAGGGCAATTGTTAACTTATATCTGATCCGCCGCCTTTTATGAAGAATTAAGCAATTATTAATTTCAGTTCATTCAAGCTCCCACCCTGATTTATTCAGTGGAATTCTTATTATACAGGTATAGCTCTGTTTAGAGTGTATTTAGTAAATTGACTGAGACAAAATTTTCTTGTACATTCAAAATGATTAAATCGACTGTCAATTTGTATATATTACAAATAACAAATTTAATAATCAACTAAGTTTTAACAGTTTAAAAACAATTGAATAATCTTTAACAGAAAATACTCATCACCGTGGGCTGGTATGGTGTGTTATGTAAGAAGTCACTTGGCAGCTTTTAGGTTTGACTTAGCTGCAAATGGTAGTTTCTGCTCATGCTGGGTGTTTGGGTTCTAAAGATAGGTCACTCGAGTTCTCGCATCTCTGGTCAAGATTAAAGGCGCAGCACGTTCCAAGTAAGATCAGGGAGTAACTGCAAAGCTGGTCCCGCGTCTCTAAGACCCTCTGATGATGGTGTCTAGTTTGACGTCAGGCCACTTCTACCCTCACTTTGTTCCAGAGATTAGTACCCTCAGCTGGTACCACCAAGCCAATATTGGCTCACAGACTGTTTGCTCAGAGGAATAAAGTTAAGGCACTAGCAGATGCCTTTTTACACGTTTCTGGGGTGTTATTATGTTAAGAAGGAATTCCCACTATGACTCCGTGTTTTAGATTCCTCAGATTCCGGTTGTCCTTATTAAATGGTAGAGTTTATTCTGGGCTCTGAAGTCCTCAAAATTGCTTAAACAATGGTACGGTTCCGATATAAGAATCTTGATTCTAACTTCTTGCAGTCTAGTGGTCGTCTTGGCAAGCGATTCTCACAGTGAACTAGACTTACAAAAAATGTCAGATTATATTGTATGTCTTCCCCCGCATTTGTTTGTTACGATGCTAAGCAGAGCTCCAATCATCTCAAATATGCGTGTCTTGTGGGGTAATTCAAAATATTTCCATGTAGGAAAAATTCTGTACGTAATGCAGAGGTCACCTCTCCCATATATGGCAATAAAACATCCGATTGCCTTCTCTGCAAATACCTACAAATACAACATCTTACTTTTATCTCAAGTAATATCTTCGTAATACTGCTATCCGGATGCTATTACCTCACTCCGTCTTCCAGGTGCATGTCGTAATATGTCCGCAGACGGATACTTTATCTCCCCCATCCTTGTGCAAACACCGACCCTCGTGTAACCATCTGGTCTGTTCCTCTCAACACCAGTAATTAGGAAATCCTAATCCCCATATCAGCGCTAAATAAACTGGCTGGGCGTACGTCGTGCTAATCCGGCGCGGCCAAGGTTTGGTATACGAGAATTTGTCATTCAAGATTGCATCACCTGTCTACCCTCTCTCTCAGCAGGGATGGTCAGGTAAACAGACACGACGAATTATTACTGAAAGAAGTGAAAGAATGTTTGAAAATACAAAATATCTGCTACACAGCAGAGAAAGAAAAGGGTGCCGACCATTTAAAAGCATGTAGTTAGTCAGTTCAACAGATGTAACTGATTACTGCCGTAGTGAAGCAGAGATCGACCCAAAATATTGTCACAATGATGACGAATATCGCATGATCAATGAGACGGCCTTGGCTAGGGCGCATGTAAGGAATGGAGGATATCAGAGAGATAAAAAAAAGTTGCTTACACAACAAATTCAGAACACAAGACTAAATTATAAAATCCAAGAAGATAATGTGTGAGAATCCTCCCGGTACAGTACAAACACTAAATTAAAAATATATGAGAGCTCCGAAATTTCTATACATCTGTACAGTGCAGAATGCTGGGGAGTAGCAGAAAAGGAAATGTCTACATTGTCCTCTTTTCACACAAACTGCCTAAGGAAATTTCTTCTAATTTTCTGGCAAACACCATCACCAACCAAGAACTGCTAACTCGGAGCCACCAAGAAGACATGCGTACCATCATAGCAGGTAGACGCTGGAATAGGGTTGGCCACATCCGTAGAAGAAACCCTGACACCATCACCAGAACTACCATGCCAAGAATGCCAGAAGGAAAGCGAAAGCAAGGACGTAAAAAAACCACCTAGCGGAGAACTGTTGAGGCGGAGATGCTAAGCATGAACCAGAGCTGGGGCACCACACGAAGGATGACTGTCGACAGAGCAAAGTGGAGACAATTTGTTGCTGCCCTTCAAGACGCCACCAGGCGTGTTGGCCACTGATTGCTTTGTCTGTCAGCGGCCAAGGACCAAAGAAGAGGAAGAATATGATGTATGGAAGCATAGACTATTTCATTCAGACACAGAAAATAAATAGAGATACCTAGATTGGAGCTGGACAGAGAGGGGTTTTCTCTCTGTCAATCATTCAAAACCCTTCAGCTAAGATTCTCAAGGAGCATAGGCGTCCAACAAACGTCTGCTAAGTCCTTCTGTCACGTGCCATCAGCTCAAGGTCTTTCTACATCTTACTCATCACGTTCTTTTCTGTCTCCAGTTCACCTCGCTATGTGTTCCTCGTTTCACCGCTTCTGTCACCCCGGCGTCCTCGTTTCACCGCTTCTGTCACCCCGGCGTCCTCGTTTCACCGCTTCTGTCACCCCGGCGTCCTCGTTTCACCGCTTCTGTCACCCCGGCGTCCTCGTTTCACCGCTTCTGTCACCCCGGTGTCCTCGTTTCACCGCTTCTGTCACCCCGGCGTTCTCGTTTCACCGCTTCTGTCACCCCGGCGTCCTCGTTTCACCGCTTCTGTCACCCCGGCGTCCTCAGAACAAGTGTTGCCTGGCAATTCCACCAAGAAGCTTCCTAATTGTGTGTCCCGTCCCATCCATCTCCAGCATTTTATTTTCATCAGTTGTCCCACCGGCACCCGTATGGCCCATGCCACCAGCTCCACACCGGCGACCTTGTAAGTTAAGTAGCTCCTTCAGTCATAACTGACTGTAGAAATGAGCCCCTGAGGTGATTGCCCTCAGCTGGTTTTTTTTTTCCTGGTTTTCTATTCGGCGTATTTTGTTCTCTTCTGCCTGTGAGAGCTTCTTTTCGCCCAATCTGAGGTGGCGCCGGAGGGACCATCGCCGCTTGGTGTGATCGGCAGCTTCATCCTCTCAGGTTGCTGGATTTATGTCCAGTGCGATCTTGTAGCACCACTTAAAATCATTCCACTCTACGTTAGCATCCATCCATTAGAGTCTGCATTTTTTTCCCTTCTCTGTGCTGGATAAATAAAATTCTAAGAATATCTTACAAATATCAAATACCATGACTTGTAAAGCCCAGAAAAGTACAGAAAAAGTTTTTGAACAAATCTGATACGCTGAAATTCTTAAGACTGAAGGTCCTAACCCTAAAGAAGTATAAATTGCAGTTGCCCTCAGCAACATGAACTCCGTACCCGACAGATACAAAATAAGACAGGATTTAAGGTGAACAAAATTAGGGTTAATAAATATGTAAATGTAGGTCGTGTCACAGTGTTTGACTTCATTTAGTAGTTCCAGTCATTATCTATCCATTGTTTATTTTTCGAAAGAGACATTATGTCTGTGAACCAATTTTTTTTTCTTTCTTTTAAATTAAGCAGGCATATAGGTTTGGTTAAAGCCCCGGCTATGTATATTACAGTAGAACCAAATATTAGCGACTTGAATGAAGCTCTTGTATTACTTCGGGGTTGTATAGTTTTAATAATCGGACATTATGACCTGGTCTGACACATTGTTTCTTCTTCTTCATGTACCATGCTTGTGGCGTAGGTGATCACGTCTCTCTACAATTTCCAGTGTTATTTATTAATTCTTTTGGTGACGTCTTTCCATGACGTGATGTTAAACTGTCCAATATATTGTTTCGTTATCCTTATCGTCTCTGTTTATTCAATCGTTTCTGTTGTTACAATATGTTTCAACTTTTTTATTCTCATAACATGACCAATGAAAGGGGAATTGCTGGATTAAGCAAAATAAGCACGTGCTTAGGGCACCAAAGGGGGGGGGGGGGGGGGGGGGGGCAACAGAATTTTCCCTCTAGCTATCATGCCCTTAACTCTCATCTCTTTCACTGCCACAGTCGTCTTTAGTCGAATTTTTTGTAATTGTCAATATCTGCCGTGTCGACTTTAATCCGCTTTGGTAACAAACAAAAACAAAAAAAAGTCGTTTTCTTTAGTATGGTGAGTGGACTGAGAATGTCAGACAATAGACCTAGAGTTCAGTATGTTTGCCTGTCTTACCAAGGTTTTTCTGCATGAATTTCAGTGGAGTCTGGCCAGGAAGAAAATTGAATTTTCAGTCTCTTCAGCATTTATTGAGTCTTAATGTCTTGTCAGTTAAGCAATGGGAGCGCCGGGAGGGGGGGGGGGGGGGGACAGCATTGGGGGGCTGTGCTTAGGGAATGAGTTAGCCTTAATCCGGCCTTGCTTCCTTTGCACACTTGCTTCTTTCAGAACATCCTCATCACTCGTTATATTATTATTATTATTTTTTTAAATTTGCACATGGTATTCTTAACATGTTTGATCGGAGTGGCTAAGAGGTATGGCAGCCGCCTCTAATTTTAAAGGTACCAGGTTCGATCCCAGATCATGGAATATATTTCATAGAATTTCTTTTTCAGAACCAGTGGTTCCTAATACTGTCCGACACCCCCCCCCACCCCCCCCCCCCCCCCCCCCCCCCCCCCCCCCCCCCCCCAATCTCCTGGGTAGTGAGATAGGATGCGTAGCCTTCTCGGATGCGAGTGAAAAAGTAGGAGGTCCTATGTGCAAGTTGCGCACGTTAAAAATTCCTCGGCAGTTGGAAATCGTAAAGAGTATGCCATATGGCCGCTGGACTGGCGTAATGAAAAAAAAAATTAGGAAACCTACCCACCACAAAAAATATTTATAGAATGTGTGATTCCTGCATACACACATTGGGATCATCGCCAGTGCTACGGAGTTGGTGCACTGTGCTGAGATCATTCTTATGTGATCTAAGGGAGGGGATAGAGCATTGATAGAGTTGTCCGTGCGCAATGAAGATGATCCTTAAAACACAACCAAACCAAATGTCTAAATGAAGTCAAAGAAGATGATCCTTAAAACACAACCAAACCAAATGTCTTAATGAAGTCAAAGAAGATGATCCTTAAAACACAACCAAACCAAATGTCTAAATGAAGTCAAGGAAGATGATCCTTAAAACACAACCAAACCAAATGTCTTAATGAAGTCAAAGAAGCACAAACATAGATCTGTTTTTATTTCTATAGCCTTGTCTGTTAATGTTCTTATATGTGATGGTGTTTGTGCCTTTACCTTCTGAAAATTCACATTGTTCATCTGGTGTTATTTTACTTCTAACTCTTCTCTCGTGATAATTCTGAACAATAATTTGATCACACGACTCACAAGATTGATTGTGCTGTGGTCTTCTCATTTGATGGTACCATATTAATATGGGGGGGGGGGGGGATTTAGGGAAGCAGAAACGGAGACACCCTTACCCCACCCACCACTCCCCAAAAGCACACAGGGAAGGGAAATACGCATGGATATGAAGGGGATAAAGAGGGCTTGAATAGGGCTTGAACCGAAACCACAGGACATACATCGTACGTAATTGTTGAAGGCTTATAATAACCCCTTCAGTCATAACTGACTATAGGAATGCGCCCCTGAGGTGACAGCCCTCATCTGCTTATTTTCCTGGTGCGCCTTTCGACGTTTTCTCCTCTCCTCTGCTTGTTGTGTGAGCCTCTTTTCGCCCAGTCTGAGGTGGCGCCGTAAATTGCAGGGATTCAATAGGTAATGATGATGATGAACGTGGGGTTTAAAAGTTAGTCCCATATCAGATACTGCAGTGGGGAAGTGGAGTGTTAGAGACTTCACAGTACTAGGTCCTGATTTTTTATGAGGCTAGGTGACTAGTTCCTCGCTGCCTTTGCCTTCTCTAACTCAAGAGTATAGTTGGGTACCCATTGACAGTTTGGTAGACTGGCGCGTGACGCTATCAGGTTTCAATCCAGGTAACTGTGCCGCGAGAGCCTAGCGCTCTAACCGTTTATCAACAAGGACGCACATTGCGGGGCTTTGGTAGAGTTATTTAAACTTAGCTGAAATAATGATTTAGATGAACCAGTGACACAGTTCCAGACCTGTGTAGGTGTCACTTGTTTTAACGGCCTGACATTAATTCTTTGTTGCAGGCATACGCTGTTACAGGGTTGTAATGTTATCGGTAACAAACACAACATTCGCGAACACTCTGTATTAAGTCTGTGGTTCTCAACCGGTGGTACGCTTGCCCCTGAAGGTTTCTAGGGCGTTGCGTCAAAAATGGCGGATTTTCACTTGCTTAGATTTTAGTAAGAGTGTCCGATAGACCAGGGGTTCTCAACCTTCTTGTTCTTGTTCATGGTCCCCCTTCTGAGCCTCATTTATCTCTGTGGAACCCCTGATAGTCACTGTTAGCTGGAAAAAAGGTACTTTATAATCTTACTGTTGCCCCCTAGAAATATGACATGGTCCTCTGAGGGTTCTCGTTGAGAACCACTGCGAAAGTCTATTAGATTAGAGTGCTCTCCTCTTGCGGCGCAGTTACTGGGTTCCGGGTTCGAAACCTGGTTGCATAACGTGCCAGTATACACGGCTGTAAATTGGTGTCTTGACTGTGCTCTTGAGTTAGTGACGGCAAAGGCAGTGTGGAAGGGGAACTGGTCACCGCACCTCATAAAGAAAAGTTGAACCTAGTATGGCGATCAAGAACCAGACAAGTGCCAGTGATAAAAAGAAGACGCTGGCGATGGATAGGACGCACGTTGAGGAAATTCGTTGATAGCTTGACAAGGCAGTCTTTGTGCTGGAACACCCGGGGTAAGAGAGGTAAATGGTAACTAAGGAACACATGGAGAAGAGAGGTAGAGACAGACATGTAGGGCACGAAGAAGACATTGGAAAGACTTTGAGCTGATGGCACAGGACATAAAGACTTAGCATAGGTTTGGTGAAGGCCTATGCTCCTTGAGGACCTGAAGTAGGATGATGATGACGAGAACTTGACCGACTCTCGGGGGGGGGGGGTGTACATCGGCCCAAAAGGTTTGAGACCCACTGTATTAATTGACCCAGCTCACTCCTTCTCATCTTCGATAACACCTGAGCTGTGGTAATTTGTGTAGGTGTTTCTATCTTTATTAGACGCTGTCCTGTGGTAATTTGTGTAGGTGTTTCTATCTTTATTAGACGCTGTCCTGTGGTAATTTGTGTAGGTGTTTCTATCTTTATTAGACGCTGTCCTGTGGTAATTTGTGTAGGTGTTTCTATCTTTATTAGACGCTGTCCTGTGGTAATTTGTGTAGATGTTTCTATCTTTATTAGACGCTGTCCTGTGGTAATTTGTGTAGATGTTTCTTTCTTTATTTTTCGCTGTCCTGTGGTAATTTGTGTAGGTGTTTCTATCTTTATTAGACGCTGTCCTGGGGTAATTTGTGTAGATGTTTCTTTCTTTATTTTTCGCTGTCCTGTGGTAATTTGTGTAGGTGTTTCTATCTTTATTAGACGCTGTCCTGTGGTAATTTGTGTAGATGTTTCTATCTTTATTAGACGCTGTCCTGTGGTAATTTGTGTAGGTGTTTCTATCTTTATTAGACGCTGTCCTGGGGTAATTTGTGTAGATGTTTCTTTCTTTATTTTTCGCTGTCCTGTGGTAATTTGTGTAGGTGTTTCTATCTTTATTAGACGCTGTCCTGTGGTAATTTGTGTAGATGTTTCTTTCTTTATTTTTCGCTGTCCTGTGGTAATTTGTGTAGGTGTTTCTATCTTTATTAGACGCTGTCCTGGGGTAATTTGTGTAGATGTTTCTTTCTTTATTTTTCGCTGTCCTGTGGTAATTTGTGTAGGTGTTTCTATCTTTATTAGACGCTGTCCTGTGGTAATTTGTGTAGATGTTTCTATCTTTATTAGACGCTGTCCTGTGGTAATTTGTGTAGGTGTTTCTATCTTTATTAGACGCTGTCCTGGGGTAATTTGTGTAGATGTTTCTTTCTTTATTTTTCGCTGTCCTGTGGTAATTTGTGTAGGTGTTTCTATCTCTATTAGACGCTGTCCTGTGGTAATTTGTGTAAGTGTTTCTATCTTTATTAGACGCTGTCGGCGATTGTCTATCGTTGTCTTAGCGTCTAGCTCACTTTATACTCTATTAATCCGCAGAAACAGCAGGCGTATACAAACCACCGCAGTTGCTTATCAAATGCTGCAGAACTGTATCATCTTCGTTGAAAACACTTCACTGTGAGAATTGTATTATTGCAGGGCAGAAATGTAAAATGGCAATAATTCCTATTTCTCTACCATGAAGAAATAAAGATTTCGTCCGTTCGTTCCTAATCTTCCTCTTCTTCTAGAATAGTGACAAAAAATGTAGTTTACTGCATGTCACTTTTATTTATAATTACAGCTGGCGCTAATTAACCAGCACTGACATTACGTATGTCTCTCGTTATCATCATCATCTTCATCATCATCTTCATCATCATCTTAATCATCATTTTTCTGTTCGCTCCTTATAGAAAATGGAACTACCACTGCAGCTGAGCTTCCTTGCAGGAAGTCTACGCCAAGCATTCACTTGCTCTTGTAGCAGTGGTTCCTGTTGTAATGTGTTCCACATGATGAGGTTGCCAGCCTTTTGCACAACCTCATTTTAGTCGCATTTTACGACATGCATGAGGGAGTAGTGGGTATAATCTTTCTTTGTCTCATCATCCCTCGTAATTCTCTGTTCTAATTTATGCCACCAAAATCCGCAATGCCTTCTACAGCCGTGCCGTAAGTAAATCAGGGTTTCTTAGCTTGTGGTCCAATGACCGTTTAGGGATCCATGATCTAGGGGGTCCGTGGGCAACCTAAAACATAAGTTGTAAAATTTTTCCAAGATGAGGTCAATAGCCTTCACCAAACAATCAAAGAGGTCCAAAAAAAAAAAAGATTACGAAACCCTGCCGGAAATGAACAGCATGTCCGTAAACTCGCGTAATCCTTTTCTGCACAGCGGTGTAAAAAGAGAGAGTTAGGTGGACAGAATGTATTACAATAAAACTAATTCTGCTACCAGTACCCATCACGGATCGTCGCCATATAAACTGTTCTGTCCATTATTTGCTAGTCTCGCCCTGTGTTTTCCAGCTAGCTTTGCTGTACAGTACTCTCTGGTCATCATGGGCCCTCAAAAAAATTTGAAAAATTATGAAAATGTTGAAAGATGTTGAAAGTGGGCATTGCAAAAAGACTTTACAATTTTATCAATAAGATTTGATGGAAATAAGTTTGCTGGTTTTTTGTTTTTTTCATGTAGAGTCTTGTTTAATTATATATCTTCTAGTAGCATTTTAAACGTCCTGCACAACCCCCTCCCCAGATCAATGTTTGATCTACTACCATTGGCCTCTAACCTTGTGCAATGGGGACAATCCTAGATATTATAGGCGTGTGGTTGTGATAACAGTTGAGGCGTTACGAGGGTAAGTCCCAGTTGAGAGACTCCAGCTGATCGAACTAACTTTGACTTGTGCAAGGAAAACGAATGCCCACGGGAGAGGTCAAAGACGCACTACCCGGGCAAAGTAGAGATGAAATGAGACGACTTCGCAGTGGTACACCAGACTAAACACTACTCTCTGACTTTCTGCACTGATATGTAAGAGTAGCGATCGACTATAGTATGTGCCAAAGTAAAAGAGATGGCAAAGGAAGCAGGCAGTCTATGCCGTGGTACTGGGTCATGCAGGAAGCAGGTACAGGGAATGGTCCAAATGCCCCTGTAAACAAACAAGTAATCGATATCCTATTAATAACACTTACTGGACATACCTCTATATTCTTCAGATAGGTAATAGATGTTTATAGTCCTGTCTGAGCAGAGATGATAGTGATGACAATGTGAAAGTAAGGGGTAAGTAGTAGTTTTCTCACGAGGTACTCGTGTAAGAGAAAGGACAGTCTCAGGATAGAATAATTTATCTATTCCAGCCTATCTGGACGACGATATTTATATCAGACGCACTTTCTCTCCCTGTACGAAAATACAAGTTACACTGCACTCACATGCACACAATTCTGTGACAAATACGCATGAACGTGAAAACAAACTATGAATAACATAAATTAATATGAGACAAACATAAAGGTATGTTATCAGGCACTCGTGGAAAAATAAAGAAGTAGTGGTGATGCGTAGATGGCAGGGAGGATAGTGTGATTCGCTTGCATGGCTAGGCGGGGTTGTCGCACGGAAGGTCCAGGGTTCAAATCCTGAGTAAGCCACTCATGTCTGTTGTTTTTCGGTTGTCTAGTGTTCTACTTCTTTATTTCCCACGAATAAACCTCAGAAATGAGGTATCTGAGGAAGGTGGTTGTCATAAAATTAACAGTGATACAACGTAAAAATATCTCCAAAGGATAAAATGTAGGGATAAAAGAATGCGTAAGTTACTAGAAGGCATGATCGCCCACGCCGCAGGTCATCACCCGCCATGGAAATTAAATTGCTGAAACGGTTACCATTTGAACGGGATGAGAACGGCGGATCAAAAGGAAAAAAATATGACTGAAAAATTGCGTGAGACTAGCAAGGCTTAGAAGATGCAATTGGGGTGGGGGGCGGGGGAGGGGGGGGGGGGACGGAGGAAAATTCACGTCCCCAAATTGACACGAGGTACGGAAAGGGACGCTTATGCGATACCAAGCCTTTATTTGAATTCAGCGGCAAAAGCATTACAACGCAGATGCTTGAAATATTACAAAATTAAAAAAAGTAACTTTTTCTTAATACTAATGTTAGGAATATAAAAATTAGCTGGCCGGATGGCCCATTTTGAGCAGTGAAATAATATGCTTTTATTTATACAGACGGATAGATAATAATGAAGACATTGACAAAAGACTGTGTTGTTCACATCAGCGAAAGACTGCATTGAATCAAACATGTCACTAATTTGCACAAAAACCGCGACCTTGAGACTCAAGTGTTCAAATCTAGTTAGAATGAAAGAGAGGGACATTGGGGGGAGCTGTGGCTAAAAATAACTTTACAGACAAAATTTGTAGAGGGGACGGATAGGTTGGTTCAAAAACCAAGTACGTTTTTTGTGAAAACGCAAGTAGAGACGGACGGACTAACAGATAAAAATCCATACTTGACTGAAGCATGACTGAAATGACTTTAGTGTAGGAAATTTGAATTAAAAAAAAACACAAGGCATTGATTGGCCACAGACAATCATATTATCAGCGCTCAGACGCGCTTTTTTTGCCATTCCTCAATAGTTGTCCAGTGATAGACACAGTAAATTTTAAGTGTGGTGATTTCCAATGAAGTAAATTGAAATAAGTTCAGGGACGCCATACTATAGCCAGCAGCTCAGCTGAGTTTTGCTAGCATTTCTGTGTTCTTTATTCATAATCTGGTAAGATTGAAATTATTTCTTTGTATATTTTAAATATTGTTTAATGTTTCGAGTGATTTGATACTGCCATATCGAAATCTAGCCTTACAACAAGTAAGGATTTGCTCTAGACCCCCCGCCCTAGTTCAGGGTCTAGGGACAAACAATATATATATAAACTCCAGCAAGGATTAGGAAGGACAGATCAAGTGTTGAGATCAGTGGAACATATCACCTATCCTATCCTATGGCAGAAGCTAATAAACATATTTCGGAATATGTAGTCTGGGAGAACTTATCCTATGTGAAACCAACTTGGTAAGATGTGTTGTATGGTCAGAGAGATCTGACCCTGTCTAAGTGGTGTTATTGTAAATTGTTACGTGTAGAAGTGGCTCCTTAGGTAAGGTTCTGAACCTAAACCAATACTTTATTTCAGAGCTGTGAGTTTTTTATGTTGACACCAAAAGGTGGTGTCAAATGCTGGGTAAATAATTGACAGTGAGGACCCGTGCAGTGTCGCATCTCGGCAGAACAGCCTTGTATTGCCCCCAAGCACGGAGAGGTGGGGCCACCCGATATATTGCCCCCAAGCACGGAGAGGTGGGGCCACCAGATTCCAGCACCAGAACTACTCTTTCAAAGTTACGTAAGCAGGCTGGTCTGCTGGATTTACACCAACTTCATAGACATAGCACCCAAAGTGAATTATTACTAAAACATCCCATTTCCTTCCATCATTAATGGACAATGTTTGGTAGGCTTAGACAGGGAGGGATGAAGCCACCCCAACAGCACATCTATTCATCGTTCTCCCAGGGAAAATAAAATTATGAACTGTAGAAATATTAACTGATTGTGAACATTGTATACGCACACACCTTTTATTTATCATGCCATTTATTTATGCCATTCACTCATAAATTCCAAAATCTTTTCATATGTTCTGGCCAAAATAAAACCTTGGTTCAGAACAAATAAATTTAAAAAAGATTTACTTTCTAAAATTTCACCAGCTGAATTTAGTTCATTGTGTTCTAAATTTTATTGATAATATTACATTATTTAATATCTGTGTGTGTGTGTTTGTATATGTCAATACAACACATTACATTCAGTACCCTAGATTTTAACGTAGCCACATTCATTATAAAAAAAGATAGGTGTGAGGTCGTAGTGGTAGCAAGAAAGGCCTTCTGAAAATTCACAGCTACATTTTATCTCAGGAGCCTTCACAGCTGACCTCATACATCACACTTAGTAATATCACCATCATACAATACCATCAAAACCACTACAGTGGTTGAAGTAACAAGAAGAGACATGGTCCGCAACCAGACGATATGTCAAGGCCTAAGATCCCACCCGCTGCAGACCCAAATAGAACAGTCCCAACTAAGATGGTTTGGCCATGTCTGCAGAATGGGAGAAGATCGGCTACCACGACAAGCATGGGAAACAAAGAGCCAGGGATCCAGACCTCCAGGACGACCCAGAGTCCGCTGGGAGGACAACATTAGACAATCTTTGAAGGACCGAGGACTAGAATGGAACCAGGCCAGGAAGAAGACAGCTGATAGAATAGTCTGGCGCTCTCTCTTCCAAACCTCTACAGCTCACGGTAGAAGGGGAACGACTAAGTAAGTAAGTATTTCCCACGAATGTCTGATAACATACCTTTATGTTTGTCTCATATTAATTTACTGTTTACAGGCCTCGGGTTTCCCTTCCTTATGTGTTATATATGAATAACATATAATGGTTATGGATATACTGGATAATAGGGGTTGACCGACACGATAACTAAAGGTTTAATAAAGTTTATTATCAATAGAAGATCACACCAATAAGTATATGCCTCACTAAATCATGGTTTACAGACAAAATTGCAAAAGAAGAAATTAATCAAATAGGTTCTCCCCCTCTGGTAAAGGAAAAGAAAAGACGGTCCAAACAGAGGTTAATTAACCCAAAAGATCAAAAAGTAACAATAAGTTATGAAATAGTCAGGATGGGAAAAGAATATGTTCCTAATGTAATCTATCCCGTGACAAATCAGAATATTGAGATAAAGAAAAAGAAAGAAGAAACCATATAAGTATATGATGTTAACAAAAAAAGACATAAGTTTCTTTCTCATTTCGTTCAATTCACATACACACAGTGGCCACTGTCACACTTTTGCTTACCCCAGTAGTTGTCTCAGGCATTCCAAGGAAATACACTAATAAGTAATAAGACTATTTAGTGTCAAATGTAAGTTTTGCCGAATCCAGCCCCAGACTAGCCGTAGTTGCTGACTGCAAATTTCATTGTAGTCGCTACAGTCGGTGATTTAATTTGTCCTGGATACAATAAGTTATCTATGCCTTCAGTTAGTTGGAGTAAGGTTCATGCGTGGTGATCGCCGGTGTAGGATAAATAGAACATAGATATGGTTCCTGGGTTGTCTAGCCTCTAGTGGCTGAACTGCTAGGTTTAAGTTACACAAATGTTGCTGACAATATATTTCGCCACAGCTGGCTGATGAGATTGATATAAGTAAATCTGGTAATAGTTCTGTCCCAGTTAATATTATAATTGAATGGTTCTATTCTGGTTTCTCTCACGGAAAAAGGAGGAAACTGGGACCGCACAGGTCACAGCAAGAAGCTCATCAACATTAAATATTCTTGGATGCTTATAATATTATAAGTTCATATGGCCATAAGAAAAAAAGCGCTAGTACTCAGGTTTGATCAGCCTATATTTAGGAAAAGAAATATAAACATATAACCAATTTATCAATATCATATCTAACACGTGTTAAAATAGAACCTTTTCACCACTCTGTTATAAATGAGATTTAAAACACACGCGTCTAGCTTATCCTATCGTTCTTTTATTTTAACGCGTGCTATGAACGTTAGTCATTATAAAATTACATAAAATGGATAGAAGTAAATAACATATACTGTTAGTAGACAGTTATTTATTGTATGTACTGTCAATTTTAAAAAAAAACATCTCTTACTGGGAAAATAGCGGGTAATTAAATTCACTTTACGGCTGAAAGGGATTTAGCTATAAGTTATTTAATTAGCACAGAAAATCTCAGTGAAATATAATGAAACTTTAAACACACTAAATCACTTAAAAGCTAGTATATAAATTACCGCAATCAGAAAACTGAAACACTCCACGAAAATCTAATAATTTTTACTCTGTACGAGAAATCTTAAGATTACGAGCTAGTGAATTTCAGATAGATTTATGAACAACTGATCCTGGCTATCGGAGAGACATGGTATATATTGATAAATTCCGTTCTATTGCTCTTAAATGCGAAAGTAACACCTACTGCCAGACCCGAGCCAATTTGCCGTTAGATTCTTTATCAGAGGTAATTTTACCACCTCTGCCGCAGACACCCTCTCTGGCTTGACTTTCATCATCTTCACCTTGCCGAATATCAGCAACGCAATTAATTCTGCTGAAAGTTTTACAGTCCAAGGTCCGTCTCAGACTTAACATCGTGTTCCCCTGATCAAAGAATATATTACGCCATGCTCCGCGCTTCGCTCTCTGTTTCACATAGGGCTTAATTGCCAGATGGCTCACGTGTTAATTGCACTGGTGAATCCTTCGTTCATGTAGCAAAAAAATTATAAACTAAATGAGGAGGGGCAAAAGTGGATGATGCCTGCTGCACTATTTCCATCTGTGACACCCTCTTTTCGATTAAAAAGCGTTTCGCCATGCGCTACGTGGCCGGTTTATTGGATAGCGATTAATTACACCAAGGTCACTGTCGATCATAACTATTTCACAAACACAGTTAGCTTAAAGATACAAATGTTTGGAACAAATTTAAGGTTATACACCTGTGGTGGCTTGTTGAAGGGGAAGGACAGATTGAATGGAAAGATAAAATGGAATGGAAGAATAAAAGATAATAATGTCTTATGGATAGTCTATGAGTTCGAAGAAACTGCCTCTCCTCGGGAAATAGTGTATTAGAAATCCCTAATGCAAAGAGAATTCTGGCAACTAAACAGGACATTTTCTGGATGATAAATTCTCTCTCAGGAATCCTACAAAAGGACTATGTAAAGCACACAATGTTGAGAAAGGAAATGTGGTGTCCAGCCACATTAACTAAAATATACCGACCCACTAGAAGTTAGTTTAATTATGGCTCGGCCCCCAGGGTGTAGATTTATGTTTAAAACAAAATACAGCCCAAATAAAGTTAACAAGAAAAAAATAAACAGACTCTGTTAAGTTAAATTTAGAAAAAAAGATATAGATTCTCACAACTCTTATTAGTTACAAATGAGCAAAAATATATAGGTTCTTGTGTTTAGAAAAAACAAAACTATGGTCATCCTATGGACCAGGAGATCTTTTCTATGGTAGTTTTGCTTGTAGGTGTTATACTAATCTCCTCAAGGACTGTGGTAGCTGCGGAGATGATTGGTGTTCTGACTCTCTTGGTTTGGTCTGCCCAGCACTCAGGTCTCATAAACAGTTCAATGGGTTCAGAAGGTGGCAGAGGTTGCTTCCCTGGACTCAGTTCGCATCACAGATAAGGGTGGGTAAGTCGCCCTGCTGAATACCTCTTCTGCTTATGGGATGTGTGGTAAGGAATGGGTTACTGGGTGATAGGTTATGGTTTGGTTTGGTATGGTAACCTGGTTAATAGGATATGGTTGGTAGGGGTAACCTTTGGTACCGTTGACTCGTAACCTGCTTTGTACCCTGGACCCGTAACCTGTGTGGACTGGAGGATGAAACAATTGAAGTCCCATTAGTGGTTTCAAGAGCAATCATCTCCTATGTCTGTTGGCCGATAAGCGTCCATAAGAAATTAAACTAACACAATACTAACTACCATTCAGTAACAGTGTGTTATCTATTATCTATGAAATACTCCTTCTTAACTGACGTTATAGCGTATCTGGAGTTCTCAACCTCTATCTGGCTGTCTGCTTATTTACTGCAGGTGTTTTCCCCACGTGGGCAATGAGTTTCACTGGTTCCCCTAGTGCCCATAGAGTAGTATTTTAATTTTGCGGTTACACTGCCAACAATGATTTGAGAACCACCGGATAATAGTTTCCTATGCTGCTTTAACATGTTGGGGTGTAATTGCTGCCAAGGTCTGAGAACCACTGATTACATTCTTGCTACTCGAGCAGTAAATCATTTGGAGGGTAGTCATGGTCTCAAGGGCCCGAGAACCGCTGACTTACATTTTGTCAGTCAAGTCGTAAATTCATTAAATAGCTAAATAATTGCAAACATTCTTAAAGTCCTGGTTCCTGTAGAAAATATCATTCATATAACTGATAATAAAATAGTTCTTCAAACATAAAACACGGTATATCCATGGGAGTGCATTAAATACATGTAAAGAACATTCCATGATTTAAAAAAACATTAATGTCCAATATGAAACAAAGGGATAAGAAATGTGACTGAAGACACACTTATCAAGATTGTAGTCTTGACAAAGAACAATGGAACATGTAAGAAATAGAAAGTACAAGGACCACTATGATACTCTCTGCTTGGTTCAGTATGCAAATCCCAAAGTAACATTATACATCACCTATTTAACCCTGTCTTATTTCTGCCATGATGTGAGAAGATCAGTGATTAGTTATGACTTCAGCAAACTAATGCATTAGAAATAGTTGAGTAACATGTAAATATGCAAATAACCATTTATGTCACTGACATAAAAATACATTTACAATATCTATATGAACCACATACCCGCTCAAGGACTCCACTTCGGATTTTAGCAACTCGTCATACCCTCTCTGTGGCCCATGAATCCCTCTGCTCTGTTTGGCGGTTAAAGGTAGAATGAATTACTATGTCCATTCCACTATTATCCTTATGGCCTCTCCCCGTGCAGGGGTGGGTGGCATCATTCCATCTGCACACGCACACACACACAAGTTCGTGTGGTTTTTGCTGGTTACAGGAATATTCAATCTCTTCAATTAAACTGATCCAAGCGTTCTCATTGTGCAGCCTTCCTTGATTTATGTGCACAGTACTTGACACAAAAGAGTTACTTCCGGGCTGGTCGATCTAGACATTAATTGTACCATGTCAGGAAGATTTATCTGCCTTGGTCGTGAGAATCGCGGGGTTAGCAAGTGCTATAGTAATAGAAGACTTGAAGAGGGAACGTTTTCTCATTATAGAATGGAAAAATTCTGAAGAAAAGGGTTTCTAGCGAAAGGAAAGATTTTGAGAGGAATAAAATAGACAAAGAAATAGTCGGTGAGAGTGGTTCACCACAACACCCATCCCAATGTAAATAAGAGTTGCCCAATTGATAATTACCCAAGTAAGTAATAAAACCAGGTTAATTACCAAAAATAGCAATGCTCTTTCCCTCAGTATTTACAAATTAACAACACTCTTTAAAGTAATTACTATATACAGACCAAGTGAAAAATAGTAGTAATATTTACCGCCTTGGCGGCCACTAAAGTAATATTATACACAGACGCAAACCTACCCTCTTAAGAAACACACTCTTAAATTAACACCTTAGTGATTTTGCATGGTGACGCACAACAAAATTCCGAGTTTCCCTGTCATGGAAAAATTTATCTTAAGATAACAATGTATTATATATATATTTAAAATGAACGAGGGATCTCTATTCTCTCTCTCTCTCTCTCTCTCTCTCTCTCTCTCTCTCTCTATATATATATATATATATATATATATATATATATATATATATATATATATATATATATATATATATATATATATTGCTGCTTTTGATCGAATTTCAGGGTTAGATCTCTGAATGCATGCTGCTCTTGCGTGAATGCCAGGGTTAGATCTCTAACTAAGACCTTGAAGCACCTTCTCATCGTGCATCCTGGATACAGGCACACTTCTAGTTACTTGACCAACGCTTCAGGGATCTACCAATCATGATTACCCCTGTGGTGAAACATGTTGACAACCCATAATTGAACATTATGCTTGGGGGAATCAGTTGAGCCCAGAACTTAACACCGGCTTTTACCTGGTTGGCTATGAGTACCGAATAAGTGACAGGTGGAGGAAACTGAGGGGTGGCCCTGTGTGGGACGTGACAATTCCATTGGAAAGCCCAGAACCAGACCACATAAAGTTTTGCCCGGCATATTTGTGGAACCTCCAGCATGCCACACTTTTCCCCTTCTGGCATGAAATCAGATGTCAAGATCTTTTAAGTGAATGCAGGCCGGAATAGAATGCCGGAGAAAGAAACTGGAGCTCATAGCTCTAACTCAACAAGTTTTGGAATGGCAGAAAAGCCTATATCTACAATGTAGATAATGCCAAAGATTCTTCACGTGGTATTGGCTGCGAAAGTTCAACAGCCCTAGTTTTTTTTTATTTCTTTTTGCGTACGCCCGCAATTACTCGAGGCGAAATCTCAGGTTAGTATGTCTAACCTGAGACTGATTTTTACGTGAGTATCCCATTTTTTTCTTGTACAGAGACAGGTGTCCCTCGCCATTCAGGCAGATACTCGCCGATTTCGGAGGTACCCATTAGAGCTGGGTCGGCTCAGGAGCCGCCAGTCCCTGGTCGACGACACTCTTTCAAAAGTTAATCCAGTTCAAATCCCGGTCGACGAAAAAATCTTCAAATGTCCTCGCCCGGGTTTGATCCTGGGTCACCCGGTCGCCAGCGCAGCCTGGTAACCACTACACCAGCGCTACTCCCAACAGCCCTAGCGAACAGCAAAAACAACATAACAGATCAATTTTCCTGACCACACGATCTTTTATATGTGGACTTGCGCCCTAAAATAACTAACGGTCCTTGTGTCTTGGTTGAACGGAGCGTGGTTCGCCAAAACGCCTATTAAATAGAAACATAACAAATACCTATTTCCCGGGAGTAGGACAGTCAGCAAGTCCAAATAAAGAAAGAGCTTACTACCTTGTCCTGGTGGTACAAACTACTGAGAAATGGTAGTAGACTATAGGAGTTGAGATATGGGGAGGTTTGCGGTAAATAAAAGCCATAGCTCTAGAAGTGGACGCAAGGAATATTCTGTCTGAATCAGTATATGATCTACTGAAACAACTGGTTCTCAGGTTACAATCATGGACAAGTTCATTAGGAGAACATGGCCAAACTCATGCTTGCTGTGGAGCGGCCGCGGTGGACGACGGATCTCAGGAACTTGGATGTATATAAAACAACACTGTTACTTTCATGGCCGCCTCAGATTGACAGAATGGATAAAATGAGACATGAATATCCAGTTCAAGAATTGTGAACAAAGCAGAGAAGGTTCAGTTCCTAGTGCTGGTAGTTCCACTTGGTAGTCATTGTCGTGGTTGAGTAATGTGTAGAGTATTTGTCGAGTTGGACAAAAGTAGTGAAATCGACAAGGGATAGTGGACTGACAGAGTTATAGATTACACACACAGAAAGGTGTAAATAGGAGATGGACTTGAGACAACCTGGAAGAAGATTTACCAAAATGATCTCTCTCTCCAAGCCTCAACTCACTTTTACTGTCTAAGCACCTCCTGCTCTCACTCTTTTCTCTTATCAAACATAGAGAGTATAGTAAAGAGCTAAAACAAATTAATTATGGATGAAAGGGTCGGGAACAGCGCATTAATAAATGTGTAAACTTTATTAAATGAAGAAAAGCATGGAATAATGCATCTCATCACAACAACATAAAATTACATCAATAATCATCAATAATCAAATAATCATCAATAGTCATCAATATTCATCAATAACCACAAAGATGCAAATGCCCCAACAACACACACACACTACCAACACTCATAAAACCTGTAGAACACGGAGAGATAAATAAATCGAGTGTCAGTCCGTCCGCTTTCGGGGACCAGATGAAATAGCTCCAGTAAGTGGTTTTTTCGTACATATCCTCCATGGGTGATGGAATTAACCTGAATAAAATCAATGTATAGGCGCTATCGTTGGTGACTCCTCCCTACTTGCGCGAGGTGGGCTGGAAGACTCTCTTTACCTCCGTTTTACCAAATTAATAAACTACGTGTCAGCCTGTCCGCTTTCGTGGGACCAGAAGCTAGCGCCAGAAAGTGTCTTACAGATAAATATTCTTCAAGATGAATGAAGTGAAATACCAAACTTTCCTTGTTGGTGCTATGCTTTGGTGACCTTAAATGCGTGAGGTAAAACTGGAAGACGCTGTTTATCTCCTGCTGACCAATTAAACGAACTGAGCGACAGCCTGTCCGCTTTCGTGGGACCAAATGTGCTAGCTCCAGAAAGTGTCTTACGTGCATATATCCTTCAAGATGATTTGAATAGACTGCATAACTTTCCTTGTAGGGGCTATCATTGGTGACCTTAAATGCGTGAGTGGCTGGAGCTCTGTCTATCTTTCCTGCTGACCAAATAAACAAACAAGCGACAGTCCGTCCGCTTTCGTGGGACCAAAGGCGCTAGCTCCAGAAAAGTGTGTTACAAGTAAATATCCTTCAAGGTGAATGAAGTGAAATACAAAACTTTCCTTGGTGGTGCTAAACGTTGGTGACCTCGAATTGCGTGAGGGGGCTGGAAGACTGTCTATTTCTCATGCTGGCCGCTCCTAAGTGCGAGGTTTTCATAACCCAGAACTACCAGACGAAGTTACTTGAGGACAAAGAGTCCCAGGCGCTCTTATCCGGCGCTATTGCTTGCTTGGCCTTAAATCCGGTTTGGGCTGGTTTGACTGTGGTTTGACTGACTGCCCCGTTTAGGCACACAAAGGCGGGTGATATGAAATTCTGCTATAGACGCTGGGCTGATTGATATGCTGTAAGCCGCCATGCTCTGACTGGCAATCAAGAGGCGAGTAAGGAACTACTACTGCATCAGATGATTCTCCAGGATTTAGCGTGGGCTCGTTGCACTGCGTGAGCTTAACTTGGCGTTGACAAAAGGGGTTTTGATTCAGGAACGGGTTGACGACTCGTGACGCTAGCGGTATTCAGAAACCCTCTAGATCGAAGAGAACATGACGTTCTTCGCCTGACTGGAGTCTGCTCTAGCGATTCGGTCTCCCTGAAACTGAGACCTAAAAGAGACACCCTTTACATCAAGCAACAACAAAATCACATTAATGTTTTATATAAAATAGTTATGCTCCGCTCCTTCCATTCTATCAATTATAGCATGTGCCCGCATAGGCTTAATATCTTTTGTACCCCCATGTACCTGTCAGTAAATGTTCTGACAGCAAAATCTACTCCTCTTCTCCCAAATCTCAACATACAGGAACCTAACCTTGTAGTTACAGTTAAATGGATATGCTTATTCATCTTACAACTTTAAATGAATTTACATAAACAGATTACAGCATGTAAATTACTCAAATAAATCATATGTCCCCTTTTTGGGAAACAAAATATTAATATCCCACAAATGAGTACATAGAAAATGCAATGTTCAAGCTATAATAATACAGTTGTGGCTGAATCATAAGATATAATTAAATCTATGCCTGGTGACTGCTTTCTGTGAAAGTTATAGACTAGTGCCTAGCCACACCAGTAAGCATAAAATGATTCTCCCTTGCCACTAGAAATATCTATCAAAAAGGAATAAGTGACTATCTCCTGTAATTCAGTGTTAAGTGAATGATCCACACCTCTGACCTTATCTTGCAGAAATGACAGTTAATTTTGCTGACTCTTAACCCAATGGTAAGCATTGTATGAACTGATTCTACGCCTAGTATCTGTTATTATAAGTTTATCATTTCCCATTATAAACCGTAACGGTTTAAGCACCGCTTAACTAAGGCCGTAGACAGCGCTACATTATCACTGAACTAAATTACTAGGAGAAGTCCTCAGAAATGAATTCAAGTCACTTTCCTATCAGATATATAAAAAACTAACATGAATATTTCATATTATAAGATATGTCAACTCACCCCGAAGAATGACAAGAACGTAGGCAAACACATTCTAGTTCTGCCGTGCTAACTCTGCCTAAGTCTCATATGGTCATCTACGGGCCAGGAATATTCACGAGTGTGTTGGCTTATTAAACTCATCTACTCTTATAGATTACAAAGGACGCTCCCCCCGGACCCCTGGCCTGCATATTTCTACAGATGTTCGGCGAAAGACGTAATCGAGAGTAAGACAAAAGGTTTCAGAAGCAACAACTTTGAGAAAATTTCCCCGACAGACATAATATTATGATCACTAATGCGTTCTGAAGGCCAAACACAGAGACCACCTGCAGAAGTTACCTCCCACAGCCAAGCGGTTTCTTTCACAGAAACCGTCTCTCGCTCGTGATCAAAGGCTTAGAGCGACCAGAGAAATTTCCCCGGTTCGGACGGACCACAGGTGCGTTTAGATAACCTTACGTTACCGCTACGCTGACCGTCTGCTGGTCCAGTGGGAATTTTTTATTCTGAAGGCCAGCCAAACGTAAACAAACCGTCGGCTGGGGTTTGAAAAGGTAAAAAAATGAAAGAAAATAAGAATACAAATGGCGAGGAAACAGGACATCAAAAAAGTACTAACATAAGGCATGATATGGAGCGGAATGGTAAAACAAATTATCAGTCACTGTGACAGTCATGACACACGTAGGCCCTCTTTCCCTTTCCGAGAGAGTAAAGTTGGATAGAAAGGGCAGAAACGCTTGTCTAACGATAATCTGATAATCGGATTACCTCCTGTTGTAATGCTGTGTTTAGCGTTTACAGTTACTATACCTACAGTTATCTTCCTCTTGAACTGATGAAATGTTTTTCTAGAAACACGGCTGTCAATTACAACAAAACAAATTCTTATGAAGAAAATTATTATGCAAACAAGTCACAATCATATGACAAAGTCAAATGGAAAAAAGGAAAAGGACAGTAAAAACCATACAAATAACACTTTTATTTATGCACTGATTTGTAACAAATAATAAACGCTTTTTTAATGCTTATTTTTGAAGGTACAAGAAGTGTAGTGACATAATAGATTAATTATTACACAAGATACTGCAAGACTGATACATATAATATTTCCATTAAAATGTAAGGACACAATTCTAATATCCTTTTAAATTTGTACATGTCAACTCTTTTCAACAGATTTTGCTTTCTGGGGACCTGTTTTAACCAGAGAGCACAGCACAGACATCGATGGAAAAGGCAGGCCGGGACTAGCAAATAATGGGGCATAGCAGTTAATATGGCATACGGTTATAATGAGTACTGGCAGCAGAATTTTATTCTAGTACCATTCCATACTTTGCACAGTTGTGTAGAAAATGACTAAATGCGGGTTTTCGATGTTGCGACGGACAGAAAGAAATGCTGAATGTGTGGTATACATTTAAAGCTGAGCGTTACGAGGGACGTACGTAATTTTAGTGCTTGTTTAACAGCGAGGGATACACTAAACATAGGAAATTTATTTAAAATAAAAGTGAAAAGTGAGAAGGAGTATAAATATACTTTTTTCTGTCACGTTTCTACAACAAAGAAGTTTACGAGCTGTCAGTAATTTGCATGCGCTTATTAGAATGCAGCAGATTACTAGAACATCAACGGAACGAGACGCGTGTCAATGATAGACAATCACAGAGTGTCTAATAAAAATAGAAACAAGGACTCAAATTACAACACTCATGAATTATCTATTAACAGAAGTAGAGGACTGAGTCAGTTAGAATAATGCAGGGTTGACGAACGTTGTGTTTGTCAAGTGTAACGTTATAGACCTGTAAAAATGGAAGACAAAGGATCAGTTTCAGGCTCTTTCTTTTTCATTAACGGGAATAAATTAGAATTGACTGGTGCTCTTAAGCTCTGCCTTAACAGAAGACATAGAACGTATATATATATATATATATATATATATATATATATATATATATATATATATATATATATATATATATATATATATATATATATATATATATATATATATATATATATATATATATATATATATATATATATATATATATATATATATATATATATATAATGAAGGACGGCTTACAATCCGTTTGAGATAAGAACGGGAGTGCGACAGGGATGCCTCTAGTCTTCATTTTATTTCTTACTAGCAATAGACTGGGTTATGAGAACACCGACAACACACAACAGAATGGAATCCAGTGGACTGACTAAGCAGTTGGATTATCTGAATTTTGCTGATGACTTGGCTCTTCTGTCCCATAACCGTAATCAGATGCAGGACAAACTGAAAACACTATGAGAGGTCACGGCAACTGGGTCTGAAAATACACAGGGAAAAGACAAAAATAATGAGAATAAATGTAGGTAATGATAACATGGTTGAACTTGAAGAAACACCACTACAAGATGTAGAATCATACACATATTTTGGTAGCAATATAGACAAAGTTGGTGGGACAAACATTGATATCAAAATAAGAATACAAAAAGCAAGAAGAGCTTTCATTGCATTGGGAAATATAGAGATCAAGAGAAATCGGACCCAACACGAAAATAAGAATCTTCAACTCAAATGTGAAGTCAGTACTATTATATGGCTCAGAAACATGGAGAACAACAAAGGCAACAATCAAAAAGCTACAGACTTTCATAAATGGGTGCTTGCGTAGAATAGAAGGATTAAAATGGTATGACAAGGTTACCAACGTGGAACTGATGACAAGAACTAGACAAGTGCCAGTGGAACAAGAGATGAGAAGAAGACGATGGCGATGGATAGGGCACACACTGAGGAAACTTGTTGATAGCATTACAAGGCAGTCCTTATTCTAGAATCCCCAGGGCAAGAGAGGCAGAGGTCGACCAAGAAGCACATGGAGAAGAGAGCTGGAAACAGAGGTGAAAGTGATGAGGAGAACGTGGAAAGAACTTGAGATGATGGCACATGACAGGAGGACTTGGCACGTGTTTATTGAAGGCCTACGCTCCTTTGGGAGTGGAGGGTTATGATGATATATATATATATATATATATATATATATATATATATATATATATATATATATATATATATATATATATATATATATATATATATATACATACATACATATAAAACCACTCTTTTTTGACAGTCATAGACTAGGTGATGCGTCAGAAAACAGAGGAGTCCAAGAGGAGTTAGATGGATAACGTTTTCTACATTGGAAGATCTGGAATATGCTGATGACATTGCACTACTTGCATATTTACATCAACACATCCAAGAAAGAAACAACAGATAGACTGAATAAGTATAGCCAGCAGGTGGGTCTGAACATCAATCTAAAGAAGACAGAAGTCATGACACTCAATGTGGGCAATCATGAGCCCATAGCAGTATGGAAACATAAGCTGAAACAGACAGATACAATGACATATCTAGGATGCATAGTAAAACCAGACGGCAGATCAAGCAAAGACATCAACAATAGAATGAATAAAGCGAGAACAGCCGTTACTATTCTAAACAACATCTGGAAGTCCTCCCAGTACAGCACAAACACAAAATTAAGATTATATGAGAGCTGTGTACTTTCTGTGCTTCTCTAGGTGCGGATTGCTGGAGAGTAACAGAGAACTAAATGTCGAAACTGTCCTCTTTCCACACAATCTACCTATGGAAAATTCTCCGAATCTTTTGGCCGAATACCAGCACCAACCAATAACTGCTTACTACTGCTTACTCGGAGCAACCAAGAGGACACGCACACCATCATAACTGGCAGACACTGGAGTTGGCTAGGCCACGTCCTAAGAAGAGATCCCGACGCCATCACAAGAACAGCTACGCTCTGGACCCTTACAAGACGCCACCAAGCGTGATGGTCACTGGCTACTTTTGAGAGTCCACGGCTAAGGATCAACAAAGAACGAAGTAGTACGGCTCGAATATAGGAAATAAATGGAAATAAGCGTACACGCAGAGAGATATTGGCAGAAGCCTTTGCTCACAAAGATGTTTAAATATGCAAGGAGAACCAACGAGCTACGATTGAATGATTAACTGACTGACGGAGTTATTTCTACATACAAATATATATTTGAGGGAGAAGGGGTTGCAATAAGAGAAAATATTGCTAAACAAGTATGTCCTTGTCTTATCGAAAATCTAAATAAAGAAGTATGTGCTTCTCTTATAGGTAGAGTATTTCTTGTTGTTGCGTTTATGAACGGATGTTGCGGTTAAACATTAAGAGCAAATTTACTAGGCCGTTTGTACTTTCCTCATCATTAGCCCATGTATGGAAGACTTCTCTTTACACGTTTGTATAGTGAACGATAACGAAGCAAATAAATAATTACTTTCATCGTCCACTTCCACTTTATCACAGGTATGGTTGATTTCCTACAATTTAATGTATCACGATGTTCTTTCTTGTGTCATTTCAAAATACTAGATCACATTGCACAGACAAGAAAGTATCACTTGCACAAGCTGATATTCTTCCTGAATTGAATTTTTAACAAAAATGCAAACTTAGAATATAGAATCATCATCGTCATCACCATCATCAAATATGTCGTCATTTTCTTTGTACCCCTTATAGAGCATGAAGTCTCTGCCAATGGTGGTTTCTGTAACAATGTGTTTTACGAGGTAAGTGTGCCAGCTCCGTACGTAACCTCATATTTGTCGCCTTGCAGGACGTGTCTGATGGAGCAGTAACACTATTCTTTCTTATGTCTGCTCCGAGACCTCCGGAAAATATACGGGGCTTGTATTTAATGGGAGCCGCGGTAGCATAGGGGTTAGTCTTCTTCTTCTGCGTTCGGTTTGTAGTCATGCTAAATCTGCAGGCCTGTCGCCAGGACGAAGTCCACAGTCTTTTCCAGGTCGGCGCGGCAGCCCCATAGCTTCTGCTGGAGCTCATCACCTTTTGGCCAGGTCGCACGTCGCAATTTATCATTTATTCTGGAGAATGTGTTCTGGAGTCTGGATATCAGTTCCACATGGGCATTCATTCGTGTGGGATATCTTGAGGCGATAGAGATGTCCAAGTAATCTGCAGTGACCAGTTCTCAGGCGGAAGATTGTTGTCTGTTGGTATCTGTTTAGATGGTGGATTGGGTCATCTTTGCTGTATATATCCCCTTCCTCCTTCCACTGATTTTTGTTCTTGTTGTGGATGATGGTTTTTGCTTCCCGATAGGGCAATGGGTGGCTGTATTGTTCCATTTTACTGCCACTTCTTGATAGAGCATCTGCTTTCTCATTACCAGCGATTCCACAATGGGCAAGTAACCACTGAAGGGCAATGGTTGGTGACCTTTGGATGATGTTAAGCTCAGATCTGATCTCATTCATCATGTTATCATTTCTGGTGTTTTGTATTGATTCAAGTAATGATCTGCAGTCAGTGAAGATTACTATCTTAGCTTGTGGCTGCTGTTCAGGTCTGGTGAGGATCTTCAGGGCTTGCAGTAGTGCCATAGCTTCTGCCCTAAAATTGGAGGAGATCTTTCCAGTTGGGAAGGCCTTTCGGGTGATCTTTCCATTTAGGAATCTTATAAAAATGCCTTCTCCACCGTTCTTTACTGCCCCCTCAGCAGATCCATCTGTGTATGCATGTGTTCACTCCTTCGGGTTGTACTTTTCTTCAATCATTTCTTGAGCCAAAGTTTTTAGTTGTTGAGGGGTCAGGTGGCCTTTCTTTTTTATTTCAGGGACTTCTATGATGATAGATATATTTCCATGGCAGTCGTCTGGCTCCTCGTAATCAATTAACATTTCAATCTCAGTAGATCGATTTGGGAGGAGGTCTTCATGGCATCGATGCAGATGTTTGGAGATGTTTAGGAAGCTGGTTCTTTTCAGCCTGTTCTTTGTCACACTATGGAGTTTGGCATGCATTGGATGACTTGGCATTCGTAGAAGCTTCTCACTGTGAGTGAATACCTTTTCCTCACGTCTGTCATCAAGAGAGCGGATGGTGGTGTATCGCTCCATTGCCTGGATTGGAGAAGTCTTCATCCCTCCAGTGATTAGTCTAAGGCCTGAATTTTGCACTTTCCCTAGACATTCTGTGTTTGTTTTAGATGCTGTGGCCCAGGCTGACATGCCATATTCAAGTACAGGTCTGACTGTGCCTGTATAGACTATTTTAAGTATGTTGGTATTTGCCCCCCAACTTGTGCCAGCCAGTTTCTTCATAATAGAGAGCTTTCTTATTGCTCTATGTTCTACTGCTTTTATGTGCGGCTTCCAGGTGAGTCTCTTATCCAACTTGACTCCTAGGTATGTTGGGTTTTCCTCGATTGGAAGTTCACTTCCATTTAGCTGCAGTTTGATCGTTTCTCGGCGATTTGACAGAGAGAAGCAGGTTGCTACTGTCTTGGAGAGGTTTATCCGTACTCCCCAATCTGATGCCCATTTACCGATGGTATTTAGCGCTGCTTGCATCCTGAACTTCGCAGTAGGCAAATGTTCAGCAGCACACCAGGCAGCAAAATCGTCAGCATAAAGAACCCTGGAGATATGCCCGGACAGTTTCTCTGCAATATCATTTATATATATGATAAAAAGTGTGGGGGAGATAACTCCTCCTTGTGGCACACCCTGTTGTAGAGTGACGCGATGGCTCAGTTTTCCGTCAAGTTTTACTCTTGCTGTGCGGTATCGAAGAAAGTCCCGTATCCAGTTGAACATTCTCCCTTCAATTTTGCTGTTGAGCATCTTAAGGAGGAGTCCTTCTTTCCATACCTTATCAAAGGCTTTTGTCAAGTCTACAAAAACCGCCAGCACTTTCTTTTTCTCCTGAAAGGCATTTTATACTTCCTGGGCTAGATATACTAGTTGGTCTTCGGTGCTGCGATTTTTCCTAAATGCTGACTGTGTGTTATCAGGCAGATGGTTTTTTTTCCAGATGTTTCAGTAATCTTGAGTTCACCATTCTTTCCATTACCTTACCCAGACAGCTCAGTAGGCTAACTGGTCGGTAGCTGGACTTGCTTGTTTTCTCCTTTTGTTTCTTTCTGATGGGAACAATGATTGCTTCTCGCCATCGATCTGGAAATTTTCCAATACTCCATGATTAATTGAAGATTAGGAGGAGCTTGTGCCTGGCTACAGGTCCAAGGTTCTTGATCATATCATTTGTGATGCCATCTTTTCCTGGAGCTTTTCTGTTCTTTAGTTTTGTTATGGCAGCACTGAGTTCTCTCATAGTAAGGGGTGACTTGATGCAGATATCTGGGTTTTGGTGCTTCAGTTTTTCTTTTACTTCCTTACGTACTTCTTGGATCCGTGCATGTGAAAGTGATGTGGTGCTTTCTTCCTTGTAGAAATCTGCCAGGATGTTTGCTGCCATCTTTCCTGTGTGGTATTTTTCATTTTCCTTGATGACAGTCTTACAGTAGCTGGTTGTTGTTTCTTCATTTAGCACTCTTGTCAGATTCCATAGCTTGCTTGAGTCCTTTTCCATGTTAAGACTGCTGGTCTTCTGGTGCCAGCTCCTTTGGATTTCAGCTTTCTTTTGTTCATTGAAAGCTTGTTTTATGCTGTTGTGTCTCTGTGTGTTCTCTAATGTGGGATTTTGCTCCATAGTTTCCCGTGCTTTATTTAATTCACTATGGAGTTTTCCCAGGTTGTCACTCCAGTATGGTTTGTAGTCTCGTCGTTTACCTCGTGGAATTGACTTCTTTGCTGCTTGGATGATTGCCTCACTGATTATGGAGATGTTTTTATTGATGTTATTTGAGTGGGCAATGTTCTGACAGAAATTGTCGGCTTGTTCTTTAAAAAATCCCCAGTTTGCTTTTTTGAAATTCCAGCTAAGAGACATATTGATTTCTCCTGCACTTCTTATCTCAGATATCTATAATGTGACTGGTACATGGTCACTTCCACCAAGTTGAGTATTTACTGTTCTGTGGTGAGTCGATGTATGTCATCTGTAGCCATAGCAAGATCTGGTGTGCTCGTTGTTTTCCATACTCTGGAATAGAAGGTGGGCTTATCCTCTGGTTGGTTTATTAGAATTAGTTTATTCTCTACCATCCAATCTTCCACCTCTTCTCCTCTTGGATCTGTTGCGTCATAGCCCCATCTGGGTGAGTGGCTATTGAAGTCACCCATAATGAGGTGTCTCGATGCTGCAAGCTTCACTTTGTGTAGCTCCAGAGTTGTGGTTGGAGGGCTGTAGCAGTTTGTGATCATTAAGTCTCCACTGGGCAGCAGTAGTTGGACTGTTATATATTCAAGTTCGTCTTCACCAGATCTGTGTATCTCTACTGCTGGGATTGAGGTTTTAATCAGTGTGAGGATTCCTCCCTTAGTTCTTTTTGCCCTGTCTTGGCGGAAGGATTGGTATCCACGTATAAAGAATCGTTGGGTATCTTTTAGGTGAGTTTCTTGGATGCAAATTATATCAATGTTATTTTCCCTGAGGAATTCTTGTAACTCCGGTTTCTTGTTCCTCACTCCTTCTGCATTCCATTGAGCCACTGTAAGATAGTGGGTTGGTTGGTCAGTTGCTCTACTTTGCCTTCCCCCGACCATTTGGTTGGCAAAGGCACCGGTTGCTTGGGTGGGCCCTTTCGAGGCTAGGGGCCCGGCTCCGCTCCTCCCCGGTTGTAGCTGATAGGAGCGACGCCATGACGTAAGTCGAGATTGTCGCATGACTCCATACCGCAAAAGCGTGTGTGTCCTAATTTTTCCCGGTGTCTGCGCCGTAGCTGACACACTCCGTCTTCGGCAGGCTGGGTTGTGTTTGTTGTTCAGGGTTGTCTCCCATAGCCTTTACATCTCCCGGTGGTAGCTGCAAGGCAGCAGGTTGGTTTGTTTACCGAGGTTTACCTTCCAGTGGGGATAGCAGTGCCACCTGTTACCCCTCCCCGTCCTGCTGGGAGGACATCGCCGTTTGGTCCGCAACTGCTTATTCGTCCAGCAATGCTGACTTAATTCGCAGCTGACACACCATATCTGGAGGTCGTTCCACTATCCGCCACCCGTGGACGCGCCTGGTTGGGGTCGGTCGCCCCTTTGCCAGGATAGGGGTTAGTGCACTGGCTTCCTAGCTCAGTGGTCTATGGTTCGATCCCCAGATGAGGTGGGATTTTTTTAGGCTGTACAAGGCTCCTGGGTCGACCCAGCCCCAAGTGGGTACCAGAGCAACTCTGGGAAAGTTAAGGCGGCCGGCGTGATGTTGACCACGTCACCCTTAGTGTGCCGATGGTCAAGAAAATATGGGCCTAACACCATATTCCCAATATGCCTCAATGGGAGTGTCTCGGGATCCTTTACCTTTTGTATATAATGATTAAGATAATTAATAGCCCCTTCAGTTATAACTGACTATGGCAATGCGCCCCTGAGGTGATGTGGCGAGAGGTTTTATTTTGCTCTTGGATCAGTATAGTACTGACAATTACAGAAATAGAATTTCTGCAGAAAATGGTGAAGTCCCAGTGTCTGAGAGGACTACTGGTATCATAAATTAGTTACGGCTGTGAATGCTCTGATCTCGAAACAATAGTAGAGAGGAGACCGACATAAAGCGCCACCTCCGCTGTGTAACTAACTGTGATATTAATAAAAAACAAGGAAACAGATTTTGCTTAACAATGATAAAATTGACAAGGCTTCAAATACAATTTCCTAAGTATTTATTTAGTATATACACTATCTACTCTTGTGCTGAAGGGTGAATGTTGAAAAAAATGGGATGTAATGGAATTGTAAGTTTACATGTGATTTACAAATATTTATTTTTATAAAAAATATATAAATATTTTACAACAAGTTTTCCAATTATAGGAACAAAAAAATTATATCAGCTGTGCTGTTGACGGTGTACTCTCCATAGAAAAAAAAGCGAGTTGCGTGATACTGTGGTTTCCGGTGCGCCTTCTGGCCCAGTATCTATGACTTTAGCACCTGTTCAACGGGAGAGTGGGCTCATCCCTAATCTGTTTATGTTCCCAGTAGTAGACTATTCGCAAGCAGCCTGGGGGTGTCACTGCTCTGCGCGGACCTTGTTTACCGAGGCGGCGTCCGAGCTCGTATGGTGAAAATATGGTTGCGTTATCTTCAAAATAGCCCTGTCTTTCCCATGGCTTTTCTGCCATCCTGCAACTTTGAGTTAGGGAGTTCTGAGCTCCAGTCTCTTTCCCAGGCATTTTATCCTGGCCTGGCACGCATACAGAGGACCCCACTTCTGGTTCTAAGTTAGCAGTTGGGGATAGGTGGAGTAGCACACTGTGCATTCCCCGTCATCCAGGGGGCTCTCCAACTATGCAGAGCTTGCACAATGCTGTGCTCTGGTTCTGGGCTCTCCCAAGGAATCCTCACGTCCTGCACAGAGCCACTTCCAGATACCCACCACCTGCCAACCCTCCATTGTAAAAATCTCCTGCATGCGGCCATCCAGTCAAGAGCCAGTATTAAGTCTGGTGCCCAAGTGATCCCCCCAAGCTCAGTGTGCAATGCTGGGTTCTCATCATGCTGCAACACAGGGGGGATTGTGATGCTCAGCCATCTCTCTCAACTCTGCACCGATAAGTGACATCGAGGACTTAACTGTGCCTCAGTACTGGGAGGCCCCGTTTCCGGGTACACCACACACAGCCAATTGAGGCAACGGTCGCTGTGGGCGTAGCTGTGCTGTTAATTAAGGATATAACACTTATCAGCTATGCTGTTAATTTTGTCTCTTGCTATGCTAAGTCACTTTCTCATCACTGACAGTTTCTATGCTCACAATGCTGACAGAAATGGTACGACTGTGTACTCATCTCTTAAAACAGTTCTGTTCTCCGTAGTTTGGTTCACACAACTCCTGCTGAGGCTCGTTACTTTAGCCCACCCAAGACTGAGGGGGACTAAAGATGTAGCTTCTGTACAATCTCTATGCTCCTGCGAAGTTCCAGGCAGCGGGATTGACTCGAACATACGACCTCAGGTTTTTAGGACACAAATAAACCTGTAACAAAGCAAAAATAGGGGCTAATTTCTGTCCTCAAGCCCACCTATTTCTAGTGTGAGTGAAATGAGCGTGTCTCAGATGTATGCATGTAGGATGAATGACAACATGGCTCAGTATGATTTAGCAATAGCGAGACAAGACAGGTGTCTACTTGCAAAGCCTTCTTTCTGATAAACTAATACATGGATACATTCAATAATATAGATTCAATACATGAATACATTTAATACATGAATACATCCCATAATATAAATCAATACATGAATAAATCCAATAATATGTACACCTAGGTGTGATACAACAATGTCCTTCCCCCTATACTATACCACGCCCTCTCTGACAAGTGTTATACTAGCGGGTAACATATATCCTAACAATATTGTTATGTTCTTATGATAGGAGTATATGCGACGAGGACTGTTTGGTGATATATCAGGTTGGAGTTATAGGAGACAATAGATTGGAGTTAGATGCGACAATAGATTGAGTCCTGACAAGGACTGTTTTGGTTATATTGCAGTTGGTCTTATCTGAGACAATAGATTGAGTTATAGGAGACAATAGATTGAGTCCTAACAAGGACTGTTTTGGTTATATTGCAGTTGGAGTTAGATGAGACAATAGATTGAGTCCTAACAAGGACTGTTTTGGTTATATTTGCAGTTGGTCTGAGATAATAGATTGAAGTAAAGGAGACAATAGGTTGAGTCCTAACAAGTACTGTTTTGGTTATATTGCAGTTGGTCTTATCTGAGATAATAGACTGAAGTCGTGTGAGACAATAGATTGAGTTATAGGAGTGAATCGCAATAACATCTAATCAATATAATGACAGACAGCCACAATAGATTGAGGTATGAGTCCTATTAGTCTTTGTCTATATCAATCATTTACATTCATAGTGAACCCAAAATATATTAAATATATACAGGTGTAGGTAGTATAATGACACACAACAAATACCAACATTATATACCTGCTGAAGGCCTATTTTCCTAAAGGTTATCGTAAATTTATATTTACCCTCCAAGATTTAAAAAAGGCCAGTTTGACTCGACTAGTGAAATAGGCTGCAGGTCGATGCCCCCAGAAAGCAATAAATCAAAGTGACAGGTTCTTCCTCTTCAGTCGGTCGGTCTGGCTTCGTTTTTGGTGTTGCGTGTTTAGCATAAAATCCGCCCGATTATATAGGCAAGTAAATACTTGAGGAAAGCTTTCGGTTGGTTCCTGGCGGAGCAAGTTGATTGGTTTCCTCCGGTTTAGTCTCAAGCGCTGTACAGCCTAATTTTATTCAGTTTAATTCCGCCATCTTGCGTGAACATGATGGCCGTTAATTTATTCTGTCTCAGAGACTGGTGAACGGTGCAAGTTGATTGGTTGAAGCAAATCTGTATCTCGACATAGTGATTAACAAAGTAGTGGGTTACACTTCGTTTCACGACAGGTGACAGCTCTCTCAGCTGCTTTTGTTCTGGTGTTCTTTTCTCTTCTGCTTGTTGTTAGAGCTCATTTTGGCCCAATCAGGTGGTGCTGTAGTGAGCATCGCCACTTGGTGAGATCGGCAGCTTCATCTTCCCAGGTTGCTGGATTTATGTTTGAGTACGGTAATTAGGATGCTTGGGACTATATCTGACGTTATTTAAAATTTTAAAAAAAGTAAGTGTCGCTGGCGTAAGGATACACATGTGCTGTCAGTTCTTAAGTACGTATAAATATGCATTCATCAACAGTGGAAGTTTTCAGTACGCTACAAAAGACGAATTTCAGATAAGTTTTTTCTCTTCTCTAACATATTTAAACTAAATATTATTAACCACCTATAGTATTCGTTAATTGCTTTTAAACGTTAGCTAAAATTGATAGGGGTATTTGAATAAATAAAATATTAGTGAAATAGAATAAGCACAGGTAGGCCAACCACGTGTGGTCTTCATTTGTAAAGTGCAGTAGCCATCTTGCTTTTCTTTGTGTAATTAATACAGGCATCTTTCAGCGCAGAGCCGCGCGTGAACAAAATCAAATTTAATACAAATTTACTAGCTTAGTAGTAGGACTATTCAGCCCTTAATTATTGATAGCTAAACATAATTTAAAATTTATATTTAAAAAAAAAAAAAAAATATAAATAAATATATTGATTTGCCTGGTGTTAATTTAGCAAAAATAAGGGCAAATAAGTACAACATAATGCTAACCAGATTGCAGTTAGGGGAGGGAAAAGCTTGGAGCAAATCATCAGAAAGACATACTAAGGAAGGAACATCAAAACGGACAGAAAATGAGAGGAACAAAAGCCCTGGTCTAAAGGACACAGAAATTAAGGGCAAAATGGAAACCATCAATGAAAAAACAAAAGTGAACCCTGAAGTAAATAAAGACAGGGGAACAAACAAAAAGAGCAACGAGAAAAAAACAGAAATTCTGACTTCAAAGCAAGGTGCTGCAAATAATGGATCACCACCTTCGACAGGAAATAAAGCCGCAGAACACATTAGGAAGGACAAAGAGGGAAATGCAAGCCAATGCACTCAGGAAACCAAAGAACACAAAGAAAGTGCCGAGGACAGCCTAAAGGAAACAAAAACCCACAGAAGAAGAGTTAAAATCACTCAAGTAGGAGGGGCAGAAGCCACTCTGAGAGCCCTACCCGATGACAAAATCATGGTTATCCTAGAAAAAATAATAGACAAAAAAATCTATTAACAGATTACAAAAAACAAGCAATGGTGTAGTAATCTGTTTGAACAGCACAGAAAAAGCCAAGGTCCTAATAAATGAACTGAAAGAAAAGTCTAAAGAAGTACAACTCCCACATAAAATAAATATACAAATGGAGCTGATCAAAGAGATTAGAAAAGTCGTAATCAAGGGCATCGATACAAACCTAACAGAAGAAGAGATCCACACAAACATAGTGAAAGAAAACCCAGAAACTAAGATAGAAAAGGTAGAACGAATTAAAACTAAGCTGCAGAAGAATACATCAGTGGTAGTGTTGAGTGTGCAGGGTACAGAAATACCCAAAGAGATCAAAATCTGCAAGAGAATCAGGAAGACTGAAACATTCATACCACCAATCATCCAATGCACAAATTGTCAAGGCTTTAGTCACATGCAGCATGCTTGTAAAAGAGCAACAAGATGTAGTTTCTGTGCAGGAGCACACAAACACAGAGACTGCACAATGGCTAAAGAGGACAAAGACTACAAACAAGAAAATAAAAACAGAAGATGTGCAAACTGCCAGGGTAACCACAGTGCCAGGTACCAGGGGTGTCCAGTCTTCCAAGAGACAAAATACATACTTAAAGAAGCTCTAGAAACCAACACACCAATCTGGAAAGTGAAAGAAACACAGAAAGCAAACAGCCACCTTCAAAACTTCCAAGAAAACAACATCAAGAAACAAATAAAACAAATAACCACTGAAGTACAAAACATAAAGGAGAAAATACAGAAAAAAGATGAAAGTAAAACACACATAAACAACAGCGAAGTAGAAAACAACACAGAAGAGACAGAACATAACATCACCCAAGCCAGGCAGGTATTAGAAGAAATTAAAATAGCACAACAGGCAATAGAAAGAGACCTCAAAACAATAACAGAAATAAAAGAGGTTAATGAAGAAATCCTTAAAAAAATAGAGAGAGAAAGAGCTAGTTTGTCAGATGAAAAAATGGAAGAAAAATTTAAGGAAACAGTGGAACTACACCTAACATACATAGCAGAAAGAGTTCGGAGTACAATGGTTACTTGGAATGATGAGTTTGTGGAGAACATGAGAGATAGTGAACAAAACCAAAAGAAGTAGATCCCTTATCAAAGAACCTAATAAAAACAATAACATAACTAAGCTAACCGCACTAAATGGGGACCAAAGACTCTAGAGCTATCAAAGTAGTTCAGTGGAACTGTAGGGGTGCCAGGAAGAACCTGATGTCTCTTATGGGACAGTATAAGGAGGCAAAACCCATCTTTGCAATACAAGAAACCCTCCTGAACTCCAAACAGAAACTGAACTACCAAGGTTATATAACACTTAGAAATGATAAACCTGAGGGAAGAGGAGGGGGCGTGGCCTTTCTAATACATGAAGACTACAAAATATTAAATTGGGAACAATTCAACACAGAAAATATTGAAGGAATAAGTATAACATTAGACAGTGGGCCAGATAACTTAAAAATAATAAACATCTATAGCCCCAAGGGTAATATAACCGATAGGGACATTGCCACTATTAACACACAAATAGACCAAAGAACATTATTGGTAGGTGACTTTAATGCACACCATGAGGCATGGGGTAACAACAGTAATGATCCAGCAGGAAAAAGACTGTTGGACTACATTGAAAGTGCTGAGCTAATCATACTAAATGATGGCTCAGTGACAAGGGTTAACCCATGCAACAGTGGAGGAGATACAGCAATAGACATAAGTATTATAACACCAAACCTAGCCTCTGCTAAATGGGAAGTACTGAATGACTCCAGCTCAGACCACTTACCCATAGAAATAAACCTAAACGACAAATATAGAACTAGTCCAAGAAGCTCGAAACCTACATTCAACCTAAAAAAGGCAAACTGGGAGTCCTTCCAATTGGAGCTAAGTAAAATAAGCATAGAACAAATTGAATCTAACAGTGTAGATATATTTGCAGAAAAAATAACAAATGAGATTTTAAAAATAGCTATAAAATATATACCAAACAGGAATATGCCTGAGCACTTAAAACCAACACAAAAAGGTAAAAATAGGAAAAGAAACAAAGATAAAAATCCAGTACCATGGTGAACAGACAGATGTTCAGAACAACTGAAATTGAGGGAGAGGGCCCTTACAAAGTATAGAAAAGCCAAAACTGAAGAGAATTACACAAACTATAAAAAAGTAAGAAATGAAACAAATAAAATAATATTCAGAGCTAAAGAAAAGAGTTGGAGAACGTTTTGTCAAACACTAAACCATAGGTCACAAGTAACTACAGTTTGGAGAAAACTAAAAGCAATTAAAGGAGGAAACCACAAGAAATTTAAAATCCCAACAATTAAAATACCAGAGAGAGCTGAAACAGATAGAGAAAAAGCCAACATACTAGCTAAATACTTCTATCAGGTTAGTTCAATAGACAGTCTAGATAAGGAAGAAATAAATAGGCGGAAGACACTGCTAGAAAAATTAAAAGGGGAAAATATGGACACCACACAGGATGCTAATTATTTAAATGCAGATATTACAGTAGATGAAATAGAAAGAGCTTTAGCAGGAAAAACCAATACTACCTCTGGGGAAGACATTCTGAGCTATGAAATCCTCAAAAAGGTACCAAATTCAACTCTAAGAGTGATTGCATCCCTCTACAACAAAATCTGGCACACGGGAAAAAATATCTTGTTCATGGAAGACAGCAGTAATCATCCCCATACTAAAGCCAGATAAGGAAACACATGATGTCAGCTCATACAGGCCAATATCATTAACATCGCATCTAGGAAAAATTCTAGAAACAATAGTCAACAGCAGACTAAAATTTCATCTAGAAAAGCATAATTTGTACAGTCCAACCCAGGCAGGCTTTAGAAGCCAACATAGTACAATAGAGCAACTGTTGAGGCTGGAACATGATGTTAAAACAGGCTTCAAAAGGAATGAAAAGACAGTAGCAATATTCCTTGATGTAGCAAGAGCATATGATGAGTGTTGGAGGGAGGGTGCACTACACAAAATCAGGAAATTAGGTATAGTAGGCAGAACCTACAATTATCTAGAAAACTTCCTGCAGGATAGATACTTCACGGTACAAATAAACAATGATAGATCTGAGGTGTATGAGCAACAGAATGGAATTCCCCAGGGATCAGTAATATCACCATCTATCTTTACGATTATGGTCAACGACCTAGGCGACGAGTTTAAAGACTTAAAAAACAACTTATCCCAGTTTGCAGATGACGCTGCGATATGGAGAACGGGAAGAAATCTCCCATTCCTCTATAAAACAGTACAAAGGCAAATGGATAAAGTATCTGACTGGATGAACAAGTGGGGATTTAATCTAAACGTTAAAAAAACCATAGGAATGATCTTCAGTAGAGGGCGTGTAATTAAAAACAATATAATTGACATAAGCATTAATGAGCAAAAAGTATGCACAGCAAAATCAACTAGATTTCTTGGTATGGTATTAGACCAGCAACTAAACTGGAACAAACACATAGACCTATTAGTGCAAAGCAGTAGGGGACTTATTAACATGCTAAGATATATGAAAGGAAGTGGTTGGGGCGCCTGCAATAAGACCATGTTAACCTTCTATAAATCATTTATTAGGGGCAAACTTGACTATGCCAGTGTTGTCTATGCATCAGCCGCCCCAAGCAATAAGAAAAAACTAGACACAGTCCAAAACCAGGCACTGTCAATAATAGCAGGTGCCTCAAAGGGAACATCAGCAGAGGCACTAGAAGTAGCGCTAGGCATTATACCCCTGGAGCTAAGGAGAAAAGAACTGAGATTCAGCTACTGGGCAAGAGTGGCAAAAGATCCAACTCACCCAGCACATAAAACCTTTGATAGGGGTAACCAGTACATAGGCCACATTCCACTAAACCATAATAGATACCCGTCAGGGTGGAAAACAATGGATGAAGTGGATCAATACCCAGACCTATTTAATGCGATAAACAGTAGTGCTCTGTATAAAGCAAAGATCCCACCATGGGAATTAAAAGTGCCAGAAACTGACTCCCACTTAACAAAGATCATAAATAAATCTAACGACATAATCTCAGCAAAAAGTAAAACACTAGAGTACATAGAACGGTATATAAATAATAGCCTAACTATATATACAGATGGGTCAAAAGATGAAGAAGGACAATTAGGAGCAGGAATAGCAATACCAAAATTAAAAATTTATAAAAGATACAAAGTAACAGGTAATACATCCATCTTTACAGCAGAATTAGTGGCAATCCTAAAAGCTTTAGAAATAGCTGCAGAAAATCCACCAAAAAAAGTAACCATTCTCACAGATTCCCTATCATCAGTATTAGCTATCAGAAACAGAAATGAATGTAGCAGGCCAGATATTATAGAGGAAATACTACAGGTTAATACATATCTACAAGCTATAGGATGCAGTGCAACACTAACATGGATACCATCACATGTGGGGATAGCAGGAAATGAGCTTGCAGACAAAGAAGCCAAAGGGGGGAGAGCTAGCCATAACAAAATTGAAGTAGGCTTAGGGAAGTTTGAAATTAAGAGCTTAATTGCTCAAGCAATAACTAAAGAATGGATAACAGCATGGGACCAAAGTAAAAAAGCAAGACACTCATATAAAATCCTTAAAAAACCAAGCAAAAAATGTCAAATAAAAGATGAACTAAAAATACCAATTAATAAAAAATTGCTGAGGCTCAAGCTTGGAACTGGATATTTCATGATTGAGGAACCCACATGTGAAGAGTGTCAAGAACCAAACACAATTAGACACTTTCTGGTGGACTGCAAGAAATATGACCAACAGAGGCAAAACATTAAGACATACTGTAGTAACCACAATGTAGAAATGAGGGTAGAAAATCTCATAGGCACAGGGACCCCTTCAGAAATGCAAAAGTTAATAAAACACTATATTACAAAAACTAAAGCTAACATATAAAAAACAAATAAGGAGTTGAGTCGTAGTCCAAACTCGTGAAAGACTCGCCCCAGATACACACAGACTAACCAAAGAAACCATCCAGTGAAAATTAAAAACATACTAACTTAGAAAATAGCATATTTTGGAATTTCTTTTAAAAACCATGTTGAACTATAACCACAAAAGGAAAAATACCGACTAGAGATAATATAGTATAAAATAAATACAAACAAAAACATATTACAATAAAGAAAACACGTCCTGATATAACCAACAACTCCATGTACATGGTAGATGGTTGAAAGGGGCGTGCTACGAAGAAAAGTAGCAAACACATTAATATAAAAAAAAAAAGGGGGCGTACTGAAAGTATTTAGCAGCCGGAGCAGATCCTTCCGTTGACACCCCTCACTACCATCAAAAAAATATATTGTGCTTGCAAGTAGATTTTTATAGAGTTCTGTCAAAGTAATGACCTGTCACCAGGGCGGCCTCCCCCCATCCCTCTTAGTATGCCTCTGTATTTTGTCTTTGGCTGATGCAGGTCGACTTGCCCAGAATCGTGATGCGTTCAGAGCAGCTGTAATGGAGACAACGTTCTGGAAAGAATACGTCACATGATGATGATGAACATTTACTATGTTAAGGTCTTTAAATGGTCAGTTAGCTCAAGTACTTTAACATGTAACACTACGCACTTAACAAGGACAGTAAAACAACAGGAAAAAATCAACAGATAAGAACTATGACGTATCGCTTCTAAAAACATTTGGACAAGCAGCTACTGCTTTCCATATTTGGTGTTCGTTTTTGTAGACACAACACCCTCGGGCATGGGAGTCTAGAATTCTGTTATATGCATGGAAGTGAGATGGTCGTGATTAGTGAGAGAATCTATACTTTTGTCACCATTATAGAAATGATAGGCGTGGACATACAGAATTTAGTTAAATTTGTTTATGGTGTACTATTTGTTAAATAAATTTATATTGTTGGTCTATTTCATTATTTAAAAAAAAATCAGAGTTATAGTCAGTTATGGAAATCTAGATTTTGATCAATGAGATAAATATTACATTTTGTTACTTTTTTTGTAAAGAAATGATAGACATGGAAATTTAGATTTGTATAAGAAGCACTATTTGTAAAATGAATTTATAATGTTGGCCTATTTCATAAAAAAAAAAAAAAAAAAATTTAGAGGTAAAGTCAGTCACGGAAATCTAGATTTTGATTAATCAGATAAAAATTACATTTTGTTACTTTACTTTACAAATGATAGGCGTGGAAAAATATTTATGTGAGAGGCACTATTTGTTTAATGAATTTATAATGTTGGCCTATTTCAATTTTTTATAAGAGATATATTTAGGTATGGGAGTCTGTTTAATCAGTTATGGAAATCTAGATTGTATTTATTTTTGTGTAAAAGTTACTTCAAGCGTCACGTGTCGTCATTGTGTAGACAATTAATGATTTTTCCTTGACTAAACTATGACATTTACATCTTTAGTACGGGAACAAAAACACCAGCAATGAAATAACTGATATTTTGTCGTAATTAAATATTCCGCGAAAATGCCAATCATGTATTTACTTATCAAGATGAATGCGACCTTTGAACTTATATGTCCAGTGTGTAAAACGCAGTGAACATCTTTGAATGCATCTAGGAGGGATACTTTGACGTTATTTACTGAACACTTTAAAGAATTAACATTTAACTGCTTTGAGTACGTCGTCTGGAGTAATGGAAAAAACAACAGGTAACTTATTATTTCAAGAATTCTGTTATTGTTTTGTTTTTTTAATTCTTTTCTGAATATAAGTCATGAAAGTCAAATTCCGACCCATTTTATATTATGGAAGCGAATTTTTGTCACTAAGCAAACAAAAAAGAAAATTGTTCACAGCGACAGGTGTGTAGTTTTTTAAGGAGCTGTTAAATATCTGTGACCCTTTATGATAAGAAATATAGAGAAAAGCTAATAAATAAGATATAATAACAATGATAAGGAAAACTGAATATAGAAGGAGAGTCCTTTTCAGGACGTCATCATTTCAGCAGATAGATAGTATTAGTCCTATTCAAGACTTATTATCTATCAACGCTGAGCGGGCTAGCAGTCCTGTTCAGGACTAGCCCTTTTCATGGCTACTTCATGCTAGCAGATAGATGCTAATAGTCCTTTCCGGATCTTAGTTTTTATCAGCAGTGCGCTTAAGTTATTTTTGAATGGCAATTGGTGCTCGAATTTAACCAGCTTTCTTTTTTTAAACGTTTTGCCTTGTCTTGGCGAGGCGCGTCCCGTTCAACCTAGTCGGTTATATTAGGGCGCATGTCCAAATATAACAGACCCTTAGGTCTGAGAGAACTATTAAACAGCCAACTGACTTTAGTCTGCATTGAAGGAAAGTTGCATTACCACAAAAAAGCAAAACTCTCAAGCCAAAGACAACGACATGGCAGTGTTAAGACAAATAATGGAGAAGAGAAGTAGCGGTAGACAAGGAGGAAATGTCATATAATGGATAGTTTAGCTTTATGACTAGGTTGAACGGGACGCGCCTCCCCAAAACGAAGGAAAATTTTATTAAAAAAAAAAAAAAAGTTATGCTATGGAAAAAAATCGGCAAAACAGTCAACAGAAAGATAAATAAAGATAAGAATGGTTAAATATTGAGCCTAACAAACAAGAGTGGTGAAGTTTTGTGTCTAACAAATAAGAATGGTGGTGTTGTGTCTAACAAATAAAAAAAGGAAAGATAAGGGATCGCGTTACATGTCCATTGAGGCATATTGGGAATATGGTGCTAGGCCCATATTTACTTGACCATCGGCACACCTAGGGGTGATGTGATCAGCATCACGCCGGCCGCCTTAACCTTCCTAGAGTTGCTCTGGTACCCAATTCACGAGGCTAACAAACAAGAATGGTGAAATGTTGCGTCTAAAAAAATATGACTTATTAAAGTGGGTCTTGGACAACCAGAAAAGCAAATGAAAAAATAATTGAAGACAGTAGAGATCTGGCTTTTCAGACTGATGAGTGTAACTGCCGTGCCGATAAAATGACTGGTGAACATCTGCTTCAAGGGCGGCTAACATATGAGGAACAGAGAAAGCGTAAATGGCCATCACCAGGACCACTCCTGGAAAAACTCTACGGAGATATCAACAGCCTCAAACTTACCACTGCTTTCTTTGAACATATTCAAGTTGGGTCTGAGGGTGAACGAAGAAGAAGAAGAAGATTGTTTTAAAATGAGATTAACTAATGAATTTGCAGTGTCTCAACAATAAAGAGAAGGCAGTCAACAATTAATTGATCATTGATGAGAAGAGGGGCACACGAGAACATTTTGACAGCGGTAAAAACTGAACATTAAAAAGTTGAGGAAGACAGAGAGAAAAGATACCGAACACACTGACACACTGTCCTCCGTGTTGATCTTAGTAGTCTCTGAGGGGACGACAAAAGAATAGTACTATTACTCCCTCAACCACTCATAAGAGGCGACTAATATAAAGTTGTCCATAGAGATGGCAACCTCGTCATATAAAACATATTGCTATAGAAACGTACACTGTAAGCGCACATGAATTCTTGGTGCAAGCCTCCTGGTAGAGAGTCAACTGAAGATGTGGCTCCATGCTCCATATGGAGCGACAACAGAAATGATGATGACATGGACATTAGGTCATAGAAAGAAGCTGAAGACGGGATGATGACATGGACATTAGGGCATGGACACAAGCTGGAAACGGGATGATGACATGTGTGACATATTATGATAATAGCTTTTTCATATATCTATTTCATTATTTACATTTTTCTTTCACCTGCCTTTCACCTACGCACGTTTTGTTAACATAAAACCCTCCTACACTCAGATATCTGTCTCTTTCTTAATTTAGCACGCCTATTTTATTTCCTGTTTTCTATTTCCTTAGGAATGTTTAACAACAGACCTATTTAGCTAACGTTGAGCCGGTTACCTGTAATTTTAAAGCCAGCGATTGAAAATCGTCGTAATAGGATCAAAGAGAGACGGAACGCGCAGAAAGGGGCGACTTTTTCAAAAAAGTCGTACTTTTGGCAAAGGGAGATAATTTACAATTACCTCCCCCTTGTCCGTTCGTTCCGTGAAAACGCAATTAAGCTATGGATCGACGAGATCAAAGAGACGATTTGATCGTGGACCCCGTGTACTCGGCGGCGATGGTGTCAAAATTTCCTTTCATACCGAATTTAAACGAAGAATTCTCCAAAGGCGTTAAAAGTAACAAGTCTGAGCGATGTTCGGCAAATTTAATATATATATCTCTGCCTTTAAACTCAATTTATTCCAGTACCGACAGAATTTCAGAGAACATCTAGCTTCGAATTCTAAGACCTCTTATAACAGTAGAATTACTTAGTTTTTCGATTGGAGATCGTTTATTTCTGTGTTTGTGGTAAATACTATACTAGAAGTTTGAGTGATTAATTGTTAAGTCCGTATTTTATTTCACTAAGATTTTCTGTGTAGAGTGATTTAGCTGTCGAGTCCGTCAATTATATTCCACTAGGATTTTATTGTGTGTTAATTGACTAGCGAACTAAATATAATCTATAGCTAAATTGTTTCGGCTGTAGCGTAAATCTAACTAACTGATATTAAACAGTAAGAGTTATTTTAATCGACGGGTAAATGCACTATTCATTATGAGTACTGACGAAATATATATTTATTTCTAATTCATGATGATTAAAAATATAAATGACTAGCGCTTATTTTACGGAGACTTTTATTAAACGATTCAGTATGAGATATACGTGTAGTTCTATTCATAGTTAAATAACTGAGTGTATAAATATATTATTTTTTACGCGGGTTAAGGATATGATTGAGAATACTATATTATTTTTAAGTATTTGTATTTTTTTCTCCTTTACACAGTATTGGGTCAAACCCCAAAACCTTACCAGCGGCTTCCATACAAATCTGAGAATAACCTTACAAAAGAACATTTTTACTTAGTATCTGGGTCTTCAAGGTAAACCTGTTTACACCCAGAAAGAGACAGAGTACCAACCCAAAGAACATTAAGAATAAATTTTGTAACTGGGCCTATAGATCCAGATTTCTTTTTCCCATTTTTTCATATACATTCAGCCCGTGGTGGCAATAAAATCAAACATTTGACATAATCAAACGTGTGACATTTTCCTACTATCGACCATTTGTGGTGTGACAAGGCATTTCTATACTGAGAGAAGTTACCGACCTGACATTCCTATGTACTGGAAATCTCAAGCTATTGACACTATGAGCACTGTTAAGTTTCTTACCTGGTCTAATTAATGTGACATAAACAGAAGTCCTAAATAAAAGTAACAAAGTGAACGTTCCCCGGAGAAGTGGATTTAATCTGTCTTTGAGGAACTGGGGTTCTCTTTGCCAAAATAACCCTGGATTTGCTGTGTGCGTGTGTCCTAAAGATTGTTCCAGAAGGTGCAAACCAAGTATTAGGTAAGAACGAATGCACGTGGCCACGGTTGTCTGAGAAGAGAGGAAGGATGAATGAATAATTCTCATACATATATCTTGTAGAATCCATGTACTCACGCTGTTTATTTTTTGTAAGTTTTGCTAATACTGTCCCTTTCAGAATAGACTAACGTATAAACTCTGTTCTTTACTGTAGAGGGACATCCTAGACCATAGCGTATAAATCTTTGACTCCTTGGGGGTTAATAACTTTCTTCTAACGGGATCTTGTCTCAACAGAGGGAGGGAGGATTACACCTATGATTCTATTTCTTTATTAATTTCATTAACCTATGTTTATTTGTATTTGATTGATATTCATAATATTGCTGTTGTCGAGTTTCTTTATAGTAAATAAAATTTACATAAAAAACTTTATTTACATGTGTTGGTCAGCTCGTCCCAAAATATCCCTATTCCATTAATATAATTTGTCACGTCTGTGCGTCTAACTGTCGTCACTTATGTGTGTGTATGTATGTAAGTGGTTGATATATATATATATATATATATATATATATATATATATATATATATATATATATATATATATATATATATATATATATATATATATATATATATATATATATATATATATATATATATATACTGCCTGACTAACAAAGTTCTGTTGTAGAGATAGGCTGAACGAAAGAAGCTTCTCGAGTCCAGGGACAGACTCTACCTATTTTCCACCATTTCACTCGTGAAAATCTATTTCTTATCTTATCTCTCACTGAGTCACCACCTGTCTAGTTCTATTTCAGAAGGGGCCAACCTATGTCTTAATTCCCCTATCGAAAATCTACGACAACATGGACGTTAGGGCATGGACACAAGCTGGAAACGGGATGATGACATGGACGTTAGGGCATAGAAAGAAGCTGAAGGCGAGATGGCGACATGGAAATTAGGTCATAGAAAGAAGCTGAAGACGGGATGATGACATGGACATTAGGGCATGGACACAAGCTGGAAACGGGATGATGACATGGGCGTTAGGGCATAGAAAGAAGCTGAAGACGGGATGTGACGTGGACATTAGGGCATAGAAAGTTGCTGAAGACGGGATGATGACATGGACATTAGGGCATGGACAGAAGCTGAAAACGTGATGATGACATGGACATTAGGGATAGAAAGAAGCTGAAGACGGGATGGTGACATGGACATTAGGGCATAGAAAGTTGCTGAAGACGGGGTGATGACATGGACATTAGGGCATGGACAGAAGCTGAAAACGTGATGATGACATAGGCATTAGGGATAGAAAGAAGCTGAAGACGGGATGATGACATGGGCATTAGGGCATAGAAAGAACCTGAAGACCGGATAATGACATGGGCATTAGTACATAGAAAGAAGCTGAAGACCGGATGATGGCATGTGCATTAGGGCATAGAAAGAAGCTGAAGACGAGATGATGACATGGACATTAGGTGATAGAAAGAAGCTGAAGACGAGATGATGACATGGACATTAGGTCATAGAAAGAAGCTCAAGACGGGATGATGACATGGACAGTAATGCATAGAAAGAAGCTGAAGACGGGATGATGACATGGACATTAGGTCATAGAAAGAAGCTGAAGACGAGATGATGACATGGACATTAGGTCATAGAAAGAAGCTGAAGACCGGATGATGACATGGACATTATGTCATAGAAAGAAGCTGAAGACCGGATGATGACATGGACATTAGGGCATGGAAAGAAGCTGAAGACGAGATGATGACATGGACATTAGGTCATAGAAAGAAGCTGAAGACGAGATGATGACATGGACATTAGAGCATAGAAAGAAGCTGAAAACGAGATTTATTTTCAGCATTTATGTTTGCTGTCCAAGGAACATATGATTGTTTTTTTTGCTCGCCATCTATTTCTGTTTCCGATCTCTCCTTCAGCTTTGTCCATGACATCCTCATTACCTGGCATTCTTCCTCTGGCGCTCGTCTGAAGGTTCTCTTTTGTCTCTGCACTCTCTTCTTCTGTTGTTGTTGTTGGGTTTTCTTTCAAAGGTAACCCGTGTTTACTAGAAGAAGAAACACCACTACACGATGTATAAACGTACTTATACCTTGGCAGCAATATAGATAGGTTTGGGGGGACAAACAATGATATCAAAACAAGAATACAGAAGGCCAGAGGAGCTTTCATTGCATTGGGAAATTCATGGAGATCAAAAGAAGTCAGGTTCAACACAAAAATCAGAATTTTCAATTCAAATGTCAAGTCAGTCCTATTGTATGGCTCTGAAACATGGAGAACAACAAAAACAACCAAAAAATAAGAGAGCTGGAGACAGACAAAGAAGACATAGATAGACCTTGAGACGATGGCACGTGACTAGAAGACTTGACATACGCTTGTTGAAGGCCTCTGGTTCTATGGGAGTTGAAAGGTCAAATAAGAAGAAGTAACCCGCCAAAACATAAGAAATAATTATGTTGTGCTCTTTCTACTGCATGCCCTGATGACGTCATTGATTCCCCCTGTGGTTATTTCATTCCTTTTCGTTTTATTTCTACTTCATTCGATCTTTATGTTATATTATATTTACTGTGTACATTACAGTAAAGAACGTTACATTATATTATATTTACTGAGTACATTACAGTAAAGAACGATACATTATATTATATTTACTGTGTACATTACAGTAAAGAACGTTACATTATATTATATTTACTGTGTACATTACAGTAAAGAACGTTACATTATATTATATTTACTGTGTACATTACAGTAAAGAACGTTACATTATACACTGAAGCACATTAAAAACGCACCACTATTATATATACTGATGTCAAGAAGCTGGAAAAAAAAGTGTGGGAATGGATTTTCCCCGTGTTTGTCATGAGGTAGAGAGCGAATGGCTGCTAGAATGGAAAGTGCATGATTCAACCCACGGGTTTGTGTACAGACTACATGAAAACAATGAAAGTTACACGTGCAACACGATTCCCAACAGCTATGACCCTGAAAATGTGTACGCGTTGTGGCAGTATACTCGGTATAAAAAGGCCGTTGAGACAAAACACCCAGTACATGTGCTTGAAATGCCACGACTATCTGAAAACGACCGCCAAAGAGTCATTAGTATGTTGGAGACCGGAATGAGCTCGCGGGCCATTGCCAGAAGGATGAATTGCCACCACAGCACTATTGTACGTCTCAATGAACGTTACGGAACCACTGGCAGTGCCCGGGATAGACTTCCGAGTGGCCAACCACGAGTTACTACCCCTGCGCAAGATCGTCATATTGTGCTGAGTCACCTAAGGAATCGTTCTCTCCCGGCAAGTCAAACAGCAAGAGCAATAGTAGGTAGACGTGGGCAAGTCTCTCGAATGACAGTCATACGACGACTCAGAGTTACAGGCCTTACTGCAAGACGACCTTATGTTGGGCCAAACTTGACTCACAGACATCGTCAGCAGCGCCTGCAATGGGCAGAGCAACATGTCAGATGGACTAGACTGCAGTGGAATGCTGTCCTATTCACAGACAAGAGCAGATTCAACATATCCTTTGCTGACGGACGTATGCAGATTTGGCGACGGTGTGGAGAACGCTTTGCAGATTGCTGTGTTCGTCAGCACAACCGATTTGGAGGTGGCAGTATTCACATTTGGGGAGGATTCAGTTTTCACCATCGCTTGCCTCTTCACGTCTTCCGTGGAAATGTTAATGCTGTGACATATCGAGATGAGGTTCTGGATGCATTGGTTGCTCCTGCATTCACAAATTATCCAGACTTGCAGCTTCTCCAGCAGGATAACGCACGTGCGCACACCGCATGCATTACGCAGCAATATCTACAGCAGCAGAACATTGTGACGATTGATTGGCCAGCCCAATCACCAGATATGTCCCCTATAGAACATCTGTGGGACGGGCTTGGACGCAGAGTCTACAGGCAAGGTTCTCCAGCTAATCTGCAACAGCTCGAAGCTGCTCTTACGCGTGAATGGGACTTGATTCCCCGGAATTTCCTTCAGAGACTTGTGCGTTCCATGCGGAGCCGCTGCCAAGCTTGTTTGCAAGCACACGGTGGACATACCAGATACTGAGGATAGTGTGAATGAATTTTTTTTTTTGGTTGCATTTTTGGTTTTCTCCCTTGCCTGCACAGAATGCAATGAATTTCATAACAATCAAATGTACAAATTAATGACCAGCATGGATTCATAGGAAAATGAATAAAGATTCCAAATATGTAAACTTGTAAATACTTATATTTACATTTCACACTCTGTTCCTGGATTATACAGGTGGTGCGTTGTTAATGTGCTTCAGTATATTATATTACATTATATTATTAATCTTTAAAAAGTTCAGAAGTACCGTACGCGTATTACAGTGTAAGTGAATAAATAAGGGGGCTGCTGTAAAACAGTTAAGGAAATAAATATATATATATTAACAAGTAAAACGGAATTGAATAAGTTTTACAAATTAACGGTACACAGGAAACACGGGACGTTCGGGTTTCACCTTTCATCAGCCGCAGTTACAAATAGGCAACAAAGACAAGAAATATAAACAGGTTAAAGTAAAAAATACTATAGACACCACAAACACGTTATATATATGTATATATATATATATATATATATATATATATATATATATATATATATATATATATATATATATATATATATATATATATATATATATATATATATGAAATATAACAACACAGGTAAAGAGCAATAATAAAGCAAGGAAAATACAACACCGAAATAAAAAAAATAAAGGCAATTAACTCAATAATCAACGAAAATCAAAAGCAGAAAAAGGAATAACAAAACAAGACGTCCTGCTATGACATTCTTCGATAAAAGATACGGTGAATACAATGGCGTCCGGCAGCAATAATGAAAGGGACGTCATAAAAATGCACAAATAGGACACGAAACGAAACACAAACTTCATAAAAGAAAGATCGTGAAGAAGCGATGGGTGAAATAAAGAAGTCTGAAATAGAGGAAAGCCAAGGAATAACAGAGTTAAGTAAAATGATGTTGAACATTTAGACCACGAGGAGAAAAGCAACCCATTTCGAAAATGAGACGATTCTCTAGAGAAAAGCGAGTACGGTCATCAGAAAAGGAGGAGCCAATACCAGTTACTTGGATATCAAAGGAACCGGTATGGTCAGGGCTACTGAAATGAAGTGCCACAGGTTTAGGTTCCCTGCAATAAATGTCATTTAAGTGCTCGCGGAATCTATCTGCTAAACGTCTGCCAGCTTCATCAATATAGGTAATGTTGCATCTTTTACAGATAATGGCGTAAATAAGATTTCTAGATTCATATGTAAATGACTCTCTAATAATAAAATTGTCCTTCGGAAAAGAAACAGTCTGAGTCTGGAGCACATGCGCACACGTACGACATCTGAGGCGGTGGCAAGACTGTGTACCAAAATATGGAGGGCTAGTATTCATCAATAGGTAATGTTGCATCTTTTACAGAAAATGGCGTAAATAAGATTTCTAGATTCATATGTAAATGACTCTCTAATAATAAAATTGTCCTTCGGAAAAGAAACAGTCTGAGTCTGGAGCACATGCGCACACGTACGACATCTGAGGCGGTGGCAAGACTGTGTACCAAAATATGGAGGGCTAGTATTCATCAAGCGGCGGTGTACAAGAATGTCCTTGAAAGTTTTATCCCAACGATATGCCACCAGAGGGAGATCACGGAACAACTCACTGGTAACAGGATCAGAGTTGAAAATAGGTCTATGACGAAATAGAATTCTTTACTCCGCCAGACAGTGAGGATGGAAAGTTAGAACAAGTTTGAGTCTGTCAGATTTAGCAGAAAGTTTAGTAGTGAGTACCATCTGACGAGTGACGTGTGTGATGCGATTAACATCATCAGATAAAACACGTTCAAGATAAGGACGTAGACGAAAAAACTCAAGCATCTCTTGAGCTCGCTCATAAAAATCATCGTCATCGTGACATAACCGACGCAAGCGTAGAAGTTGAGAAAAGGGAATGGAATTTTTACAACTAAGAGGGTGAGATGAAGTATAGAGAAGGAAACTATGAGCGTCAGTAGCCTTATAATAGACAGACGTTTTAAGACTAGTAGAGCTAATTGTCACAGTGAAGTTAAGAAAGTTCAATGAAGTCGTAGAAATTTGAGAAATGAATTTGATGGCAGGATTTAAATTACCAACATAGTCAATAAATCTACGGAGGTCAACCTCAGACATGTCTGTAATGCCAATCCCATCATCAATATAGCGGCGGTAAAACTCAGGTATCAGTCCATCGTAACTTTGAAAGACCAGATACTCAAAGTGGCCCATAAACAGGCAGGCGTAACTAGGGCCCATTTTAGTACCCAAGCTACGCCACTGATTTGGTTAAAGAATTGGCCATTAAATTCAAAAGAGTTAAGGTTAAGAACTAACTCAGCAAGGCGAAGAAGAGGACCTGTACTAATAGTAAGATCAGTGCCCTTGTCGGGAAAAAATTGGAGGGCCTTGAGCCCATCAGAATGTGGAATAGAAGTATAGAGTGAACAAACATCTAGAAGGAAAAGACGGTAAGTATGGTCAGGTGTGAATCTGATCGAATCAAAGGTAGTAATAGCATGAATAGTGTTCTTCAAATACCTGTAATAAGGTAGAGTGGCGACTAAGGACTGGAGAATAGTATAAAGAAATTCAGATATATGTTCAGTGGGACAAGAGCAGGCTGAAACAATAGGCATACCAGGATTAGCAATTTCATGCACCTTAGGAAGCATGTAAAAGGAAGACTTACCTAGACTACTGTCACAAATTTGGAGAGATAAAGCACCAGAAAGAAGAAGATCATCATAGACAAGACCCCGGATAGTCTTATAAACAGTAAGATTATTCCGGACTGTAGCATCACCAAAACAAAGTGAGAAGAAGGTGGTGTTGCATAGCTGTGTAACTCCTTCTTGACTGTATAAGTCCTCGCCAAACTACCACTGCGCCACCTTTGTCAGCCGGTCTGGTGACAATTATATCACGTTTTATATTATTATTATTTCTATTATTATTATTATTACACGTATTACAGTCACAAACTCAGAAAGGCTGCGGGCATGTAAACATTCCCGCACGCCTTGTTTCCTTTTCGCGCAAACCCAGGAACACTAACCACACACACACACACACACACGCACACACGCACGCACGCACACACGCACGCACGCGCGCACACAGTATAACTTAGCTGAGGCTACGATATCTTACTGGCAATGATATAGTTTAGGACTCCGGAAGCAAGTTTTTATTTTTTAATTATGTCTAACTTACAACAATACAACTTATTGTACTTTGTAAGATTACATTATTCTTCACCGAGAAATGGGAGAAAGCATGTAGCACTTCTGTACGTTTTAAGTACACACCAAGCATTAACTTTGTTCCTGACACAGAAACAGTTAACTTTACATTATAACTGTTGTGCACGAGATATATAACTTGCATTCTGGGAGGAAATTATGAAATGTGAAGTGTTGTTCTGCCATTTACAATTATTTTTTTAAGATATGTATCCAGCTGTAATTACTTGAATATATTTACTTCTGAAATACTAGTAGGCCTATTATTTCGTGACACATTCATGCAATTATAACTAGGAAAATGCGATGACATCGATAATGTAGCTGTTTGTTTGAAGTGCACTCATTCTACAAAGATTGGAACTCTAACTGTTCTTCTCTATCTTTTTCTCCCTTCCTCTGTTTCTCTTCTTCTATCATTCTGTTCGTCTGTTTTTTTTTCCCACACGTACTGTCTTCCATGCCTTTTTTCACATAATTATTCTGCATGTGGCTGTTCCCACGTTATGTCATATTTATTTAATCATAATTACAGTCTGCTCTCGTTTATACGGGAGGACAGAGAAAATATTAATCACTATTAATAAAATCTTGGTTAATCACTATTCATAGGAAAAATTGAATCTCAAAACAAAAAACAAAAAACCCCCCCACATATCTAAGAATGTCGAACAAAAAAAACCAAGCAAACAAAAGAGTGAACTTAATCTATTATTTAAATTACGTCAACAAAGACATTTGCTCTTCCCCCACCCACTCATTCAACTTTCGGCAAATGGTACTGCGCAGATTTCTCAGCAATGTCTTGTTGTTGCTGCAAATGATTTAGCACGGTTTCAGCGTGAGTAAAGCAGCTGTGTGATTGATGGTCTGTGCTGTTGCATGATGCTGTCTAAGTCCGTATTCTTCCTGGTCAAAATGACTGGCAGCTATGTTCCCTTTCGGTAGTATAATATCGTGCACATAACATTATCAGCGGCCACCTTCTTCTATTCCAAGTTTTTTTTTTAAATGTGTATTTGGCTCGACATTCCGGTTAATCAGCTTCCCGGTTAATGCGATCTCGGATAATCGGGAGTCCACTGTGAATATATTAATTGCTGTTTATACATATTCATTCACTCTTCTGCGTGACTGTTTACAAGTATATACGCTCGCGTTTTCACGTGACTCTGTGGTTCGGAAACCAGGTATACTGCTCAGAGTGCGATCTTCATACTTCAGACAGTCACCAACATTTGCCTCAGCCACACACATTCACCAACATTTGCCTCAACCACACACATTCACCAACATTTGCCTCAGTCATACACATTCACCAACATTTGCCTCAGCCACACACATTCACCAACATTTGCCTCAGTCATACACAATCACCAACATTTGCCTCCGTCACACACCTTCACCAACATTTGCCTCAGTCCTACACATTCACCAACCTTTGCCTCAGTCACACACATTCACCAACCTTTGCCTCAGCCACACACATTCACCAACATTTGCCTCAGCCATACACATCCACCAACATTTGCCTCAGCCTCGCACATTCACCAACATTTGCCTCAGCCACACACATCCACCAGCATTTGCCTCAGCCACACACATTGACCAACATCTGCCTCAGCCATACACATCCACCAACATTTGCCTCAGTCACAACCTCCTTATTAGATGGCCACAAAGACCCGTGGATGACAACGAAGACAGTGACCCGTACAGCCACATATTATATAAATAAAGAAGAGATAGATACGACATAATTTCAGGAGACAACAGGCCAGTACAGCTAGATGTATCCTAGATTGGAACATACAGGGAAAGAAAAAACGGGACAGTCAAAGAAAACCTGCAGAATACCAATAGATGCGTAGCAATAGCAAACGGATCCTTATGTTCAAAGCTGAAAAAGGTGGCGCAAAAAAAAGAAGAAGTGAGTGGTCAGCAACAATGTTCCCTTGTGTTCAACGAGGAACAAACAAGATTGATGATTATGATGATAGTGATGATGGTAGTAATGATGATGGTGATGATAATTTGTACTTTTAAATTACTAGGCTTAAACATCTCCAAAGAGGATATAGAGAGTCAGTAATTTATGACAAGGAAAACGGTACAGGGGCGTTCATTCACTCATTAATTTACCTTTTTGCTCACTGTGGAAGGGTGGTTTCCGCACACATTATGTTTACATAATGAGGTTGTCAGACGTAAGCACAACCTCATATTAATCGACTTTTACTATATAAACGAGTGAGCAGTGGCACTATTCTTTCTTACTTTGTCTCCTCATATAATCCTAGGATCTACATTGACATCCTTCATATTACACTAATTATTGTTAATAATACAAACATAACATGAGTGGAAGGAAGCACACCGTACCTACATTTATAAAACATAAGGAAGGGAAACCCGAGGCCTGTAAACAGTAAATAAATATTAGACAAACATTACAGGTATGTTTTCAGGCACTCGTAAGAAATTAAGAAGTAGTAAACTAGACAACAGAAAAACAACAGACGTGAGTGGTTTACACAGGACGCGAACCCAGGACCTTCCGTGCGACAACCCCGCCTAGCTATGCAAGCGAATCACACTATCCTCCCTGCCATCTAGGCATCACCAAAAAATGATGCTTCGATGACGGGTCATAAGTGCGACCCAAACCGTACCTAACTGCTCAAACAATGACACATGACGTAATTTGTACTGGTAACTCACTACTATCCTAATGCGGGAAAAGATCTTTATCAGGATCGTATTAACCACCATGAGAGATTTATGGACAGTAAACTGTAAGAGCAAATAGTTGTGAGTCAATCTCTGAACCAAAGACTGGTTTATAATTCTATTCTATACATCTTTTAATTTACTGTTTTTATCTATTCTAGTTGTTCATTTGTTTCCCTTTTAGTTTGCGTATATGTGCGTGTTGTGAACGCGAACGTCTGTTATTTTGTGCGTGTGCTTTTTAAAAAATCTCATATATACATAAGTCATACTACACAAGGAAAAAGATGTTGAAGTGTTAAAGCTAACCAATTTTACTGTATGGAAGTGTTTCCCAGAAATTCAGCGAAAGAATAAATAAATAATAAAAAATGAAATGAAAACCATTGGAGGTAACATAGATATGGTTTCGCAGAAAAGTGTTAAGATGCCTCGTTTTGGCGAGGCTCGCATCGTTCAGCCTAGACACAGAGTCCGTTTGTTACACTAGGACGCATGTTTCACACACAATGGATATTACGGTCTGGGTATATTCTCCAATGAGTGTTAAGATCCCAAGTATGTTATAATAATGCATGAAGAATGCATGAGATGAAGCCTGTGGCGGTTTTATGATAGTACGAGACCCTGGGCAAGCGTGAAATTGCAAGGCCCATTAAAAAAAAAAAATTCCTGTTGCATCGACATACATATATTTGTACGCAAGGCCCCTAAAAGTCCGATGTCCTAGGCAAAAGCCTAGATTGCCTAGGCCTAAAACCACCACTGAGAAAGGCTCTTGATTATAATAGTAAACATTTGTGTTATCATCATTGTGGCGATATAAATGTTGGATAGAAAATAATATAGTCCCCAGCAATAGAGAAGAGAACTGGTGAACTAGTGATATGAATGGCACGGAACAAGTAAGATAGGAAATTGCACAGTTCTAGATGGTAGCTGTAGAACTGAGCTGTGAAATAAGTCACCTTCTCCCTAGATGTATTCTATGCTCCAAGGGTGTCTCCATTAATAGTTGATGTTCTTCTTCTTCTTCTTGCGATCGCATCTTTGATGATTACACCGTCAGACGAGTTCTCATGATGAATTCGACTGTTGTTTGAAGTTCCTCTTTAACTCCATATAGCTTTGAATTTAGTGTTGAGTCATTGGGCCAGTATATCTTTCTTAACTGGTCATACAGAGGACAGTCCTGTAGAACATGCTCAGCAGTTTGTTCGTTTAATCCACATGTGCACAGTGGTGAAGCAGACAATCGTAACTTGTGCATGTGTTTATTCAGTTTGTTATGCCCTGTCCTGAGTCGAAAAATAGTTATCTGTCCCTGCCGGTCGAGAGTGTGATAGTCGTCTTTGGGTTGGTTCTGTTCTCTTCTTATAGTCTGGATAGCTCTCTTTTTCTCAAAGTATGTGACTTCATTATCTTCTTGTTCACATTCTCCTCCCTTTTTTGCAAGTTTATCTGCCTTTTCATTTCCGGGTACACCACAATGATATGGTACCCACTGAAGTATGGTTCTCTTTTTGGCAGCTACCTTGTTTAGTTCATTTCTCAGATGCGGGAGTTTACCACCCTTGAGAGCTTGCAGGACAGACAGTGCATCTGTGAGGATGACTACCTGGTGGCAGTCAGAGTTGGTGTTATAAATCATATTTGCAGCTTGCTCTAGAGCTTGAACCTCAGCTGTATAGTTGGAAACAGAATTTACCAGTGGGAATGTGCCTAGTCTCATAGTGGTTGTCAGGATATGAGATAAAGATACCGGCACCTCCATTCCTAACAGCATTAGTTGCTGATCCATCTGTATAGGCATGTATCCATGATTGATCGGGATAGCTTTCTTGGATCATACTCAATGTAGCAGTTCGTTTTTGCAGATCATTATACTCACATCCACTTGTGAGACCACTGACTGTTGTATTAATTTGGAGGGCACTGCTGGCCTGCTCCCATGGTACAGGGTATAGGGTGGGCTTCAGTGGTGTTGTCTTCATGGATAGGTCTTCTTGATGCTGTCTTATAAGTCTTTTCCCCGATGCACAAAGCTGCTACGCTTTAGACGTCCCAATGCCAGATCATCTAGTCTTGCCTTCATTGGGTGCATTGGCATACTGTTGTACTTTTCCATCTGGATCATGGTTTTTTGTGTCTCTTCTATGGGACAATGTCTGTAATCCAGCAACCTTCTGCATCTCTGTTATTGGTGTAGTTTTCATGGCTCCTGTAATGAGCCTGAGAGCTTGATTTTGCACCTTGTCCAAAGACTGCAGATGTGAGTTAGCAGCTGATGACCATGCTGCTGAGCTAAACTCTAAGTGTGGTCTTATTACTCCATTATAAATCTTCTTTAGATTTCGTTCATTTGCTCCCCAGTTGGTACCTGCTAATTTTCTGAGTATGCCTAGTCGTCTTCGGGCCTTTCCTTCTGCATTTTCAATATGCTTATTCCATGTAAGCCTTTGGTCAAATGTCACCCCAAGATAGGTGGGGTAGCTTTCTTCCTTGATCACGGTTGTCCCTAGGTGTATGTTAGCTGATTTGTCTTGGGGCGAGGGAGAACAGTGTTGTGGAGGTTTTGTCTGTGTTTATTGTGATAAGCCATTTCTCTGCCCATGACACTAGCATGTCTGCTGCCCGCTGCATTCTATAATTTGCTGTGGTGACATTTTCATCAGCGCACCAGAGTACTAGGTCATCTGCATATAAGGCAGCTTTAACTCCTGCAGGGAGATCTTTCACCAGGTCATTGATGTAAACAAGGAAGAGTGTTGGGGAAATTACTCCTCCTTGAGGTACCCCCTGATGGAGCAACACTTTTCTGCTCTGCAGACCGTCAAGAGTGACTCTAGTTCTCCTGTTATGCAAGTATGACTGGATCCATTTCATCATGTTGCCTTGGATTCCACTTCTCCTAAGTTTTGCAATGAGGCCATCTTTCCACACCTTGTCAAAGGCCTGCTTGAAGTCGACCCAGATCGTTAGGACCTTTTTCTTCTCCTGGAAGGCATCTTCTATTGCTTGAGACAAGTAAGTAACTTGGTCTTCTATACTGCAGCATTCTCTAAATCCAGCTTGTTCCGGCACCAGGATCTGCTCAGACTCTAAATACCATTTCAATCTGTGGTTGACTATTCGCTCCATAGTCTTCCCAACACAGCTTGTGAGACTGATTGGCCGGTAACTTGCAGCCTCGGTCTTACATTTCCCTTTCTTTAGTATGGGTATTGTGATGGCTTCTCTCCATACTTGGGGTACCGTTCCTTTCAACCAGCTGTGGTTGAATATCTCAAGCAGTTTTGTCTTTGCTGCTGAGCTCAGATTTACTAGCATTTCGTTGCTGATTTTGTCTGGGCCGGGTGACTTTTGAAAACTTAAGCTTGGAAATAGCCTTCTGTAGTTCTCCTAGTGTGATGGGTTCCCTCATTGGGGCAGGAGTATCTGTCTGTCCCATGGTTGCCAGTATTTCTTTTCTTATCTCTCTCTGATGGTCTATGTTAATGGGTAAGTTGCTTTCTGAACTGTATCTTCTAGCAAACAAGTCTGCAGCTTGTTTTCCTCTGAAAAGTTTGCCACCTTCATCCAATGTGATAGTCTGCCTTGGTGAGGAACACTCTTCATTTAGAGACTTGACTAATCTCCAAAGTTTCCTGCCGTCTTTCTCAAGGTTCAGCGATGCCGTTTTAGTTCTCCAGCTTTTCCGTTTTTCTTCTAGCTTTGTTCTCTGAAACTCTGCTACAGCCTTTTCCATTTGTTGTGAGTTTCAAGTGAAGGCTGAGACTCTGCGTTCTTTCTAGCCTTGTCCATAGCTTCCTGACGTTCTTGGAGTGTGCTGGACCAGTATGGTATGTAGTTACGCCGGCATCCTTTGGGAATGGTTTCTTTTGCAGCTTGTAGTATGCATCTGTTGAAGTCTTTTACCACTTCATTAATATCTCGGTTCTGTACCTTGAGGGTAGACAGCAGCGTGTTCACCTGATGCCTGAATAAACCCCAGTTGGCTTTTTTGTAGTTCCATCTTGTAATGGCTGGGCCTGTACTGAGAGTTGCACTCTGGACAGTAAGAAAGATTGGGCGATGGTCGCTTCCCCCTAGTTGATCTCCTACTTCTCTACTAATAGATCCAGCTATATCTGGTGTGGAGAAGGCAAGATCTGGTGTTGAAGTTGTGTGCCATCCTCTGGAGTAGAAGGTAGGAGTATCTGTGGCATTATTGACTAGGATTAGGGAGTGATCATCTTGCCAAGTTTCAACCTCTTCACCTCTGTGATCCAGATGGTTATAGCCCCAGCTCTGGGAGTGGCTATTAAAGTCTCCAACTGCTATAAAGTTGGTGGCTGGTACCTGTATAGAGCTGAGACTCAGAGGTTTGTTGTTCGGACAGTAATAGTTCAGGAGTTCTATTTCCATCTTGTCTACCTTTATCTGCAGCAGCTGATATTCTGCTCCATCCATGAAGGTTTTCCTTTCGTGTGCAGGAATGTTATTCCTTACAAGAGTAAGTACTCCTCCTTTTCGTCTATCTTTTCTGTCGGATCTGAAGCATTGATATCCCCTTATTTTAAAGGTTTGATCTGCTTTCAAGTGAGTCTCTTGGATACAGCAAACACTGACTTGCTTCTCATACAAGATGTTTTCCAGCTCTGTCTTTTGCTGTATCCAGCCTGCTTGCTGTTCACTCCCTCTGCATTCCAGTGCATTATGACAAGTGGCACTCTGGGTTTCTCTTTTTCTGTTTTGTTTTGGTCAGTAGTTCTCCTCCGCCGTCTGCTGACTCCACAAGACGGTCTAGAGGGTCCTCCAGTAGCTGAGGGTGGGCTCTGTCGAGGCTCAGAGCCCGGCACTGCACCTGCCTGGTGGAGCTCCACAGGGCGAGCACCAGAACGAGATTTATTTGACGGTGTACTCTCCATAGAAAAAAAAAAGCGAGTTGCATGATACTGTGGTTTCCGGTGCGCCTTCTGGCCCAGTATCTACGACTTTAGCACCTGCTCAACGGGAGAGTTGGCTCATCCCTAATCTGTTTATGTTCCCAGTAGTAGACTATTCGCAAGCAGCCTGGGGGTGTCACTGCTCTGCGCGGACCTTGTTTACCGAGGCGGCGTCCGAGCTCGTATGGTGAAAATATGGTTGCGTTATCTTCAAAATAGCCCTGTCTTTCCCGTGGCTTTTCTGCCATCCTGCAACTTTGAGTTAGGGAGTTCTGAGCTCCAGTCTCTTTCCCAGGCGTTTTATCCTGGCCTGGCACGCATACAGAGGACCCCACTTCTGGTTCTAAGTTAGCAGTTGGGGATAGGTGGGGTAGCACACTGTGCATTCCCCGTCATCCAGGGGGCTCTCCAACTATGCAGAGCTTGCACAATGCTGTGCTCTGGTTTTGGGCTCTCCCAAGGAATCCTCACGTCCTGCACAGAGCCACTTCCAGATACCTACCACCTGCCAACCCTCCATTGTAGAAATCTCCTGCATGCGGCCATCCAGTCAAGAGCCAGTATTAAGTCTGGTGCCCAAGTGATCCCCCAAGCTCAGTGTGCAATGCTGGGTTCTCATCATGCTGCAACACAGGGGGGATTGTGATGCTCAGCCATCTCTCTCAATTCTGCACCGATAAGTGACATCGGGGACTTAACTGTGCCTCAGTGCTGGGAGGCCCCGTTTCCGGGTACACCACACACAGCCAATTGAGGCAACGGTCGCCGTGGGCGTGATAGACGACAAACAGTGAAGAATGAGGCAAGAAAGCATTTAACCCATGAAGTGGGGGTGGATTGGTGCAGACCAGAGCATGTACCACTCGCCGGTGGGTTCTGCATCTACACCTATAGGGTTCCACCCACTCCTCAGCCCATTTAGTCTGGCCCCTCACCCAGGACCTGTCCGGCTTGGGTGACCCTGCCAGGAGTAAAACTCCCGCCGGCATAGCTCCCGGGATCATTGGGGCGCTCAAGCTCTCCAACCACGGCAAGGTAGGCTTACATGTGGAGAGATAGTTGATGTGAAGTGCACATCGTTATTTATCCCTACCAATTTGAATATTAAATAATTTTCTAAACTTCCACACAACAAAATTTCGAACAGAAACTGTAATTTAAACAAAATCAATCAACTGCAATTTATAAAATATAGATATATTTATTAATTTTAAATAGAAGTTTTGAAAAGATTGCGGATATGTATTTACACAAATCACGAGTTCTAAAATTATAAGGTGTCAATGTCTTTGTTCATCATTTATGGCAATTGGTGACTTCTGGATCTTGTTTCATCAAAGTAATGAGTACTTATCTAATTCAGGTCCTTTCACTGCAGACACTTCTAGTCACACACCTTGTGTTCATGTCCTAGATACACATTAGACAGATAGCTATAATGCTACTATCCGGCGAATGAAGAGGTGTCCTTGAATCACACACTGCAGTCTGTTATGCTTCGTATCAGAAGTTTTTGTTGTGACTCGGAAATGAACCTCAGATAGAGTATTAAGGATCTGAGCTTAGCAATCATGCACGTCTTGCTCACAAATTACTTAGGTTGGTCCCTTCTGAATATATTAGAATAAGTGATAGCCCCAGTGAGAGATAAAAATAGAAATAGGTTTCCACGAGTGAGATGGTAGGAATAATAGAGGCTGTCCCCGAAATCGAGAAAATCTTCTCTCTTTCAGCCTATCTTCTACAACAGATTTAGAGGAGTCGGACAGTCTATACTAATATATATATATATATATATATATATATATATATATATATATATATATATATATATATATATATATATATATATATATATATATCCACTCACATACACACACATATAAGTGACGACAGTTAGACGCACACACGTGGGAAAACTATAACAATGATTATATAGATATTTTGGAACGAGCTGACCGACACGATGATTAAGTTTAAAATGAATTTTAATTATCATACTAAAATTCCATCACAACACATAAGAATTACATCAATCATATACAAATAGTCATAAAGTCAATGAATTGCTACAAGAAATGATAGACCCACAGTTATGATCTTTTCCCTCGATGTATAGCCCACAGTCCCGTTAGAAGAAAAGTGATAGCCCCAAAGAGTCACGGATACATCTGCGGTAGTCTAATAATTTTCCCTTTTAAAGGTATGAACAGACTTAGGTATTAGTATGATCTATCCTAAGGAAAAATTTGTTAGCAACAAAACTTGCATAAAGAAATTTAAGACAGCAAAAAAATGGGTGCCAAAATTACAACAATAAAAGAATCACTCAGTCCTGCCTTCACTCTATTCATTCAGCCGTGATCACGTGCTTTCATTCGTACTTACAGCTTTGGTAGCAACTTCTGGAAACACAATTTTTAAGACATGCACCTACAGACTCTCCAATGCTAGTCTTGGCCAAGATAATCCCAGTTCCAAATAGACGGGTTGAATTCACTGCTTCAGGGAAACGTTTTCTTGGTTATTCTTATTTTGGATGTCTGTTTAAGTCACATTAAAATTGTCTAGACACGAACGTTAACAGCGAGCACAGTGTCAATAGCTTAGGTTTCTAGAAATGAGGAATGTCAGGTCGGTGCCTTATCTCAGTCTAGGACTTTATTTGTTCACACCACCACTGGTCAAAACTACGTCAAAATGTTACTGATAGTGATATTTACTTGCCACAAGGGCTGAGAATGTACTTGAGAGTTTGTGAAGAAATATGATCTGGCTCAAAGGCACAGTATAAGCATTTAGTCCTTAAAAAACCGTTAGTGAGAGTTGTACTCTGTCTATTTATGGATACACACGCACTGTCAGACAGGTGTTAACTTGTAAACCCACGTGGTTAAAGATAAAATGTTTCTTCTCTCAATTGTACTCAAACGCTGGCAAAGTTGGGTTACCCCAGTTTTCACTCAACACAGAACTACTAAGAACTAAATCCACTTCGACCAACTAAATGCCATCTTCTATCAACAGAGATTCTTAGGAATCGAAATTCACTTCGACCAACTAAATGCCATCTTCTATCAACAGAGATTCTTAGGAATCGAACGTAGGTTGTTCTAGTCTTGACTGCGAAGTTACTGGGTGAATGAAATCTAAAACTCCGGTTAAGATATATGAAATAGACAAAGGATCCCACATTTTTTCGAAACCTCCCCCGTCTTCCCCTCTCCTCTTAACACTTACGTAAACCAAGAGATTGCCATAAACTGCCACTTCGCGTCTTTGACACCTCCGTCTAAGAAACTGGCCGTAGAGTGCCGTGTCAGATGGAAATGCTAGACGAATGTCTCATTTCTGGTCGAGGCAGATGGCAGTTTCCACACCTCGCCGAGAACTTTAGCCGTAGAAGCTACGTGTCCGATGGAAATGCTAGACGATATGTCTGCTCTCTTGTCTGACTAGACGGATATTCACAGTTTGTCGTCTACCTGCAGCGACTGACATCTGATGTAATAAAATGCGTTACCAGTGTATGAGAAAAACGGTACAGTCAGAATGGGAAAGAAATATATTTTTCGCAAACGAACGAATATGAAAAATACAGGAAAAGGATAAAAGAGCGATAATAAAGTAGAGGACACGGGTAGAAAAGAAAAGAATATAGAAAATTTATTGATCATAAATCTCTATGCGACACGTTCGTTACTCATAAAGTTATAGCAGAATTGTTAGTGCGATTAGTAATTTATCATAAAGACACTAGTTTACGTGCTAATTCCAGAGTGTCGTGCCCGTGTCGCTACAATATTCATCATCGTTTTACTTTGCTTTCCTTATGGACCATGAAACCACCACTGCTGTTAGTAACTTGCTGGAAGTCTGCACCAAACATTCACATGCTCTATCAGCGGTGATTCATGTAGCAATTTCTTTTTTGCATGATGAGGTTGCCAGCCTTATGCATTTCATCATATTAGTAGCCTTTTACGAATAACTGAGGGAGCAGTTATCCTATTTTTTTCGTCTCATCATTGGTTCTCTCCCCCACGGGGATATGTGTTATATATTTAGCATTAATTCACCAATGTTGCCTGTGTGTCACATTTTTATTTGGCCCCTGAGAATTAAATGGCTGGTTTACATTTTATACGAAAACTTTAAATTAAATCTATGTCTTAATTACAATATTAATTATGAAACAACTACTTCAGTAATTATGTTACTCGGCAGTAATTAGAGACTCCGTGCTAAAACTCATTAAGAAATAATAAAGCATGCGGATTTGTATTAAGAAAATGGAAATACATTGCCTTATATATATATATATATATATATATATATATATATATATATATATATATATATATATATATATATATATATATATATATATGTGTGTGTGTGTGTGTGTGTGTGTGTGTGTGTGTGTGTTTGTGCATGTGTGTGTGTAAGGCAGTGTCGCGTTGTTTCTATGTTCTTAATACAAATCCGCATACCTTATTACTACTAAATGAACTTTGGCAGAGTTTCTCTTTATGTATTGGGGGGTAACACCGTGGGTTATTTCATAATTTAATATTGCAATTATGACAGGGGAATTACCTAAAGTTTTCCTATAAATGGAAACATGCCTTTCATTTTTTCAGGGATCATAATCAAAGGTAAGAGAAATTCAAGAGAAATCAAGGAACGTAACATAAATGTTAAAACTATTATTTGATGTTTGTAATTAATAACCAAACGTTTGCATTTTTTACAAGGTAACTAAAAATGTTTAACTACACACGTTTATTTTAAGGGGAATTAGAAAAAAGGCCAGTTTTATGTAGCATTTCCGTTTTTTTAACTATGTAATTTTAATGGAATTGATTTTGCCACGCGGATTCTAATTGCATCTGAGCTGTATCGATATTTAAAAACCAGCGAACGTTACATGTGAATCAATATTCGAAGTAAGCATCATACACTGTGCGTGTTTAATTTGAATGAAAATCTAACGAGACTTAAGAGTATTTTTTTATTTTTACAGCATTTTAAAAATGCCGCTTCAAGCGAATTTAAATTGTAAAATAACTGTATCCACACATATAAAAACCAAACGCACTCGACAGTAATTAGTGTTAAGTCATTTTGCAAGAAAAACTTAAGTTTTTGCAGAAAACAAAATGATTAAAAATATAATAATTGTAATCGTTGAAGGACCGTTTAAAGAGAAGTAATTTTGTCGCAAATTGCCAGGTAATGGCACTGATTTTGCCACGCGGATTCTAATTGTAGCAGAGCTGTATCGATATGTATATTAAAACCAGTGAATGTTCCATGTGGATCATCATTCAAAGTAAGCACCATCCACTGTACATGTTTAATTTGAATGAAAGTCTAACAAGATTTAGAGTCTTTTTTGTTTTGTTTTACAGCATTTATACAATACTGCGTAAAAGGAATTTAAATTGCAAATTAATTTGGTTTTTACCGCTTTGGTTAAAAAAAAGAAGAGAATAAGCTGGTGCCGTAGATACAAAAGTGAGAATCCGTGAATTCCTCCCTCAACGGATAATAGTATTACACCTGGAGAAACATTCAGAAAATGTGACTGACCACCAATATGCAACGTAAAGGCTGAATGAAGGGAAATAATCAGAATGATAAAAAATATATATATTTTTGCAAATTGTAGTGAAATTGACAGAGATACAACGGTAAAATACCTCCAAAGATAACATGTAAGGATAAAAACATAATGCGTAGGCTGCTGATAGTACATGATCGCCCAGACCGCGGGTCATCACCCTCCATAAAAATTGACTTGCTAGACAGGAGGGGAACGGCGGATAAAAAGGAAAAAATATGACTGGAAAGATTGCGTGAGACTAGAAAGGCTACGGAGACGCAATTGAGGGGGGAGGGGGGAGGCGGGAGGGGGGGGGGGGGGGGGGGGGGGGAAACGGAGAAAAGTCACGTTTCCCAAGTTGACATAAAGTAAGGAACTCGACAGAAGGGACCTTGGATATGTTACGCCACAGTCATTTATTGGTCGCTTTTGCGATACCAAGCCTTTGATTTGAATTCAGCGGCAGAACGCAGATGTTTGGAATATTACAAAAATTAAAAGTAACTTTTTCGTAATATTAATGTTAGGAATATAAAAATTAGCTGGCCGGATGGCCCATTCTGAGCAGTGAACTAATATGTTCTTAATTTTACAGACGGATAGATAATATTGAAGATAATGACAAAAGACAGTGTTGTTCACATCAGCGACAGACTGTATGGAATAAAAAGTGTCGCTATTTGCACAAAAAAACACGACCTTGAGACGCAGGTGTTCAAATCTACTTAGTAGGGAAGCGAAGGGACATTGGTGGGAGCTGTGTCTAAATATAACTTTTAACGACAAAATTTTGGAGGGGAGAGAAAGGTTGGTTCAAAAATCAAGTACGTTTTTGAAAAAAACAAGTAGAGACGGACAGACTAACAGATAAACATCCATACTTGACTGAAGCATGACTGAAATGACTTTAGGGTAGGAAATTTGAATTTGAAATAAACCTAGGCAGTGATTGGCCACAGACAATCATTTTATCGGCGCTCAGACGAGAAGTGGGGCCATTCCTCAATAGTTGTTCGATGATAGACACAGTATTTTAAAGTGTGGTGATTTCCAAATGAAAGAAAGTGAAATAAGTTCAGGGACGCCATACTATAGCCAGCAGCTCAGCTGAGTTTTGCTAGCATTTCTGTGTTCTTTATTCATAATCTGAGCTGTGAGTTTCAGTTGTCAACAAGGCGGTGTCCATTCAGTTGGTGATTTTACTCGAGTGTATCTGTGCAGTACGTTGTGACAGAGACCACTATTATTGCCCGCCAGCACGGAGAGGTGGGACCACCAGATTTCAGCACCAGAGCTACATATGCAAGTTGAGTGAGCCTCTGGTCTGCTGGAAGTTCACCAACGCCTTTTAGTTGCTAATACCCCATAAAATTCCTGTAATTTACTGGACACTGTGTAGTCAATATAGACAGGTGTGATGAGGCCACCCCAACAGCACAAGCATTAACTATCCTCCCAAGTAGATGACTACTAGAACATTTTAATAAAACTAACTAGTCTAGTACTTATATATGTACACTCTTGCATTTATTATGTAACATTCCATGCATTTCTTTCATAATTTTTAAATCCTCTTTTTAAAAAAAAGTTCTGGTCAACATAAAACTTGATCCAGAACAAATAAATGTAATATAATTCTATCAAAAATTTTACACTCTTGAGTTAGTTCAGTGTATTATAATATTTGTTAAATATTATTAGTCTGCTTAAATATCTGTGGGTGTATCCATAACTATCACACCACATTACATATCATTACCCTAGACATTTTACATAGCTACATTCATTAAGAAAAAAAATTGAGTGTGAGGTCGTAGTGGTAGCAAGAAAGGCCTTCTGACAATTCACAACTACATTTTATCTCAGGAGCCTTCACAGCTGGCCTCATACATTACATTTAGTAATATCACCATCATACAATACCATCAAACCCACTACACAAATAACTACGAAACTTGTTTTTATTTTACAACGCAATTAAATAGTTTTAATTACACCTTAAAGTTATAATTAAAAATTAAAAGAAAAGTTAAGTTAAGTCTTTGAAGGACCGAGGACTAGAATGGAACCAGGCCAGGAGGAAGACAGCCGATAGGATAGTCTGGCGCTCTCTCTTCCAAACCTCTACACCTCACGGTAGAAGGGGAACGACTAAGTAAGTAAGTTAAGTTGTATGTAGGAGCCGTGGTAGCGCAGTGGTTAGTACTTTGCTTGGTGGTCCAAAGTTCGATCCCCAGTTGAGATGGGATTTTTTAGACAGCTAACGGCTCCAGGGTCGACACCAGCCTCATGAATTGGGTACCAGAGCAATTCTGGGAAGGTTAAGGCGCCCAGCATGATGCTGACCACATCACACCTAGTGTACCGATGGTCAAGAAAATATGGGCCTAACACCATATTCCCAATATGCCTCAATGGGCGTGTAACGGGATCCTTCAGTTGTATGTAACATTTCGGTTTTTTTTTTTTAAATGTCAATTTAATTTGATTAATTATTAAAAGGCGGATTTTAATTGTAAACTCGGAATAACAAGATATGATATTCATCGTGGATATTATACAATGAAACAGACCGCAAGGTCTTTTCTATTTGGTCATGCGCCGTAATGAAGCTGGCGTCTTGACAAAAAACGCCAGAACGAGGCAAAAACACTTTTTTATTTAAAAAAAAAAGATTCTAGGTCAAACCTAAACAGTACACCAGAACGACAGGTCTTCTTTTTTGGCCATGTGTCTTAATATAACCGACTTCATCCGTGTGTCTAGGTTGAATGGGTCGCGTCTCGCCAAAAAGAGTAACTTTTATTTTTTAAATGCAGCTCAACACAATCATTAGGTCTTTTATATTAGAAGTATGTATCACAGACAATAATAGTGTTTTTTTTTTACGAGTAACAATGTATATAAGTTTGAAAAGACCGTCCTACGAAAAACAGTTGTAAACACGTTACAAACGGATGATTTGGATTATTATGCGCCAGATCGGAAAGGGAAAATGTGTCTTATTAATTGGCTTCTTACTAAAACTTGAAGCAGAATAAAATTGCTTTTGCGGTTCCATCCGCTTTAGATGACGTCATTCTGAATGCTTCTTTGACGTGATTTATTTTCACTTATTTTCCTTAAAGTTTTATCATAATCTCCTTTACATTATTATCTTATTCACAGTCATCATCTTTTGCGGTTTTGTGGAATACAGCTAAACACATTTACTCTGTCTTTTATATTAGGAGTATTTTAATTTTATACGCGCGTTAATATAACGGACGGAAATTGTGTCTTGGATGAACAAAGCGTGCCATGACAAAATGATGCAAACATTAAAAAATAACGAAACTTTACAGAGCCATTTGCGTGCCTTTCCAATAGTTCTATTGTAGCAGACTTGCCCAGAAAGATACAGATTGTCATAAATAAACCAGAAAGATACAGATTGTCATAAATAAACCTGCAACCAATATTAAACGCTTGCAAGTATAAACAGAGCTTCAGAACAATAAAACAATCGGAATAACAACTAAAACATAAATAAATCATCGAGAGGAATATTACAGTGTAGCAAATAGAAAATAAACGATCAAGGAAGATATCACAGAAAATAATAAGCGTCTTGGTTCACGAATTCACGAAACAATATATGTGGTTGAAGGTGGCGTGGTACAAAGATATGTAGTAAACACGTTTAAAAGAGGAAATGGTGGACTATTCTTTCTTGGTGAGCCAAATCGAACGCGAACATATGCCGTATTAATTTGCTTCTTGCAAAAACTCGGAAAGAATACGAAATCACTTTTCCGGTTGAACCGTATGGAATAACAGTATATTGTGCGGCTTGCATTTGTAATTACAGTAAACAATTCACGAGGATAGTCACTTAAAGAAGTGATCACTAACTTAAACGAAAATTCATTTTCACTCGAATATCAAAATATTATAGTTTGATTTTTACATTTCCTAAGTTCCCTAAACAGTTACTAGGAAATATATATAACTACAGGGCGAGCATAACTTTCCTTTGTTCTCCCAGCTTCCATTAGAAAAGGATCGGGAAACGCCAGCGAACAGCACAGACCATCTGTGTCATGGACAGACAGGGACCAAGCCAGCACAGACAGGGGCGGAGATGGAGGGAAGAAAGAAGACAAGAAAGAAAAAGCACCACAAAGTGACTTGGGAAAGGAAATAGGATTGCTTTACGGAGGATCGCTGGTCATGAATGCAATTATTGGTAAGTACTACTGTACGTGTTTAAGAAAATTAACTAATGTTTTTGGAAACGTGTACGATTTTGCTAATAATAAAAATTTTATAATCGCAGAAGTATCCACAATTAGTTCGTGATGGAACTGTCACTGGTTGCCTCCCCTTTGCTCTGCAGGGATGGTCCAACAATTGCCAAAACCTAGAGTATATAATGGGAGTCTTCAAAGGTATCTATCTTCGCACAAGAGTACTCTTGGCAGAGATACAGATAGAAGGATGATGACGCTTCTACCTTGAGGTAGAATTTATAAGATAATTCAGAAATCAAGAACAATGCTGATTTGGACTGAGCAATTGTTAATTTTGTATTTGCCAGTCACCCTTTATGAAGAATTATTATGTATTTTAGCTCGCTCAAGCCCCTAACTGATTTAATTCAGTGAAATCTTAATGTAGTAGCTCTGTTTTAAGTGTATTTAAGGTGACTGAAACTTACGGGTGCAGTACACTCAAAAGGATTAAATCACCTATAAATTTGTATATATACAAATAACAAATTTAATAATCAATTATATTTAACAGTGTAAAATGAATACTTCTCTTTTTTTTTTAAATCTATCATCACAGGGTCATGTTATGGATATTAAGGGAATTTTCTTAAAAGTTCACTTGGCAGCTTTTAAGTTTGTACTTAGCTGGCAGAATGTTTGTTGGTTTCTGCTCCAGCCGATGGTTGGTTCTTTGCAGGTTATGGGCTAGTGCACTCTCGTCACTGGTCAAGCCTAGAGGTTGTGACACGTTCCAAGAAATATCAGGGAGTAATCACGAAGCTAGTCCATCGTCTTCAAGACCCGTCTGATGATGGTGTCTAGCGTTGACAGCAGGCCACTTATACTATACACTTTGTTCCAGAAATAGTACCCTCAACTGGTACCACCGACCTAAAATCTCTTTAGGAATACTGACTCCTGGCTCAGAGAAATAGTTAAGGCAACTTGTTCAAGATGCCTCTTACACGCGGTCTGGGGTATTACTTTACACTAGGCTCCCACTCTGACTCTATGTTTTCAAATTCCTAGGATTCTAGCTTTTCCGTGTTAATGTAGGGATAGTAGTCCTGGGATATAAGTCCACATGATGCTCAAACAAGGTCCGGACCGATAAATGAATTCTGATCCTATTCCTTACTCTGGCTAGCTGGTTGTCGTCTTGACGAGGTGAATTTTACAGTGTTCTAAACCAGCGAAAGTGTCAGATTATATTGCAACTTTCGTCCCACGCAGGTGGTTATTACAATCTGACCAGGCTCCAATCATAAGTTTTGTTTATAACATCTAGAATTGCCCAGCCAATTGTATTCGAACATGCGTGCTATGCTAACTTCCTCAAGGAATTTTCTGCATGACTCATGCGTTTGTAAATTTCAAACGGTCATTTTCCGTATAAGGAGTTGGTATTTCCGTCAATTCTTCACTGCAACTTCTTACATTATTACAAATAATGTCTTCGTAACAATTCTGTCCGGAAGCGATTACAACATTTCCGACGTCTTTAGGTGCGTTTCTACAATTGGTCACCGCCTGGGTAATTTAATGCCCTATACCTTTGCAAACACTCATTCATCGTGTGACCAGCTGGGTTATGTTCTCTCTACGAGAGAAATTAGGAAATCACAATAGCCATATCAGCGCTAGATAAACTCGCTGTGGCAAAATTCGTGTTACACCGGCACGCCTGGTTTGGTACACGAGAACTTTACCAACATGACGGTCGGTCAATATTGCATCACCTGTTTATTCTCTCAGTAGGGATGGTCAAGTAAACAGACATGTCGAATTATTACAGAAAGAAGTGTAAACAATGACTTCAAAATACCAATTCTGCCGGAGAATAAAAGAGGTGGACCAAATTATGTGACAGGAACACCGCCACCTCTAAAATTTTAAGAACGATGAACTTTCAGAGTGGTAGTTCTTTGCCATGAATGATATTATCAGACTTATTTAATTGTAAACAATTGGAAAATTTTTGCCTGACTGAATTCAGATATATTAATTTTTTCACCCTATCGAGCTATCGACATCTCAGTTACGTCGTTCTGTTTTCTCCTGGCTAGTTTTGAAACACGTATTGGGAGAAACAGTGTAGTTCATTACTGCATCTGCCCTCTCTCTCTATATATGGCTTTACCTTTCCCAGGAGGGTTCAATTTCACTGCTAAATTAGGTTATCTGAGCGTCCGATTAACAGAGTGGTTAGAGCGCTGGTTTCTCGCGGCCAAGGAACCGGATGCGATTCATGGTATCGACAAGCTCCAGTCTACCCAACTGTAAATGGGTACCTGATTGTGCTCTTGCATTAGGGAAGGAAAAGGCATCGAGGAAGATAATTGGTCACCCCACCTCCTCGATGCTGGACCTAATATAGTGACGTCTCTAACATTTTTAACCCCTGCGGCAGTATCTGCCACGGGAACACCTGTACCTTGTTTATTATTGTATCAAGCTTTAAGCAATCTTAGCACAAGCAATAGAGATTTCCATTTCTATGTGGACGTGGCACGGAAGAATATAATAAAATACACGCAGATGGGCGTGGAGGGGTACACACTGGAATCATGACATTGGACAACAGGATAGCGAAACAATTATAAGTCATCAACTCCAAAACCCGCTAAAACTGAGCTGCTCATAGAAATATTCAATCTTCTTTGAACGTTTGTATTTAAGCTGATGGTTTTACTTCTACTTTATCCACAGTTTCAAACTTTCATTCCTTAATCGTAACAATTCTCTTCTTCGCCCATAAAATTGGCAAGTTATTGTTGATCCAACGGCGTTTGGGCTATCGCCCTTCGGACTAGTACCATGTAGCGGTATTTGCAAGTGTTGACAAGTTGTTTTGCTACACATCCTTAGCCACCCACTATCAAAGCAGTCAGTGGTCATCACGGCTGGTGACGTCTTGTAGGGCAGCAACAAACTGCTTCCACTTTGCTCGGTCGGCGGCCATCCTTCGTGCAGTGCCACAGCTCGGGTTCATTCTTTGCAACTCGGCCTCCACAGTTCTCCTCCATGTTGTTTTTGACCGGCCTCTCTTTCGCTTTCCTTCAGGAGTCCATAGCAAAGCTGTTCTTGTAATGGCATCAGGGTCTCTTCTGAGGAAGTGGCCAACCCTGTTCAACCGTCTGCCAGCTATGATGGTGTGGTGTGCTTGTCTTCTTCGTTGCTCCGAGTAAGCAGTTCTTGGTTGGTGATGGTATTCGGCCAAATTATTCGGAGAATTTTTCTTCAGCAGACTGTGTGCAAAGAGGACAATTTCAACATTTCCTTCTCTGTTACTCTCCAGCATTCCGCACCATAGAGGAGCACAGAAAGTACACAGCTGTAATATAATCTTAATTTGGTTTCTGTCCTGTACTGAGAAGTATTCCAGATGTTGTGCTAGACATGAAGTGTTCCATATATCTGTCCTTGGAGGAACGAGCATCTTCCTGACATCACCGGGCAAGACTTTGAGTATTGATATTTTACTCATTAAGTTTCAGCAGACGATTTTACTCTCTGTGTTGGGGGCTTTCGAGTAGACACAGATAGAAAAGTACTATCGCTGGCTGAGACAACTGGGCGTAAGAGGCGACTAATATGAGGTTGTGCATGGGGCTGGCAACCTCATCATCTGAAAGAAAAATTGCTGCAGAAACCACCGTTGTAAGAGCACGTGACTGCTTGATGAGGGCGTCACTGCAAGGGAAGAGCTGAAGTGGTGGACCCCTGCACAGTAATGAGCAAAAAAAGAGGAAAGAAGAGGAAGCAACAATATTTTCCAGTGAGCGAAGTTCTTGTTAAATTACTTTATTTATGAATTGGAGAGTGCGACTGGCAGAGTGGTTATAGCGCTGACCAATCGCGACAAAGGTGCAGGGTTCGAAACTTGGTTTGTCATGCTGTAAATAAATACCTGACTCTGCTCTTCAGTTACGAAGGCAAAGGCAGCGATGAAAGAAACTCAAAAAATACCTCTAAAAACTGAATCTAGTTTAGTGAAGTCTCTAACACTTCTCACCCCTAAGGCTGTATCTGTTATGGGATTATCTTTACTTTTATTTATTTATTTGTATTTGACATTCCGATACATTGACTAGATGTTTTTTGTCCTCTCTATTCACATGTTGCAATGCCTTGTCTTTATGTGGTACATTTTATAATTCTACACGTAACACTGGCCTCTATGAAAACAGCTGTTCAACCCGGACATAGATAAAGACTTTACGTTACCTGCCTGTAAGAAAACTCCAGATGTCGAAATTCCTGGCCAGAGATAAGTTTTGGAAATCAGACTGAATGTAGTCCTTCTGTTACATTTTTATTAGGCCGTCTTTGCCTAGCATGAACGCTTTAAGACATATTTATGTGCCTAGACGTTTAAACAATACCTTGCGATTGCGCAAGGCATAAAACATTACAAGTGATGTGAAAATAGATAATGTACGGTCCTTGGAAAGTGGGATTGTATTGGCTATGGTATTCTTAATGTCACCCAGCTTTCAAATATGCTTATGATATTCTTTGTCACTCTTTCATTCTTTTAGTCTGGTTTATAGTCCTCATATCTCATATAAAATATCCATGATTAGGTTGCCGTTGTCAGCTTTATTCTTTTTTATGAGTTTTTTGTGATGACATAAAGCTGACGTCAGCCAGCATAGGACAGGAAACAATGGGACAAATATTTTAAGAGGAAAATATAAACTATTAAAATAAAATCCTCGGCGTATGGAGAAATGATTGGAGGAAAAATCACACATAATTTCGAAGAAAACAATTTCGGTAATGATGACTGTGAATAAGATAATAATGTAAAGGAGATTATGATAAAACTTTAAGGAAAATAAGTGAAAATAAATCACGTCAAAGAAGCATTCAAAATGACGTCATCTAAAGCGGAGAAGATTGACATACGGATTGACGAAATAATATCTTGACAGGCAGACTAACATAGAGGTAAACAGACAGGTAGCCAGCTGGACGTGAAACACGTGAAACGATTAATACTACTTCATTGATAATTTTAGATTAAAGGTCTTTAACATTTCTTGTGCCATGGACCCATTTGATTGTCTGATGAAGACTACGAACCCCTTTGATTGTCCAATGAAGGCTAGGACCCCTTGTCACGCGTGGTTTTCACGTGTCTGCTAAAACAAGACAAAGGTCTCTGTGACGTCTGAGACAGGACAAACACTGTCTGAGTGAAGACTGAGAAGATAGATGAGTTAGGGTGTTATATGTGAATAGAGGGACTTATAGTTATCAAGAGTACAGAACAGATACTGACTCTCCCTCCTGCCACGCAATGACTATGATTCAACTACTGTCACATTGTCTCTCTCTCTTATTGGAGATAAGGTTTAGTACATATTAGTGACTCCACAAACACTCACGTATAGTTAGGATAGAAAAAAAATCTGACCCGCTAATAAATTGTCTAGTTTATTAACAACAACAAAAACAGAACCTGTTGGTAAAAGCCAAATTATGGATCACAAAAAACATCAAAACAACATTCACTGCAAGATACCGTCAAGGCTAGTATTCGAAATTATAAAAAGAGCATAATTTATCCAGATATAAACTCCCAAGATATTGGATGAATGTGCTGCTAATTGCTTCGGCAGGGAACCCTGAAATAATGAAGTTCCTACCTACAAAAACTAAGCCGCCGACTTCGTTTTGTGGAGAATATTCCTCACTAATTAGTAGACAAACTGCACAGGGGTCTCTACCGCTCACTACAGGAATTTTTAGGACTGACGCAATTAGAAGCAGAAGAGAATCAATTATTTAGTAGGAGTAGGCAACAGGTGTTCAGCTCGTGGATTAACATCTGCGTACAGAGTGCAGAAAACAACTCGTAACTGTTACCCAGAGAATTCTCCTAGCGACAAGCTACAAAAGAATTAGCGTAACAGAGTAAAGATTGTTACGCATAGAAAGTCCCAGAATTTCCCTGGCATCAAAACACAGAGAAGTCTAGGGGACCGTCATCTCAACAGCGCAGGTGTCTAAAACGCAATGCAAAGTCGCTGTTACGCCAAGTAGCCACTTAACATGACGGAACTCCAGGAACAGTTTCCCGTGTTTCGTGAAAAAAAAGAAGCCGCCATTATATGGGGCAATAGGTTCTATCCAACGACACACGAAAGGCAAGAGCTTTCCCTGATGTCAAAGACTCGGGACCTTTATGCCGCCCCCTCTCAAACTGAGTGTCGGGTTTCTGACTCGCGGTCAAAGAACTTCTAAGCAGAAAAGAAGAAAATGCCGCTGTGGATGCCTCAGTTAACTCCTACCGACACTGAGATAAACAGGGGTGAGAACCTATCGGATTCAAGAATGACAAGTCAATTACCTCGCTTATATCTACAGAAAGACGAAAAGAAGTAAAATGGGCGGGCCAAACAACAGAAAGAAATAGGAAAGATGGTAGCTCCATCTAAGTGCCCACAATTTATAACCCATTTCGTCACACACCTTTGATTTTCCGATGAAGATTACGGACCCCTTTGATTGTCCAATGAAGGCTAGGACCCCTTTGATTGTCCGATGAAGGCTACATCCCCCTTTGATTGTCCGGTGTAGGCTACGAACCCCTGTGATTGTCCGGTGTAGCCTACGGACCCCTTTTATTATTCGATGAAGGCTACGGACCGCTTTGATTGTCCGATAAAGGCTACGAACCACAGTGATTGTCCGGTGTAGGCTATGAACCCCTTTGATTATCTGGTGACGGCTACGGATCCATTTGATTATCCGGTGAAGGCTATGGACCCCTTCTGAGAAAAAAATTTACATACACGCATAATTAAAATTTGTGCTTACAAATAATACATTTTATTAAAAAGAAAATAGCTAAGCTTACATATAGTCATACTGAAACACAAAATCAATATGTAAAAAGAATACATTTATTTAAATGCAAAAATCTCAGATAATTTTCTGAGTAATAGTTTTCGTGAAAATAAAATTCACATTTTAAGGGTTTTTAGGATCCTCTAGTATCCATTCTTGAACTCCAAAGAATCCGTGGATCACAGGTTACGAAATCACGCTTCAGAGCGTTCAACATCTATTTAATTCAAAAACATCTGTCGGAATTCATCTTGTCTCATTTTGTTTGTTAGAATGTTTTTCTTTTTCTCACAAACTATTACATTTTCTAATACTGTCTGAAGCAATCAGAACTTCTTCCTCGTTCGTCCTGAAAAGGACGTTGATTGCGTTGTGTCCGTTTACAGCAGAGCTGCGATATTTGCGCCTTTCGGCCGACTCATCCGACTTCAGCACAGCATTTTTTGGGACCGGGTTTGCCTTCCCTCTTCGATCCCCACTCTCTCAGCCAGACTGCAGTGATGCAGCCTGTTTCCAGGACCACCACTTGGAGGTGGAGTAGGGTCTTGGTCAGCTCTGGTACGCTGTCCCTGACGCAAACAGTCAAGCTATGGGTCGCTGACTGCATTCATCTCATTTGCTGCGTCTTGGTCCCAAGCAATCAGAACGAGACATATATGTCCACCAACCAATATCGTTCATCTTCCCGTAGAACTGAAATCTTCAACAAAAAACATGTCAAGTCTCTTCGCCCCCCCCCCCCTTGTTCCTCTTCTGATGTCATACGTTCTTCTTACCATGTCTTCTTTATCCCAGTTCTATTCTTCATGCGTGTGTGTGTTTGTGTGTGTGTGTGAGTCTGCCTCTATTTCTTTTATCCAGGAGATTCCAGAATAGAGACTGCCTGTAAGACTATTAATATGTTTTCTTAGTGCATGTCCTATCCAATGGCAGCGTCATCTCCTTACCTCCTGTTCCACTGCTGTTTGTCTCCCTATGACTAGACTGTTTCCCATTTCTAGTTTGTTGCTTCTCTGAGGTCTTTTAAACCAGAGACAAACTGGTTACGCCTGAAATTACTAAACGTGCAAATAGTTATGTCATGCTCGTGGGAATTTCAAAAGCATTAACTCTTTGACTCCGGAACAACGCTCAGAGCGTTGGTCAGATTTGACACACGTGCCTAAACAACTCTCCGAGCATTGTTTTTAGTCAATCACGAATTAAAATTACGGCACAGGGTGAAAATAATTGCGGAGTCAAAGAGTTAAAATATATCATTATCATCTTCCATTTTCCTTTGTGCTGTAAACGGAGCATGAAGCCACCATTGCAGCTGGCCCCCTTGCGGGCAGCCTACATGAATCATCCACTGACGCTTGCAGCAGTTGTTTATGAAGCGAATTGTTTTACATGATGAGGTTGCCTGCCCCATGCACAGGATCATCTTAATTGCCATGTACGACATGCATGAAGGTCTACAGAGACACATAAGAACTACACGGAGAATTTTAAAAATATAGTCAATATTAAACTTGTTTGTCAGTATTCATGACTGTTTCTGCTGACTATGCTTCCAGGGCCGGGAATCTTTGGGACTCCTAAAGGTGTTTTGGCCGGAGTTGGCTCTGTTGGTATGAGCCTTGTAATGTGGACATTTTGTGGAATATTCAGCATGTGTGGTAGGTATTATAAGTCTCAAAGGCTACTCTCCCTTTATTGTCTCTGCTGACCTATTCTATACCTAATTCTTTTAAAGTACCGCCCATTCTGTAGTGCTACTGAGAAAAAGTTTATCCATGCATGGTTATATTTTTCTTTTCCTAACACTTCGTATCTACGAGTAAGCATATTCTCTTCAGCCCTTATTGCCTTATCATATGATTACAACATGTAATGTTGCAAGATTGCTAGATTTCATTATTAATTGGCTATCTCTTCATGTCCATCATATATAATTCCGTAACATTTATAACAAGACCCCCCATGGTCTTTTAGATTTGAACATGTGCCCTAAAATAATAGAATGATCTTGTGTCTGGGTTAAATGAGGTGCGCCTCACTAAACGAGGCGAAACTCCTATCTAATCCGTATTTTTGATCGTCTGTCGGTTTGTCCCCTACAGAAACAAGGGACGCAATGTTTTTTTAATGATGAAAGTTAGACATTAATTGTGTTGTTTCCCTTAACATTAATTTTGGGTCAATATGTCATTGGATTTCCAATGTTAAAAGAAAAAGATTCATCAAGATCAGGGTCGCAATTTTTGGGTTCGTCTACTTTTAGAGTCTTCATTACCGCACACAGCAAGAAACGTCAGATGACATTCTACTTAGAACCTGTGGAGTTAGTGACCCACTAGTACTAAGGATGTAATGCAGAAATGATCTTACAGAAGATTTTAAACATCCGGGCTCAGTTAATATATCCTGAAACAGAAATTGGTTACAGTAATGAAATTCACAATTGGGGGGGGGGGGGGGGGGGCGGGGGGGGGGGGGTGGGGGGGGCGGGGGGGGGGGGGGGGGGGGGAGTGTTGGTTTGTATACTTTTGGTCTCACTCAAACTAATCGAACTGAAGGAGGTACAGTGGAAGAAACAATTGAAGTAGATGTCCTAAAGGTGAAAGGCATAGTGAAGGACATGATTGAAGTAAATGTGTTGTAGGTGAGAGGTATGGTGGAGGACATGATTGAATTAAATGTGCTGGAGGTGAAAGGTATAGTGGAGGAACTGATTGGAATAGATGTGCTCGCAGTGAGAGGTATGGTGGAGGACAGGATTGAATTAAATGTGCGGGAGGTGAAAGGTATAGGGGAGGAAATGATTGGAATAGATGTGCTTGGAGTGAGAGGTATTAGGGAGGATATGATTGGGGTAGATGTCCTGGGACTGAAAAGTATAGTGAAGGATATGATTGGAGTAGATATGCCGGAAGTGGGAGGTACAATGGAGGACATGGCTGGAGTAGATGTGCTGGATGTAAGAGGGACAATGGAGGATATGATTGGAGTGGGTGTGCTAGAAAGTGGATGTTCTGAAGGTGAGAAGTACAATGGAGGACATAATTGGAGTAGATACTGGATGTGAGAGGTACGGTATGGTTGAAGACATGATTGGAGTAGATGTGCTGGAGGGGAGAAGTATGGTGGAGGACATGATTGAAGTAGATGTGTTCTTGAGAGGTGCAATAAAGAACATGATTGGAGTAGATATGCTGGAAGTTATATGTATAGTTGTCATTGAGTTAATCCGAGAATTAACCGTTGGTCCTGGCTGCTCAGATAATAATGATGGCCAAGAAGTACCGTAACCAGGTAATATATTTAAAAAGTTCAGTTACTTTTTATTTTAAACACGGGCAACGCCGGGTATATTTGCTAGTAAAAAAAAAAAAAAAAAACAAACAGTAGGGCCCCGCTCAAATGGCGGGTTAAGTTCCATATCCCTGCCAAAAAGCGGAAATCGCCGAAAAGGGGTAAATAACCTTTTTTTAAGCTTGTAAATGCAAATAAAATCCTAATAACATGTTTACACTATAATATATTAAATGCGCAATAGAGCTAGGTCTAAAAAACAACGATAGAAAAGTGAAATGAATTACAACATTTAAAGTACGATGCTTCGACTCTTCTTTTTACCACTGTTACACATAGATACCATTGTAATTAGTCAAATAAAATATTATATGTAACACAATAAATTCTAAAAGTTTGAAAGTTTAGAAATTGCCAGAATACAGATAGATGCTGAGCGCACAACTGCTGTAAACAGACTGAATTACCGATATTAAATGAATAATACACATAAATAGGTTGTTGCAGGCACTTGTAAGAAATAAATAAGTAGAAAACTAGACAATAGCAAAATAACAAAAGTGATAGACTTACCGTGGACTAAAACCCACTACCATCAAAAAGGCAACATCAGAAGTTAATCGTCACTAACCACCCTGTCAACTAGGCATCACAAAAATAGGGCTGCTTGGACAGGGGTCAGAAGCACGAATACTCAACGTAACTAACGATCCAGACTACGTAGAGAGGCGGTATTGCCGAAAAGCAGAACAAGCGCGGATCATAATGAACATATAGTTGAAAATTGTCGTATAATCACACACTACATATAATGAAAGAGTAATGGGGAAATGCGGCAGCGGAACAGCAAACGCGAATGGGGATAAAATAATTAGTTTCTGTAGCATTAACTGCTTGGTCATTGGATGAACGCTTTTCCCCATACAAAGAAATTCACAAATTAACATGGGAATCACCAAATGTCCGGGACAGAAACCAGACAGACCACATTATGATTAATTGTAGATGGAGACATTCATTACTAGATGTGAAAGTAAGAAGAGGTGCAGATGTGGGAAGTGATAATCACTTAGTAGTAGCAAAACTGAAAGTGAAACTTAGAACTGCTGGACCAATTGTAACTAAACAGAAAAGGTATGACATCAGCAAATTGAAGGACCCCCTTACCAGAAAAACATGTGTGGCTGATATACAGAAACGATATCAAATTGCCAAAAGCCAGGAAAAGACGTCGACTGATGATATTGACCAGAAATTAAACACCATTTCAACAATATATATGGAACGCAGCAAATCATGCTTGGGATTCCAGGAAAGGAAGAAATAAGATTGGATAACACCAGAAACATCAAACACCATAGAGATGAGAAAGGAAATGAAAAGAAAGAAAACAGAAGCGAAGTCTCACAGGTTAAAGCAACTATATAGCGAACAGTACAGTCAGCTGGACGAGGAAGTTAAACGCCAAACCCGAGCCAACAAAAGGAAATTCCTAGATGATCTTGTAAGACAGACAGAAGAGGCAGCACTGAGAAATGAACAAAGCACAGTATACAAAATAACTAAAATCTTCAGCGGAAAACGAGGTGCAAACAATATTACATTAGTAAGAGATAAGCAAGGAAATCTCATCTCCACAGCAAAGGGACAGGAAACAAGATGGGCAGAGCATTTCAGAGAAACTCTGAACAAGAAACCACCAGAGACACAGTTGAATGTTCCTGAGGTTGAAAATGATCTAGATGTTAATACAGGCATCCCACGAAAGGAAGACATCATCACGGCAATCAAAGGGTTAAAGAATAGAAAGTTCCTGGCCGCGATAACTCAAATGCAGAGCTATTTAAGACAGACCCTGAGCTAGCAGCAGAAATATTAGAACCACTGTTTGCACAAGTCTGGAAAACAGGGAGCATATTTTGACGCACATTTTACAAAAATTGATATGGCTATTTGATATGGGAAAATATAGACATGCATTCATTTGTGTATGAAAATGCTGTCTATGGTAAAAGCGAGATAATCCATGTTTGATTCACACTTTTGATTATAGGAGTAATCGTTCTGGATATTGATCCGGCGCAAGGATAGTGCGCTTGCGTTTGTACTTATTTTTTAGGGCCAGAAAATATATTAATTTGCTTATTGTGTTTATGGCCTGAATTCATATGTATTACATATTATTAGTACAAGTAGAATCAGTCCTATATTGTATATTTTGGATGGGTAGGAGGGACTAGATTCTTGTATTCCGGTCTAGCGGAAGTATGAGTTGTCTTGACAAGTCGTGATGAGTTCCGATGTACTGCTTACAAATGGCGGGGTACGTTTTTCTAGAGCTGGTCCTTTCGTCAGGAAAAAATGTCTTACGAAGTGGTATTTCTTCTGAAGGAGATGGTGTCTCTACGATAGTTTGTGTTCGAGACTCTCCTTATGTCAGTATATAGATGATTCGGACTCCAGGTAAACCCAGCTCCTATTTTGATGATCTCTCGTCGGTTAGGCCTAGCTTGACTTTTGGTGCTTCGTTATGCTAGTGTCGTGTTTGGTATCGACGAAGATGACAGATTTTCCTGCAGCGGTTATGGCTACGTGAAATTAACCTGATCACCGTAGAGCTGTATGGAAACATTTATGAAATCCTTTATATACCCATTACAAATTAACTCTGGCTTATATTCTCCTCCCTATGCATGAGTGAACGACAACTCAGGGAGGTAGCCATGTTGGATTTCGGTCATCATATGTTTTGATCACTGCCAAGAGAACAGATTATTTATCTTATTATCGGACAGTGACAGAGAGATCTCAATCCTGCTAGAAACCCCCCTTCGTGGTTTCATAATCTATACTACAAACTATGGACGTCAAGTAACTTTAGTTATTTATCGATTCCTTCACTGACGCGTTTAGTCAGATAGGGGAATGCGGCCATAATGTATCATGACATTGAACTTTGATGTACTGCCATTATTTCTGAATGTGTCATGACTTCAGATCTGCTATGTATACCTACAAATTGATATGTCAACGAACCATGATGTACTCGTATGTCCCAGTGTGTACGTCTGAATAAATTGAGTAAACTAAGATTCCAGCAGTCTGCATTGGTGCCTTGTAGACAAGTGTGAGTGGTTATATTGGTCAGCACACGAACAGCACACCATTCGCGGTAATCACACTCTACACTTCTACTTCATACATACACCATCCTGCGTCGGCTGAAGTGACCAAGTTCAGGGCCTGCTTCCCCCTGGAGCCTTTGCCTTCCCTAACTCAGGACTAGGGTGAGTTACCCATTTACAGCTGGGTAGACTGGAGCATGCCTGATCTCAACAACACACCACTCTTCCTTACAGAGCAGACAGACTGATACTTTACAGTGGTGTACTACAGGTGTAGTAAGAAATAACGTCTTTACAGTGGCGAGCCAGATTCCTGGGTCCAGCTTACGCAGTTTTGTGTTGAGAATCACAGTTTACAGCTGAAAGAACATTTGTTTGAACACATCAACACCAGTAGGACAGCTATACAGTCGATGTCAGCTTGACCTGTATTACCGATAGGATGCTGTATCTAGGTCAGCGCTTGTTGACAGTTTTTTCGCTGTACAGACAGTATTACACAGACAGTGGTATCAAGTGTAGAAAATATCTGGAGCAATATTGTTGACATTTCTCAACGTACAGAAGAATCACAGTGTTGTGGAACATAAAGTGCATAGTTCATCGTGGGATCTTCATATGCTCAAAAGAGAAAAAATTGACAGTGTAATAGTTTAGAATTAAATCTATTACTGAATAAAGTGGCAAGTTATTATTATTTAAATAAACTGTGCCTGCTTTACAACACTATACCTGCAACACATTCCATTCATGACATAAATGATATTGTATGCTATATGCTATTTATGCTTACATGTTATTTGTTATGTATTAAATTAGTTTATGTTCTGTGTGACTAGTACAAGGTATGCCGAGTTACATTGGTCTGGTACTAGTATTCGATAGGTACACATTTTCTTAATTGGAAATTTGTTAGCAACAATTTGCTGCTATTTCTGTTAGTTGTGATGAGGTGTTCTTTTCTTCGTTGTTTTTGTTAATAATTTTGTGTCCCTTAGTTTGTTTGATTTGTTTGTATAATTGTAGGTCTCATCTTTTCTTTCATTTCAGTTTTTTACACCCTTATGTTTATACACTGTGGCGTTATTTGTCTTGTCATTTTATTATTGCAGTTATCATCACGGTTTCTGTGATCATTTTTTTTCATTTCTTCTATTTAATTTAATTTGATCTCTGCAAATGTTTTCAGATTGTCTTTTCTTGTTTGTCATTTGTAATGTCTTTAGTTGACATATGACGTATAGTGGTATACACTGATAGTATAGTACAGATCAGTACTCTCTGATTGTTATTGTTATAAAACAAAATATACAAGACCTTTGTAAGGCTTGTCTCCCAAAGTGATTGGTAAAAGGAAATATTTTTTCCACAGGTACTCAAGTGATCTTTGATTACAGTGAGGTATACAAGACCTTTGTAAGGCTTGTCCCCACAGTATTTGAGATACAATTATTGTTGTCCACAGGTACTCAAGTTATCATTGGTTATTATAAACCATACAAGTTTGGACTAAGACTAGGTCTAAGGTATAGACTTGTCTCCCATTAACTTGAAAGAGGGTAATTTATTTACTTTTTCAGGTTTCTGATTTAAGAAGACAATATGTCTACATTAGATTATTTCATTATACAAGGAAAATCTCTTGATAAGACTGGAAAAGACTTAGAACAATGGGCTGTTGCTCAATATGACAAAGCATTAGCTGCAGAAGAGAAAAAAATTGCTGCTGCTGTTGAAGAAAGAAAAGCTGCTGCTGAGGAAAAAAAAGCTGCGGCTGAGGAGAGAAAACTTCAAATAGAAGAAAAAAAAAAGCTGCTGCAGAAGAAAGGAAAGCCTTAGCTGAAGAAAAAAGATTAGAAAAAGAAGCTGATACTGCTGCTGAACTTAAGAAATTGCAGATGCAAGTGGAGGAAAGGAGATTTGAGGCAGAACAGAAGAAATTAGAAGCTGATGCAGAGCAGAAAAAATTAGAAGTTGCTGCTGCTGCAGAGCAGAGAAAATTAGAAGTTGCTGCAGAACAGAAAAAATTAGAAGCTGCTGCAGAACAGAAAAAACTAGAAGTTGCTGCTGCTGCAGAACAGAAAAAACTAGAAGTTGCTGCTGCTGCAGAACAGAAAAAATTAGAAGCGGCTGCAGAACAGAAAAGATTAGATAGAGAAGCTGAAGAGAGAAAAGCAATAAGAGAACATGAGTTTGAATTAGAGAAATTAAAATTGACATGTATGAGTAATGTTAATCAGGCATCTGGTGGTAATGGTAAACCCTTTGTGTACAAGGTCAAAGTACCAGCGTTTAACCCTACCAGTGATGACATAACATTTTGGCTTTCTAGATTTGAACGGGCTTGTCGATCTCATAATGTTGACAAATCACAGTATGTGAATCAGTTGTCTGAAAATCTAAAAGGGGAGTCTCTGAGTAAGTTATATTTCGTTGAAGAGGCCGACAAAGACAATTATGATGCTGTTAGGGCAGCTTTGATAAAGAGATATCAGCTGTCTGAGGAAGGTTACCGTCTTTTGTTTAAAACAATGAGACCTGAGGTAGGTGTAGAATTCTCAGATTTCATCTCAAAAGCACGAATTACACTTTCACGATGGATTGAATTATCCAAAACAGAGAAAACATTTGATGGTCTTACAGATTTATTGCTAAGAGACAAGGTCATGTCTTCTGTAAATAAATCATTCCTAGAGTTCTTACATGAGCGTAAACCTAGTACAATAAAGCAAATGGAAGAATATTGTGACCAGTATGCCACGGCACACCCTGACATGATTCTTAGTAACTCTAACATTAAAGAGAGTATGCCAGTTGCTTCGGCAACAGAATATAATCAGAATTACTCACACAAATTCCAAGGAGCTAAAAATAAATTTGATAAAAAGGTTAATTGGGATAAGTATCAAAACCAAGATAACCGCTCAAATCAGAGTTCTTCTTCGAAGAACTGGAATCGGGCTGATAGTCCTCGACACGCGAGGGGTGCCCATAATGTTAGAAATTCTCGGAAAGGGAGTAGCTATAGGAACTACCCAAGTGCTTCATGGAGACAAAAGAAACAATATTACAGGGATACTCAATATAATGAGCATGATGATTATGATCATGAATATTATGATTCAAACCCAAATAGGGGTTATAACAGAGGCAATAATAATTATAGAGACAATTATAACCGAGGTAGATCACAACACAAAAGACATGGTAAATCGTATTACCAGGCAAACTCTGCACAACAGGAGTTCCACGACACCGATAATCAGAATAATGATAAAAAAGACTCCAATAGTGTAGCGAATTCCGCTTTTGATTTTGCTAGAGCATCTGAGTGTTCGCAATGCAAAACATTATTCGATCCAACCACAGTGTCTACTTTAAGCTGCGGTCACCCACTTCCCGCTCTCCATGCGTCAATCGCGCATAATGGAAGGGGTGCTCTTGTCTTTAATAGGGGCCTAATAGATGGTACTCCGGTATCAATTCTTTTCGACTCGGGGTGCACTACCATTGGAGTGAGGCAATCACTCGTAAATCCTTCTCGAGCTACAGGCAATATAGTCAAATGTGTAACATTTGGTGGCACATTGGAGAAGTACTCCACTGCCATTATCAATATTGCTACGCCTTTCTTTACAGGAGAGGTGCAAGCATGTCTCTTGCCGAATCCGATCGCTGATCTTATCATCGGTCGCATTCATGGAGTGAAAGAATGCACTCCACAGCAAATTTCTAATTGGGAAAATGTTAATATGCAATCTGCTAATGCAGTAATCACTAGGGCTCAAGCTCTCAATATGCCACAATCTTCACATTCTGAAGATGATGATGCGCAGATCCAAGATGATCCCTTGGAGATTTCCCACGATTCCTTTATCAAACAGCAGGAAGATGATCCTACTCTAAAGAAATTCTTTACTCTGGCAACAAAAGGTGATCCGAATAAGGATACAAATCGTAAATCTTGGATTACGATGAAGAATGGCGTACTTGTACGTATGGTACAAGACTCCGCTAAGTCCATTCATTCTCAAATCCTTGTGCCTAAAAATATGAGAGTTAAAATCTTACAGCACGCTCATGATTCGCAGTGTGCTGGACATATGGGTTTTTCCCGTACTAAAGCTAGAGTTCTTCAATCTTTCTTTTGGCCTGCTGTGAATAAGGACATACGAATCTATTGTCGATCTTGTAAAGTATGTCAAGAGATTAAATCCAGAGGTCCACGCCATGATGCACCTATTCAGGCTGCAGACATTCCCATTCGGCCATTTCAAAAAATGGCGATAGACATCATTGGTCCATTTAAGATAAAGTCTGCTAGAGGACACCAATTTATTTTGACGTGTGTTGATATGTGCACACGTTGGCCGGAGGCTGTTCCTCTAAAGAGCATAACTACTGCTGATATCGCAGATGCTCTTTGGTTAATATTTTCTCGTCTGGGGTTTCCAGCAGAAATATTATCCGACCATGGTACCCAACTCATATCGGATACCATGTCTCAAGTAATGTCGACTCTGAAGATAGAGAGATCGCTGAGTAGTATTTATCATCCTATGTCCAATGGGATGGTGGAACGTTTGAATAGAACTCTGAAAAACCTACTAGGTAAGATAACAGAAGATCATCCTCAGGATTGGGATAGGGTTTTACCCGCGGCTCTCTTTGCATATAGAGAGGTCGCCAACGAACATACAGGATTTTCTCCCTTTGAACTTGTCTTTGGCGCGAAACCGCGAGGTCCTATGTCCTTACTTCATGATCTTATAACTGCTGATAATATTGTCGATGACACAAAATCCTCTTATGAATATGTCATCGCACTTAGACACAAGATTATTGAAGCATGCAAATTGGCAACTGCTTCTTCTGAATTTGCGAAACAGAAGGCAAGGGAATTTGCCAATAAAAAGAGATGTTTGCGTCAACTTTGTCCAGGTGACAAAGCATTTGTCTTGCTACCTTGTAGGGAAAATAGACTTCTCATTTCTTGGAAAGGTCCGTACGATATAATATCAAAGGTTTCCGATGTTGACTATATCGTCGATATTGACGGGAAGCGTAAAACCTTCCACATCAACATGCTCACGGAATTCCATGAACGTCCTGATTATTTACAACCTGTTTTCCAGGCAACGGACGATTTTCCAGTCCAACATGGACAGTACTCATCTCTGTCAGTAATACAGGATGAGGAAACGAGTTTCTCGGATGTAAATTTACCTTTTCCAATGATTCCTCTTCACTCTAATGAATCATGGAAAGATGTTGCAATTTCTCCAGAATTATCTCCAGGAGAGCAGAAACAAGTTTCTACTATGTTAGAACAATTTCAGGATGTCCTTACTGACATTCCTGGTCAAACTGATGTCATTCAACATGACATTATTCTTACTGACCATAGTCCTATAAGAGTCAGACCGTATCCTATTCCGATACATTTTCAAGCACAGGTAGAGAAAGAGTTAGATGAGATGATAGAGTTAAAAATTATAGAACCATCCACATCAGCATATTCTTCGCCGATGGTTATAGTACGGAAAAAAGACAATAACATACGTCTTTGCGTGGATTATCGCAAATTGAATCAAGTGACTAAATTCGATGCTGAGCCTATGCCTTTACTAGAAGAGCTACTTACGAGACTATCGAATTCTCACTTCTTTACTAAACTCGATTTGTCTAAGGGATATTGGCAAGTTCCACTATCCGAACACGCCAAACCGTTTACTGCTTTTTCGACGCCTAGGGGTCTATTCCAATGGAATTTCATGCCTTTCGGTCTTATGAACGCCCCTGCTACATTTGTACGCATGATGCGTCGAATCCTATCTCATCGCTCAGATGTCATTGCGTATCTTGATGACATCTGTCTTTTCAGTGATACTTGGAACGATCACTATAATGGTATAAATGAACTATTGTCTATCTTACGCGAGCATAACCTGACAGCGAAACCATCGAAAGCATGTATTGGTTTTAGCGAAATATCTTTCTTAGGACACCGTGTTGGTCATGGGTTCCTAAAAACAGAAGACCATAATACAAGTAAGATACTTAACATTTCTATTCCTAAGACTAAAAAGCAAGTACGAAGTCTCTTAGGTCTAATACAATTTTATGGACGATTCATCCCGAATCTGTCCTCCATTATGTCACCTCTTTCTTCCTTGCTAAAGAAAGGGTCTCCTAATGTAGTCCATTGGACTCAAGAATGTCAATCCTCTTTGGATAAGGTTAAAACTATGTTTTCTACTTCACCTATCCTAGTATTGCCTTCTAAGGATAAGACATTTATTCTTCGTAGTGACGCTTCATCCACCGGGATTGGAGCTGCACTAATGCAAGAGTACTCTGGAACTCTGCATCCGGTGATGTATATTTCTCGGAAATTAAATGCCGCAGAGAAGAATTACTCGGTCCTAGACCGTGAATTATTGGCTATGGTTTGGTCAATCCTTAAACTGCAAAGATTTCTTCTGGGCGCGCATTTCATTGTGGAAACTGACCAGAAGGCTCTTACGGCTATTCAGAGTAAAAATCTGAAGAGCGCGAGATCAACGCGATACGCGATTGCTCTACAGCCATTTCATTTTTCGGTGCGAGCTATCCGTGGGTCAGAAAATGTGATGGCAGATATTTTGTCTAGATGCCCACATGATTCATAACTGTTATACAACTTTGATACAGTTGTTTCTATGTTGAAATGTGTACACATATGTAATATATCATATATTGATTGTAACACTACTTAGCGGTTCATTGATATGTATTCACCGCTGATTTTTCAATGGTTTTCGTCTTTGATGATCATGATGTTAAGATATCTTAGATGAAATTTACGTATAAACTAATGTGGAAATTGTGTCATTGCTAATATTGTAGTATGCGTTGGTGACACCTCTCTGGAAATATTTATACTTAGAGAAGTACTTTCTCTAAGGTCATAAAACTTATGCTTATCATCTGCGCATTGTTATTGGTGCGTTGTGAGCCTATTGTATGTTGCTCCTAGATGTATTCAAAAAAAAAAAAAAAAATGTACCATTTGTTTTTTTCCGAGGGGTGTGGTAATCTGTTGCGTGCATATTTTGACGCACATTTTACAAAAATTGATATGGCTATTTAATATGGGAAAAATATAGACATGCATTCATTTGTGTATGAAAATGCTGTCTATGGTAAAAGCGAGATAATCCATGTTTGATTCACACTTTTGATTATAGGAGTAATCGTTCTGGATATTGATCCGGCGCAAGGATAGTGCGCTTGCGTTTGTACTTATTTTTTAGGGCCAGAAAATATATTAATTTGCTTATTGTGTTTATGGCCTGAATTCATATGTATTACATATTATTAGTACAAGTAGAATCAGTCCTATATTGTATATTTTGGATGGGTAGGAGGGACTAGATTCTTGTATTCCGGTCTAGCGGAAGTATGAGTTGTCTTGACAAGTCGTGATGAGTTCCGATGTACTGCTTACAAATGGCGGGGTACGTTTTTCTAGAGCTGGTCCTTTCGTCAGGAAAAAATGTCTTACGAAGTGGTATTTCTTCTGAAGGAGATGGTGTCTCTACGATAGTTTGTGTTCGAGACTCTCCTTATGTCAGTATATAGATGATTCGGACTCCAGGTAAACCCAGCTCCTATTTTGATGATCTCTCGTCGGTTAGGCCTAGCTTGACTTTTGGTGCTTCGTTATGCTAGTGTCGTGTTTGGTATCGACGAAGATGACAGATTTTCCTGCAGCGGTTATGGCTACGTGAAATTAACCTGATCACCGTAGAGCTGTATGGAAACATTTATGAAATCCTTTATATACCCATTACAAATTAACTCTGGCTTATATTCTCCTCCCTATGCATGAGTGAACGACAACTCAGGGAGGTAGCCATGTTGGATTTCGGTCATCATATGTTTTGATCACTGCCAAGAGAACAGATTATTTATCTTATTATCGGACAGTGACAGAGAGATCTCAATCCTGCTAGAAACCCCCCTTCGTGGTTTCATAATCTATACTACAAACTATGGACGTCAAGTAACTTTAGTTATTTATCGATTCCTTCACTGACGCGTTTAGTCAGATAGGGGAATGCGGCCATAATGTATCATGACATTGAACTTTGATGTACTGCCATTATTTCTGAATGTGTCATGACTTCAGATCTGCTATGTATACCTACAAATTGATATGTCAACGAACCATGATGTACTCGTATGTCCCAGTGTGTACGTCTGAATAAATTGAGTAAACTAAGATTCCAGCAGTCTGCATTGGTGCCTTGTAGACAAGTGTGAGTGGTTATATTGGTCAGCACACGAACAGCACACCATTCGCGGTAATCACACTCTACACTTCTACTTCATACATACACCATCCTGCGTCGGCTGAAGTGACCAAGTTCAGGGCCTGCTTCCCCCTGGAGCCTTTGCCTTCCCTAACTCAGGACTAGGGTGAGTTACCCATTTACAGCTGGGTAGACTGGAGCATGCCTGATCTCAACAACACACCACTCTTCCTTACAGAGCAGACAGACTGATACTTTACAGTGGTGTACTACAGGTGTAGTAAGAAATAACGTCTTTACACAGCTGTACATTAATTTCGTTGATTTTGAAAAGGCTTTTGACAGCCTATGGAAAATACCGAGGGCTTATGGAATTCCAAGCTGCATAGTGTCCATCATAAAAAGCATCTATGCCAACTTTACATGTAGCGTTGGCCAGAGCAACTTAACTTTTGAGGTGACAGGAGTAAGACAGGGATGCCCCTTATCAACCACTTTATTTTTAACAGTCACAGACTGGGTGATGCGTCAGACAACAGAGGGCAGTCCAAGAGGAATAAGATGGACCACGTTTTCTACATTAGAAGATCTGGAATATGCAGATGACATTGCACTACTCACACATTCTCATCACCCAGGAAAAAACGGATAGACTTAATAAGTATAGCCAGCAGGTGGGTCTGAACATCAATCTAAAGAAGACAGAGGTCATGACGCTCAATGTGGGCAACCCTGAGCCCATAGCAGTAAAGAATCAGAAACTGAAACAGACAGACACCTTTACATACCTAGGATGCATAGTAACACCAGACGGCGGAGCAAGCAAAGACATCAATAACAGAATGAACAAAGCAAGAACAGCCTTTGTTAGTCTAAACAACATCTGGAAGTTCTCTCAGTACAGCACAAGCACAAAATTAAGATTATACGAGAGCTGTGTACTTTCTGTGCCTCTCTGCAGTGCGGAATGCTGGAGAGTAACAGAGAAGGAAATGTTGAAATTGTCCTCTTTCCACACAATCTGCCTAAGAAAAATTCTCCGAATCTGTTGGCAAAATATCATCACCAACCAAGAACTGCTTACTAAGAGCAACCAAGAGGACATGCACACTATCATAACTGGCAGACGTTGGAGTTGGGTTGGCCATGTCATCAGAAGAGACCCCGATGCCATCACAAGAACAGCTATACTATGGACCCCTGAAGGAAAACGAAAGAGAGGTCGACCAAAAATAACTTGGCGGAGGACTGTGGAGGCTGAGATATAAAGAGTGAATCAGAGCTGGGGCACTGTGCGAATGATGGCTGCTGGCCGAGCAAAGTGGAAGCAGTTTGTTGCCGCCCTACAAGACGCCACCACGCGTGATGGCCACTGACTGCTTTGACGGTCGGCTGCTAAGGATCAAAGAAGAAAGAAGTATAATCGGAACGCTGAAAAACGGGGTCCTAGTGTACGTATATAATGCCGTTGTGCGAGTCTGAAATATGATGTTGGGTTTTAAAAATTTTATATTATTTATTAAAAAAACAAATATGGTAAGAAAAATATAAATGTTGGAGTCCGTTTATGGTAATGGTATTGATTTTATCACGCGAATGGTTGAATACGAACAAAATGTCAATAAACTTCTTCAAACGAACATTCCAACAGGTATCGTTGCATTGGGTGAACTGGGCAGGTATTGGCAGCACACAAGTCGGTGTTTACTGTACACGTATTTTATTGACGTGACACCAACGAAGTGGAACAAGACAATCATAGTTACAGATGTGAAGATCATACGTTAAAATGTTAATATCACTGTTAAAAGTTGTTGTAGATTCTCTAACAGTTAAATTCTCTTATTCCAGTGACTAAGGATCACTTCCATTTCATATAACAGACATGGTAATTAACGTCCATTGACCTTCTCCCAAGGACGTTTATTAAGGCAAACGGATTCATTCTCACGGAGCAATAATTTATATCATACTTGTAAGCGTCCCAGACTTTGTTGTAAAATTCTTGGATAGCATATCCAATCCAAACAAAAGGCAGATATAACAATACAACCAAGTTAGTGTTTCATCTTGGCTAACCTCTCGGTATCCATACCACGACTTTGGCATAGGTAAAACGGCATATTAAACATGTGAAGCATATATCTATATTCATTAACTTGATTCCACATATGGATTCTCCCTCTACAAAAGATTCCAAAGGCTATCGACTCCGTGTGTCCAATTCTAGGAATGTCATCTCCGATGAATTCCCGCTAGACCATTAATAGGAGCGGCCTGATACTTAATTTACATAATTAAACTTGCCATACGAAATGGGGCGACACTTACTTCAGACATCCACTATTGGCTTCGCCATGAAGACCAATAGATACGAATACAACTGCTGGCTTCTTCAAATCTGCCATGAATCAAATAATAACACTGCGGACATAAAATGTCGTCCGAGCTGCCCCTATCATGACGTCACAATCTACTCAACTAGGTTACACGTGCGTCCAAAGCAACTCACACAGCATTGTGCACGTCAGTGCGTGAATCAATCGAACGCACAAACAATATAACTACATAAAACTGGTGCGTACATTTGGCAGGACCGAAGACTACCCCCTTAGGTAATAAATGTACGTAACAGCTCCCTTATTACCTCCCCTTAAAAAAATTAATCCCATTAATTTTTTTCGAACTAATTACTCGAGAGAGGTGAGTCAAAACTACAACAAGATTTATGACATGCATAAAATTATATCATATTAAGAAAAGAATATTGACTTGAAATTAATAGAACTAAATGACAGTATGCATTAAAGCACACATCCACCATCGACCTACTTTGGAACGATGTGGTAATATTCGAAGTAAAAAGAAGTTGAAAAAATGAAAATGAAAATGAAAAAATCAACAAAAAAGATGATAATAAAATTCAACTAAGTTTTCAACAAAATTTGAAACATATGATTTCAAAAATGAAAATGAACAGCAACACTGATGATAATCAATGATAAAAGAATCAGTGAAACAGAAAATTTTGAAATACAATGTGCAAAAATGAAGCAATGTAAAATTAAACACTTTAAGAAGCAACGCACTTACTGATATCTAGCACTAGTAAGTTTGACTAGTTATCTAAAAGTAAAATCTCATGTAGTGGGATACGTGACTACACGTATTGCGAGACACTAATAAAGTTAGTAGATGTGTGATTTATAAACAATCAAATTGATTAAATTGAATTAATCTAATTCTAGTATTTAATTACACATAAATAAATAACTAGTAATTTATTCTAAGTAATTCTAATTTCAGTCATTGTGAATATTCGTTCAGAACTATTTAGAGTCAACAAGAATAGGTTCCTAATGTTCCATGCACGAAATAAGTTAACGAACACGATATGTAGTGTAATATATGTTTTCCATAACACTAATGAATGTCTATTTGTCGTTTTTACCAATGTTTCCATACTAAAAAAAAATGTTACTTTAATATCACTGTTCCCGTTCTAATAAAACGTTACTTCACAAGAAATAATGTTATAATCCATACGTAAGTATATTCTGAAAGTTATATATATACGAATACTGTAGAGCTACACATAGTATTCACAGATGTACAATTAACGACACTGTACAAAGTTATTCATGTTTCGGTGAGGACGTTTCTCGATCCAAAAGTAGTTTAGTTTCACCAAGTTCACTAGGGCATCTTGAAAGACAGTCTGCAAATACATTCTGCACTCCAGGAATAGCACGTATCTCAAAGTGGAATGGCTGGAGAGCTATAGCGTAACGCGCTGACTTTGATGACTTAACGTTTCCAGTATTCAATGCCGTAAGAGCTTTCTGGTCAGACTCCACCACAAAGTGTGAGCCGAGCAGGTAACGTTCCAGTTTTGTGATTGACCATACAAGAGCAAGGAGCTCTTTATCGAGAACGGAGTACTTCATTTCACTCGTCGTAAGCTTTCTGGATACGTACATAACAGGAAATAAGGTACCTCCGTATTCTTGCATCAAAACTGCCGCGATAGCGTAGGAAGAAGCATCACTGCGAAGAACAAAGGTGAGATCTTTGTTAGGCAACCTTAAAAAAGGCTTATTTGAAAAAAATTTGTTTTATATAGTCTAACGCCGTTTGGTGATCCTGCGACCACTTTATTACATTAGGTGTGCCTTTCTTCAGTAACGAAGAAAGAGGTGCAGTTATAGTAGACAAATGAGGGATGAATTTAGAATAGAACTGTATTAGTCCTAAGAGTGACCTCACTTGTTTTTTTGTCTTAGGTGCTGAGATGTTTAAAATTTTAGAGACGTTACTGTCTTCTGTATATATTAAACCGCGACCTATACGGTGACCAAGAAATGAGATGTCATGAAAACCGACAAAAGCCTTTGAAGGTTTTGCTGTTAAGTTGTAATCCCGTAAGGTAGAAAGTAAAGATTTTAAACCCTGAATATGTTCATCCCAAGAGTCACTGAAAAGACAGATGTCATCTATATAAGTAATGACATCGGGACGATGAGACAATATGCGGCGCATCATGCGTACAAAGGTAGCTGGCGCATTCATTAACCCGAATGGCATAAAATTATATTGAAAAAGACCCTTTGGCGTCGAGAAAGCGGTGAATGGCTTTGCTTTAGGGGTTAATGGCACTTGCCAATAACCCTTTGAAAGGTCAAATTTCGAAAAGAATGTGGCATGAGACAATTTCTCTAATAAGTCGTCTAAAAGAGGTAATGGTTCCGCATCGAATTTTGTAACTTTATTTAATTTCCTGTAATCTACGCAAAGACGTATATTGTTGTCCTTCTTCCGAATGATTACCATAGAAGAAGAATATGGTGATGAAGATGGTTCAATTATATTTAATTGAAGCATCTCATCCAATTCCCTATCAACCTTATCACGAAAGTGTAAAGGAATAGGATATGGGCGAACTCGAATAGGTGTATCGTCAGTCAGAATAATGTCATGTTGGATGACTGACGTATGACCTGGGATGTCAGTAAGGACATCCTCATACGTGTGTAGAATATTAGAGACTTGCTGACGTTGATCATCAGTAAGAGTAGATGAGATAGTAACATCATTCCATTTCTCAGTGGAATGGAGTGGTACAACTGGTATTGGTAGTTGTACATCATCAAAAGAAGATTCCTCTTCTTGGATGACTGACAAACTAGAATAGTGTTGAATAGGTGGTGTAGGATCGTCAGTTGCCTGAAACACTGACTGTAAGTAATCAGGACGTGAGTAATACTCCTTCAACATGTTAATGTGGAAGGTTTTATGTTTGCCATTAACATCAACGATGTAGTCGACATCGGATATTCTTGAGATGATCCTGAAAGGACCTCTCCAGGTAATTAAAAGACGATTGTTATGCGCAGGAAGTAATACAAAAGCTTCATCACCAGGTATGAGCTGGCGAAGACGTCTATATTTGTTTGCAGATAGACGAGCTTTTTCTTTGGCATGTTCGGATGATGCAGTAGCTAGTCTACAAGCATCTATGATTTTCTTTCTAAGAGAGATCACATACTCATAAGAGGATTGAGTTTCCTCTTCAATATTCTCATCCACCAATAAGTCGTGGATTAACGACATCGGACCGCGTGGTTGCATGCCAAAAACAAGCTGGAACGGAGAAAAACCCGTTGCTTGATTTTGTACCTCGCGATACGCAAAGAGACAAGCGGGTAGGACCCGATCCCAGTCTTGGGGATGGTCTTGAGTCATCTTACCCAACAACTGCTTGAGTGTCCTATTGAGACGCTCAATTAACCCATTTGACATCGGATGATAAATAGAACTAAGAGATCTATCTATACCTAATGTCTTCATCACTTGAGACATGGATTCAGAAATGAATTGAACCCCATGATCCGACAAGATTTTCCGTGGAAAACCAATGCGTGAGAAGATTAACATCAATGCCTCTGCTACACTGGCAGATGAAGTGTTCTTGAGAGGGATGGCCTCAGGCCAACGAGTGCACATATCAATGCACGTAAGAATATGCGTATGCCCTCTAGCAGATGGAAGCATTGGACCAATAATGTCAATGGCCATTTTATCAAATGGTCTAATCGGGATGTCCGCAGCTTGAATAGGAGCCGCATGAAATGGACCCCGTACCTTAACTTCTTGACATATCAAACAGGACCGACAATAGAGAGTAACATCTCTATGGACGCCTGGCCAGTAGAATGCCGAAAGCACTCTGGATTTGGTACGCGAAAAACCCATATGGCCCGCACATTGCGAGTCATGAGCATGCCGTAATATCCGAGATCTCATACAGGATGGTACTAGAATTTGAGAACATATGGATGAATCCTTTTCCCGTATTATTCTAACCAAAATCCCATTTTTAAGTATAAAGTCATGTCTAGATTTTGCAAGTTTGTTGCTTGTATTCTTTTTGTTAACATACTGAAAGAATTTTTTTAATGAATTATCATTCTTTTGCAATGTTGCAAACAACTCCCGTGAAATAGGAGCATCATCATCACAAGTGGTATGAACTGTAGGTTCAATAGGTGTATCATGCGACATATTAATAGCTTGCGCTCTAGTCACTACTGCATTTGCAGTTTGAATATGTCGCTCTTCCCATTCAGCAATTTGCTGAGGTGTACACTCTTTAATACCATGTATGCGACCAAGAATCAAATCACAAATTGGATTTGGAAGAAGACATGCTTGGATCTGTCCTGAAAAAAATGGAGTATGAAGTGTTATAATGGCTGTGGGGAATGTTTCCACAGTTCCGCCAAACGTGACACATTTCACAACCCTGCCCGTCGCACAACTAGGGTCGATCAGCGATGTCCGGACGCCCACTGTCGTACAACCTGAGTCGAATAAAAGAGAGCATGAAATATTGTTAACAAATCCTCTGTTAAACTTAAGAGAGCCCTGTCCATGGTGTACTGACGCAGGAGTGGCCATGCAGACTGCAGGTAGACTAGGCAAGGTATGTCCGCAACGCAGCGTCGTGATCGCCTTAGGCTGGAAAAGAGTCGAGCATTCTGGGCAGTCTTTCACCTGGGAACAATCTAGAGAACAAGACATAGCATTGTGAGTTTCAGCTACTTTACCCTGTTCAGTGTTAGCCTGTGTATCATTAAAAGCAACATTAGAATGTCTAACTGTATTATTCGACGATCTATCTCGTCGGCGCGATCGATTGTGATTTTTGTCATTAAAATTGCCATAATTGTCGTTTCTGCTAGAGTTAAAATTTGGATTAGTCCGATAATTAGTAGAATGATCGTTATGATGTTGGTTAAATGGTTTATTTCCAAAAAATTGTCTGTTTTGCGGACCCTGAGACCTTGATCTCCAGTTTTGTTTATTATAATGTCCTTGATTATTTTTAAAATAATTGTTACCAAAATCTCGCGATCTGTGAGTTTGGTTCCAAGAAACATTAAATGGAGCAGATTGTTGAAATTGCTTCCCTTTGTAAAAGTTATCATTGGTGAAATTATGATTATTTCCCTTATTGACATATCTATCAGCACTAAAAGAACGATTGCGTGAAAAAATTGTTTTGTTGTGCTGCAAAAGCAACAGGCAATTCACTCTTAATCTGCGCGTTACTTAGATCCATGTTTGGGTGAGCAGTGCAAAAATTTTTGCATGTTCTTCTAAGTTTTTCATTGATAAAGGTTTCCGTTCGTGTAAAAATGCGAGAAATGTAGGATTTACCGACGAAAGTACCTTATCGCGCATCAGTAAATCAAAGAGACCTTCATACGACTTTTCAATTTTGGATAATTCGATCCATCTTTCTAATGTTAGTCGTATCTGTGACAGAAAATCACTAAAATTTCTGCTAGATTGGGGTAGTAATGTGTGAAATCTCAAACGATATTCGTTTTCTGTCATTTGAAATTTTTGCAGAAGTGCTGCTCTAAGAGCATTGTAGTCATTTTTCTCACCAATGCTGGTGGTATGATAAACTGCTAATGCATCTCCTGTAAGTAATCTGGATAAATATGTACAGTATAGAGCTTTATCCACGTTATAAGACCCACAAGTGGCCTCAAACCTATCCAGGAAGAATATTACGTCATCAGACGGGGGATTAAATTTTGGCAATTTAAGGTGAATCTCCTTAAAATGATCCTGTCTGGATGAAGTGTGGCTTTCAAAAGTTCTCTGAGAATTAGCTTCATGAATTAAACTAAGTCTCTCATATTCTGACTCTGCTAATTTCAGTTCATGCTGTCGTTTTCTTTCATTCTCTTCCATCTCAAGCTGAAGTCGTTTTGTGTTTTGTTCAGCTATTAATCTCCTTTCTTCTATTTCTTTTTTAAGTCTTTCTTCAGACTCCTTTTGCTTCTGTTCTGCTTCTCGCTGAAATCGTTTCTCTTCTAATTCAGCGGCCAATCTCATTTTTTTCTCCTCTTCCTCAGCTATAAATTTCCTCTTCTTTTCATCCTCCTCAGCAGTTAATCTCATTTTTTTTCTCATTTTCCTCAGCCTCAATCCGTTTTTGATCTGCCTCAAATTTCATCTTCTTCTCTTGTTCCTCAGCCTCAATCCGTTTCTGATCTGCCTCAAATTTCAAATTTTCCAAACGTAAAGTTTCCAATCTTCTCTGATCAGCTTCTATTTCTTGAGCTTTCTTATATTCTGACAGTGCAAATGCTTTAGCTTCATCAGGAGCCATCTGAAGAGCTTTTGCTTGCTTAATGAAATAGTCTAAGGTAGCCATTTCAATATTATTATGTAATAATACTACTTAAAAGTGTTACTACAACTAGTGGTCCTCGTTCCTGTCCTTAGAACGGTATAATGTTATCATATAATTATTAAATATGTTATTAATCAATAAATTTATGTAATCAAATGTCATGAAATGAACAACGAGAAAGACAATAGAAACATAACCGACAAGACATGATAAAATGGACGGGTGAACACAATCGTAGAAATCAAAAAAAATAAAATGTATAACTAAAATAGAATATCGTAAAAATATACGACGATAACTACGATCAGATAGTTAACAACAAGTTAACAAGCTAGAACAATAGGTGACCAACACAGTGTAGAAAAACAATGGTTTTGCGGGTAAAAAATGTCCTACAAATGACAGGAAATTGTGAGATCTGGACAATAATCAACAAAGAAACACAACACAAACAAATACATATGAAAATGATTGATGACCTTGAGGTAACGGTTAGTTGATTCTGATTCATTTTTACAATGTTCCAAATTTAAGATGATTTCACCTTGAAAGAACAAATCCCATCTTCAAACGATTCCTTGGCTTGCGTTCGTTCCTTTGAAATAATTATTTTCAAACCACGCTGGCACACCATTTTCTGTTGGAGTCCGTTTATGGTAATGGTATTGATTTTATCACGCGAATGGTTGAATACGAACAAAATGTCAATAAACTTCTTCAAACGAACATTCCAACAGGTATCGTTGCATTGGGTGAACTGGGCAGGTATTGGCAGCACACAAGTCGGTGTTTACTGTACATGTATTTTATTGACGTGACACCAACGAAGTGGAACAAGACAATCATAGTTACAGATGTGAAGATCATACGTTAAAATGTTCATATCACTGTTAAAAGTTGTTGTAGATTCTCTAACAGTTAAATTCTCTTATTCCAGTGACTAAGGATCACTTCCATTTCATATAACAGACATGGTAATTAACGTCCATTGACCTTCTCCCAAGGACGTTTATTAAGGCAAACGGATTCATTCTCACGGAGCAATAATTTATATCATACTTGTAAGCGTCCCAGACTTTGTTGTAAAATTCTTGGATAGCATATCCAATCCAAACAAAAGGCAGATATAACAATACAACCAAGTTAGTGTTTCATCTTGGCTAACCTCTCGGTATCCATACCACGACTTTGGCATAGGTAAAACGGCATATTAAACATGTGAAGCATATATCTATATTCATTAACTTGATTCCACATATGGATTCTCCCTCTACAAAAGATTCCAAAGGCTATCGACTCCGTGTGTCCAATTCTAGGAATGTCATCTCCGATGAATTCCCGCTAGACCATTAATAGGAGCGGCCTGATACTTAAATTTACATAATTAAACTTGCCATACGAAATGGGGCGACACTTACTTCAGACATCCACTATTGGCTTCGCCATGAAGACCAATAGATACGAATACAACTGCTGGCTTCTTCAAATCTGCCATGAATCAAATAATAACACTGCGGACATAAAATGTCGTCCGAGCTGCCCCTATCATGACGTCACAATCTACTCAACTAGGTTACACGTGCGTCCAAAGCAACTCACACAGCATTGTGCACGTCAGTGCGTGAATCAATCGAACGCACAAACAATATAACTACATAAAACTGGTGCGTACATTTGGCAGGACCGAAGACTACCCCCTTAGGTAATAAATGTACGTAACAATAAAGTTAGCTGCTTATCCTTTACAGGACGTGGCAATCAACTCCAGCTTTTATTGGCTGTTTGTGATTTTTCTAGGCAATTTTGTCATTCAGTAGTTTTCCATTGCTTTGTGAACGGTACGGCGCTTATACCATTGTTAAAAATCCACACAAAGCGATCTGCTACCAAACCGCCTGCAGCAGGTGTCGAACCTGGTATATCTGGATTATGAAACTGCGTTCATATCCATTAGGCCACAGACGCCGACAAGAAAAATATAAGGTGCTATAATTTCTGTTACAAAGATAAATGTTAAATGTTATTAATTATTATAATTTGAGAAAATATTAGAATTGCTTGAAAGCAGCGAAACTTGACTACTGAAAATTTAAATACTGTAAATTGTTTATTAAGTTATTTCCCTTGCCAAATAATCACCTTTCATCAATCATCAAATACCATAATTCCCGCCGTAAGGTACTTCAGTCGGTCGGTCGGTCAGTCACATTCTGAACACGGTCATCTGCGCACTTTTTTCTATTTTCGAGAGAGTTCATTAACTTTCGAGCACAGCTGTGGTTGAAAGTTAGACAATAATTGTATTGTTTCCCCTTATATGTACTCTTGCAACAATAGCAAAGAGTGACGGTGTGCATTAAATCAACAGACAATCAAGATACCGTACTCTTCTGTCCAGTTTCATTCTGGAAACGGATTTAACTCGTAATTTTTCTTAAAAATAACCTTAAAATGTAAGTTTCTTAATTGTTTCTTCAAGACAAAATTTTAATTTAAAGTATTGCAGACTTATTATTATGGATCAAAATGATAAGATGGCTAAAAGGATGAGACGATCGCGTCATTCACAGCGAGCAAGCGAGACTATAGAAGAAGCAGCAATGTAATACGTGTAACAGAAACAACACACTATAATTAAAAAACTGCCAATTTTGGCGGGTTGTTGCTAGTTAAATTAGAGTACGTCTGAGAAGTTCACCACTATGAAATTATACATATTAAAGGGTATTGTTTCATTACTCTTCAGTTCTCCACGGAGCATAAACCTTCAACCTTCAGCAGATTCTCAAAACGTCCTCATGTCCTGTGCCGTTCGCTCACGGCCCGTCCTTGTCTAGGTATTGCAGTGGGCTAATTGTGCGATTTGGATTTGTCGAAGAAATAGTCACAACCTAAAACATCGCTCAGAATACCAGTGGCAGCGTGATATTTTAGATCTGACAGTTCGACCAAGCAGTATTTATGATTAGGTTCGTTGTCTTCTTCAACCTGGTCTGTGCAGTTCTGTAAAGTGATCATGATCATCATCCTCCTCCTCATCATCATCATTATCAATATCATCATCATCATCATTTTCCTTTACTCCGTATTTCTTGTCCGTGCAGCTGCTCTCTGCTTCGCCGAGCTCCGAGAGTCAGTCAAACGTGAAGGTGTAGAATACGCCTATATTACAGAAGCTTTTGGTCCAGTAGCTGGGTTTGCTTATTCTTGGATGAGAATAGGTGAGTTTTAACATCTTCGTTTTTCTCGTACCCTTCGTTGACAGAAAGTAAGTTCTTAGATGTACACCTTTCTGAATCAGGTGCCCAGTATTCTTGAATAACGATAGGTAATTTTCTTGATGAAGGCCTTACTGAAGCAAGTTTCCATCTCTACTGAAATAAGACAGGTACGTTTCTCGATGTCTCCTTAATTTTAGCAGGTTTCCATTACTTTTGAAGGAAGACAGGCCAGCTTGTATATGTCTGCTTTACTGAAGCAGATTTCCAGCACCCCTGAATAACGATAGGTAAGTGGTAACACTGTATACAAAATTATAACCCACATGGGAGAGAACCGGGTATCTCATGCATAAGACAAAGACACAGTTTTCCTGTGCATGGATTAAAAATTAAATTTTAAAAAATCCCGTGATTTAGTTTTAAAAGTCCGCGTTCTTTTTAAATATTTGCTATAATGTAGATCCCGGGGGGTCTCTGGTGAGACAAAGAAAGAATATGACTCCTGCTCCCTCATGCATGTCGTACAAGGCGAGTAATAAGAGGTTGGGTATGAGGCTGTCAACCTCATCATGTAAACCACATTGCTACTGAAACTACCGCTGCAAGAGCATATGATAACTTGAAGCAGGCTTCCCGCAAGGGGACCAGATGCAATAAGGCTCCATGCTCCATGGGGAACTTACTTACTTAGTCGTTCCCCTTCTACCGTAAGGTGTAGAGGTAATAATGGGGAACTTACTTACTTAGTCGTTCCCCTTCTACCTTAAGGTGTAGAGGTAATCCATTGGGAACAATAAGGAAAGTGTTGATGATGATAATTTAGCAGAGTTTTTTTTTTCAACTACTCTTGAATGAAGAGGGGTATGTTTCTTGGTGCTTACTTCATTTTAGCAGGTTTTTTGTTACTATTGAAGGAAATGTGTGAGTGTTGGTGTCTTCTTGAATGTAGCTATTTGTAATACTTTTACGTGAAGGAAACCTGAGTACTTGAGTGATAAATAAATAAATATAGGACATTAACAGGCACTCGTTAACACTTTTAAGGGACGGTAGGTAAGATTTTTATTTCCGTCTTTACTGTATCAGGCTTCCAACACACTTGAATAAAGATAGGTAAGTTTCTTGATGTCTGCTAAACTGTAGCAGGTTTGACGAATTCTTGATTGACAATAAATAAGTTCCATCCTGATCGTTGTATCACTACTGCGATCTAACTTCTGCTATTGTTGATAATTCTATTGATGGAATTTGTCGCACAACTAGAGGTGAATGCACTAGATTTGACACAATCACCATTGTATTCTTTGTCATTCTCCTTCTGTTCATTCATAATGTTATCACTTTCATAAAAAACGTCATTTTTATTAATATCATCGTAATAACTATTATTATCTTTATAATCTTTATTACTATTATTGACAGCACAATAACTTATGTTATCATCATTCCTATCATCATAACGACCACCTGCATTTTCAGTATGAAAATTATCATTATCATTGTCATGTAACAGTCACCTTCAGCAGCTATTATTGTCTTCATCACTATCATCAGTCACAATCATCGTTATTTATTCAGTATCCTTGTCATTATAATCTCTGTTATTTCTTTCGAAATGCACGCCACAATGCGTTTTCTTTCTTACATTCTCCCTCACCAGACAAAATCACATCGCCACATCTTTGTACTGTTGAAATTTGGCATCTTTATCATAACTATTCTCTTCTACATAATCGTCAGACTATACCAGATATCATTAAAATTATCACAGGCATCACCATAACATCTTTACCTTTTCATCCACCAGCTGCGGCTGAACCCACCGCTACAGCCGTGTTTGCTTTGGTATTCGCTGACTACGTCGCTGATGCTATCTATGACGACTGTGGACCTTCAAAGCTCTTCCTCGGTGTACTGGCAACACTGACCGTGTGTAAGTAGCCTATGTGTGCTTGGTGTCTTCTTCGTTGTTTGCTGTCATGTATCCTTGCCTTTATCGGCATCTTTCATAAATCCTACTTCCAGCCTACTTTTCTTTCCCATAGAGCCTACTTCCAGCCTAAGTTTTTTCTCATAAAGCTTTCTCCCAGCCTGTTTTTTCTCATAAAGCCTACTTGCAGCCTAAGTTTTTTTTAATCATAAAGCCTACTTCCAGCCTAATTTTTTTTCTCATAAAGCCTACTTCTAACCTACGTTTTTTTTTCTCATTGTGCCTACTTCTTGCCTACGTTTTATTTTCTTAAGAGCCTACTTTCAGCCTAAGTTTTTTTTCTCATAGAGCCCACTTTCAGTCTGTTTTTTTCTCATAGAGCTTACTTCCAGCCTACATTTTTTTCTCACAGAGCCTACTTCCAGCCTAAGTTTTTTCTCATAAAGCCTACTTTTTTTCTCTCATAAAGCCTACTTGCAGCCTATGTTTGTTTTTCTCATAAAGCCTACTTCCATCCTAAGTTTTTTCTCATAGAGCCTACTTCCAGCCTGTTTTTTTCTCATCGAGTCAACCTCTAGCCTGTTTTTTTGTCTTAGAGCCTACTTCTAGCCTGTTTTTTGTCATAAAGTCTACTTCTAGCCTGTTTTTTTTTTGGTCATAGAGCCTACTTCTAGCCTGTTTTTCCTCAGCCTACTTACAGCCTGTTTTTTTCTCATAGAGCCTACTTCTAGCCTGTTTTTTCTCAAAGAGTCTACTTCCAGCCTAAGTTTTTTCTCATAGAGCCTATTTCCAGCCTAAGTTTTTTTCTCATAGAGCCTACATCTAGCCTGTTTTTTTCTCAAAGAACCTACTTCCAGACAAAGTTCTCATAGAACCTACTTCCAGCCTAAGTTTTTTCTCATAAAGCCTTCCAGCCTAAGTTTTTTTTCTCATAGAATCTACTTCCAGCCTAAGTTTTTTTAATCATAAAGCTTACTTCGAACCTGTTTTTTTCTCATAGAACCTACTTACACCTTAAGGGGGCATATACACCCAGAAATAGACAAAAAAGGTTATTTTTGATTTGCATATAATAATTGTGTTTTAAATATTTATAAGCCTTTTTACTTCGATATTCTTTTTGAATTATGTGTTTATCTGTAATAGTTTATGAGTTATCAATGTTCAAAGAGATCAGATAAGTGTTTTAACATTTTAAAAACTAAACTTTAACGAAAACAGGGCCTGCGATTCACAGTTCCGGTGATATTTTCTACAATTTTAAAACTATAGCCTTCAAATTTTGCACACTTATAGCCCATGTTATCCTTTATGGCATGAACCTCCACTTTTTTCTTACATGGTATAGAAACAGAGATATTGCTATACAAAGTTCTAAATTTGTGCTATTTAAAAGGGTCATATAGCTTTTTTCTCATAAAGCCTACTTCCAGCCTAAGTTTTTTTCTCATAGAACCTACTTCCAGCCTAAGTTATTTTCTCATAGAACCTACTTCCAGCCTTAGTTTTTTTCTCATAAAGCCTTCCAACCTAAGCGTTTTCCTCATACAGCCTACTTCCAGCCTTAGTTTGTTCTCATAAAGCCTACTTCCAGCCTTAGGTTCCTCTTACCGTTCTACAGTTTCTCACTCAAAGGAAGTGGCGCAGGTCATGTTTTCAATCTGCTCCTCTCATGGATGCTGAGGACATACTCTACTGTTTGCTTGCTTTCCTCACATGGACACATGTCTGTCCGTCAGATTTTGCATTTGTTGAACAAATGGTGTTTGAGTCAGCACTGGCCGATTTTCAGTCTGAAAATGAGCACACGATATCTTCTTGGTAAGGAGCGGTAGCTAACGTGAACACTGTCTGTTATGTAATTGTAGAGAACTTCTACGTACACTCTCAGACGTCATCTTGAATATTTTCAACGAAAGCAATGGTGAACTTGACGTTATTTGTATCTCACAGAATTTTTCCAGAAATGCAGGGCCGTCTTAACAGCATTGTAGGCCCTGGGCAAAGCAATGCACTGGGCCCCTACCAGCCCTACCCACCCACGGGAATAAAAATGATGTCATATGAACAATATGGCAGCATCCCAGCATGGGGCCTCTAGAATCGTGGGGCCCCTGGGTACTGCCCAGTGTGCCCATGCCTTAAGACGGCATTGCAGAAATTGTACCGGTGACGGTCATTAGTGCTATCTAATATACTGTATGGATGTAATGTCTGATGATCTAGTTGTTTCATTTTAATATACTTTACTTCTTAACTGTAATCAGATTCTGTAAATGTATGCGGTTATACTACTTATAATGTTGCATTGCCATTAAATTAATACTTTAAGAATGTTGGAGAATGTCTGGATAAATAGTAATAAAAGATGAGAAAGAGGAAGGGCAAAATGCAAGACGGGTCTATACGCCCGATTCTCAACCCTTGGAAAATTAAGTTTTGTCTTATTTGTCTGTCTATGTATCTAGTCTATCTGTCTGTCTATCTATCTAGTCTATCTGATTCTGCTCTTGAGTTAGGGAAGGCAAGACAGTGAGGATGGAAACTAATTACCCACCTTATAAAGCTGGATCTCGTATAGTGGAGGCGTTAACAATTCACTCCCTGTGGCAGAATCTGCTTAGGACTCAAAGCCGCTCACCACTGGTAAAATTTTCCGCATACGCTGACAACATGCAAGTCCCTAATCATTCAACAGCAGATTTCAAATATTTCACGAGTTCTTATTATATGCCACTATAATCTGATTATGTTTCAAGTGATTGTCTAATTTACTGTATGAATGCTTTGGATTTTGTTTGTTTGTCTTTTTGTGGGTTTTTTTCATTGCTTTCTTTTAGGGTTTTTTTTTAAACATACTTAACAATTTGATTATGATTGGATATTATAAATGAATGCTATTATTTTACCTTGATAATGTTGCATGCTTAAATAATGCTAAAAATACTTGTGCGATTGAAAGGAAACAGAAACAGTATGCAAGATGAGAGAGAGAGAGAGAGAGAGAGAGAGAGAGAGAGAGAGAGAGAGAGAGAGAGAGAGAGAGAGAGGGCAGGATGTAAGACGGGCCTGCGGGCCCAATTCTTAACCCTTTGAAAATACAGTTCGTTCGTTCATTCGTTCCCTATTCCTCATATGTCGCGTATCTTTGAAGCACATGAAAGCAGCCATTTTATCGGTGCCACAGTTACACCCATTGTTACGTGCCCTCAGCACACAGACACAATCTCCCATGTTGTGTTGTCTCAAGCCTAAGACCGGAAGTATGAACATTGTGTCAGCAGCCTTGTTTATGTTTCGTTTTTGTATGTTTGTTTAGTTTTAATGGGAAAAATAGTAGACAATTACATATTTTTCATACAAGAGTAACTTGGTGAAAGATTTTCTCCTACACAAAGATGGCCACTGAAATAATTTAAAGTCAACAGGAATGATATTTGTCAATGTGATTTATCTTTTTTCTTTAAAGTGACCTCGAAACCGTTGTTGTCATCATCATCATTACCCTGGTTGCTCATTATAGAACATGGAGCTGGTCCTCTTGTAGGAAGTCTGCATGACAGTGTTCAAATACTCTTCAAGTGGTGGTTTCTGTAGAACATTTGTTTGTACGTGAGGAGGTTTCTAGCCTCACGCACAGCCTCATATTAGCCTTGTATTCTTCTCTCACAGTTTCTTATATTTTCTGTGTCTTATATTCTTATCTTAGCATTTCTTACAATTTCTGTGTCTTGTATTCTTCTCTCAGCATTTCTTATATTTTCTGTATCTTGTACTCTTCTGTCAGCATTTATTATAATTTCCCTGTCTTGTATTCTTTTCCTTCTTATCGAGAATCTAAAGAGTGAGACATTAATATATAATTATAAACGCTGCTTTTTTGAATGTCTACGGAATATTTTCCAAACAATGTAAGCTGTTTCTTCAGCCAGTTTTGTCAAAACATAATCAGTAGGGAAAACCCGCTTTTCTTTCATATGCACTCTGTTATTTGCTTGTTTCGTGTTCATGTCTTTCGCTCATCTTCTGTGGCTTATGTAAAGTTTTGTCTTTTCGAAATCTGATAGCAAAAAACAACATCATCGTCATCATCATCATCAAAATTTCCCTTTCGCTTCTAATGGAGTATGGCAGCCACAATACAGCTGACTACCGTGCTAGGAAGACTGCACCCACGTATTCATATACTCTTCCAGAAGTGGTTTCTGCAGCAATTTCTTTGACATGATGAGGCTGCCAGCATCATGCATAATCTCATGTTAGTGGCTTTATTCATGGTTGAGTGATCAGTTATCACTTTCTTGCTTCTCCTCAGAGAAACTCTGGAACTATAAAGAACAAAAAACAAAGCAAACCAAAGGAGAAAATTAAATTCCATCGCAGTGGGATTTTGGGATATGTCCCGTAAATTTCCGTGCGCCGAATTAAAAGTACGGTAATTAAAATGTACCAAACCTTGTTTCACTCAATATCAGTGGAAATATTCCGTGTCTCTCCCTTTCAGTTGTCATTCTCTTTTCCATTGTTTGAAAGACAGCTTCGTCGTTAAATTGTCCATCATTACTTTCTTCACATGCGCACATTCTTCATACATTGTCCTCTTATCTTTGCCTGTATCTTCATCACAAGATTACTCTCAGCAGTATTCTTCCATTGTTTGTCCACAGGGAGCACATTTCTCATCAACGTCATGTCCACGAAATTGTCAGAGAGGTTTCAAATGTTGTCCTCAGTGGGAAAACTCTCTGCTCTCTCCGTCGTCATCATCATGGGAGTGAAAAGAATGATAGAAGGTAGGTCCCTTCTCTCGTCCAGATCAACGGCATCCACATGAATAAAACAGAAAACAGTTTTGATTAAGTGAAGGAAATTTACAAGTACACTAATGAAGTATAGTACAGGACGTGACACAGTAATAATAGCTTCGCCCAGTTATAACTGACTATGAGGATTTTGCGCCCTTTGGGTGATAGCTCTCAGCTGCATTGTGATGTTGTCTGGTGTCCCTTTCAGCGTGTTCAAGTGTATCAGATCTTTTGCTTTGGTTGTGGATAGAATCACTGTGTAGTTGGTTAATAATGATGGAGCGGTAAGGGCGGCTATAAATAATTAAGGACGGCAGGAGTAGTTCATTCAGAAGCACGCGTGCCAAACAATAAACATAAACTTTGTAAAGAAATGAATTTAACTTACGTTGATGTAGTTAATCTCGTTGAGTTTATTTCTGACAAACTGAATTATGCAAATGCTTTATTTCAATAAACAACTAAATTTAATTAAAGCAAGAGGTATGGTAATTGGATACGTGACCAAGCTTACATAAAGCTTCAGTTGCCGTGACCTTTATCAAATGTATAAATTTCATTGCAACAGGGATAAATGAAGCCAAAGGTTACTGATAGATCCTAAACTGGTTACATTTTATTTTCACATTAAAACACTAAAAGGTACTAGATGACAAAATTTAACAATCTCAGTAAGCTAATAGTTGTGGCCGTGCGTGCTGATGACGATGATGGTATAATGGTTCGTATCACTATCCTAAACAGTAGGCAGCGTTAGTTGATGGTGTTAAATTGCTTCTTATTAACTTGGACGATACAACAGTGTATGACTGACAGATGGTTGATAGTTAAACATCTGAGGTGAACATACTTCACGCCAAAAGCAGTGAACAGTAATGCGACTGTATTTAGATCAAAAGATTTGAAAATAGTGATGTGCCCAACCTTCCACGATGCTGGTAAATATTATACAGCAAATTTTCATAGGCAATTATTAAACATCGTCCTAACTCAATTTTCCATATGTTCTCTGTTCACCGTCACTGCTTCTGTCTCTCTAGTAGTCAAGATGGTTATAACTTGAGAACCACTGTTGTCACTAGGTTTCTTGTCACAGCCTTTATCTCAGTATTCACTGTTACCAGTGGCGGCTTTCTTTAATGAGCTGTTGAGCTGCAGCACTCCCTAAGAAAAGGACTGCATACTGCTCACGGCTGTTTGTGCCTTATACCCGAGCGATCGTTTAGTTTCGGTGACCGGAATTCTGACACCGGTTATAAAATTTTCACATACACCGTAAAAAACTACCGGGAAAGTGCTGCAAATTTTACAGCTCAAATGACCTTGACCTCTTATAAGCGAATGCTTGTCATACACACAGCTAGAGACGAACTACGATTGGTTTGAATTTTTTAACCAGAGCTGCAGCCATCGACAGCTCAAGTGCAATGAGCAAATTAAAGGGAAGTTACAATGACAATTTTAAACACGAGAAATAGCAGCATACATGTCCGTGTAACCGGTTTGAGACTCGGGAAGCTGCTACGACTGACAATGATTACTCCTAGTTGCAGTAAACTTTTAAAATAACTTTTCAGAACTTCTTGACAGATTTTAGATGAGATAAGACACTAATCATTTGTGTCTGGGTTGATATTTCACGTGGTGGTCACAATTTGTGAGTATTATGTATAGTATTTTAAATGAATGAACAGTGCAGCACCCTCAATGACAACCCTCTGGAACCGCCACTGACTGTTACTAAATCTGTTTTGCGCTATCTCTGCTGTACTGTTATCTTCTTGAAATTTTACACGTCTTAGTGAGAATTACTTGGTGTATCTTTAGATAGACTGGTCTACTACGAGGGATGACTTTTTCTACCAAGGTCTCATTATTCAAACAGTTTATCTTAACATACCGAGTCTGACCTTCTTGAAAAAAAAAACTGTGCATTCTTGAAAAATGGAACACTGTCTCTCTTGACCACAGTATAAAATAATGTACTATCATCTATGATTGTGGCGTACAAGCGATTAAAAGGCTAGACAAATAGTTTTAACATTCTGTCATCAAATAGTTTTAACATTCTGTCATCACAGAAGCAACCAACCCGTTGGCATATTGTCCGTTTTGCCCCTTCTAATATCACTTGCCACTTCAAACGTTTATACAAGCAAACTTGCTTCCTAACGCTACCCGCGTTCAGACCTCACTGACTTAATATTCTACCGTAATAAGATTTACCACGATAACTTTCTAGAACAAAACAGTTAACGCGAAATATGAACTTCCCGTGCGAGCAATTTACTAACGCGCAGTTGAACTCACTTAAAAAAAAAAAACTCCGAACCTGTCAGTACTTTATCCCTCAAGGGGCATAACAAATCTACTGTTAATGGATAGTCACCATTTGATAATAAGTATATAGGTCATGGATTTTTCGGCCCTTAAATTAACTTCAATAGTCTGTTCATTTCTCCTATGCAAATTTATGAAGCCGGATTTCCGAACACAAGCATTACGTTGACCCCTACTTTGAATTATCACCCTTAGCTATAAGTATAATGTCGTAGCTTATTTCCCTTTTAGTTACACACAATAGTCTGTCACTTGGCATTATGCAAATTTCTAAAACCGGAATTATGTCACATACTTCTTATTACATAGTTACGGAATTGATTTATAATCTACTTTCTTGAAATCACAAATTTCGTTACAACTATCGGCATTTTGGCTAAGATCAAAGTGTCTAGGCACAGGGACCAATACAGTGAAATTCATGTGTCATTAGGTCCTTTGTGTGAAAACACAGAAGATCACTACAGTGACACATGATGTCATTGGGTCTTCTTGTGTTGGGACATGGGTCTTGACCAGGGCCGGGTTGAGCGTGTGCCATGCAACCTCATGCGAGGCAAAAAATAAGCGACCTCATGCGAGGAAAAAAAAAAAAAAAAAGGCATTTTGGCTAAGATCAAAGTGTCTTAGCTAGGTCCGGCATCACACAATTCACAATCTACTAAATAAAGACAATAGACCTCACTTTGAGCCCCAGAAGGGGTATTTAAATAAAAAAAAAAACTATGGACCTAGGGATGGATGCCCTAGAAGGAGGAAACCTGCATTGGACAGGAACTTTACTCCTGCTGGTATCGGGACCCCAAGCTGCGGTGAAGGCGTCGCCCCCCTTTCTATCAAGTGCACTTGTTGGCCCGGGCGGGCTACCGATAAACGGACTAGCTTCCTTGTACCGGTTCGAAAATCCAGTGCGCTGGTACTTCAACCTTACCACGGAAGCCCATGCAAAGCATTATGATAAACTGCGTGGCAAACCCCGAGCTTACTATCACCATAGAACATTTAGAAAAAAGAAAGATCCAAACTAACTCTCCACTGGCTTCCACCAACAATAAAAAAAAAAGAAGCCGTGGAAGCCATTGCGGCTAAAATCACAGGCGATCCAAGGGCGAAAGTTTTCAAGATCCGCAACGCGCCTGACAAATGGGGTCTACTCTGTAGAGCCACGACGGCCATTCCGCACTATCTAGAGCTCCGAATAACTGGAGCACAAAAACATAAGGTCCTAGTTACCATGCAAGGGAGGAGAACGGTATGTCCTCATTGCGGTGAGGATACTCACTGGGCCAACAAATGCAACAAAAAGCCTGCCAGAGAAGAAATCGTTCCACTGACAAGACCACCGACGAACAGCCCACCAGAAGCACCGGCTACAACACACAGGCCCTTACAGCCCCAAATTGCAGACGACGGGTTTCAAGTGGTAACACACCGGAACGATAGGAAACGGCGATACTCGGCCCCAGACAGCCCAAACAACACTACAACACCAAAAGCTATCACTGAAGCTCCAGAAAATACAAAACCACAAGTGAAACCACCACCAACATATTCATCAATAATGAGACAAAGACCAACATCTCAAACTGAAGAAAACATTCTAAGCACTTCCACAGCTCCAGCCATCCAGACTAACACATGATGAAATAAACAATACGGCACCAGAAGAAGATGGTTCACTTCAGACACCCCCCAGACTTATTATTGACTGGAAAGAAAATGACAGCATCTGGGAAAACAAGCAATGCAGACATTAGGACCATTACTTAGGGTACGTTATCAAACTATTTAATTAGACTTTTATACAATTTATTCATTGTTATACGTTAAAAATGGCAGATGAAATTTTGATAATTAGTGTAAATGTTAGCGGACTTCGCTCAAAACTAGATCACATCATAACACTTATACATAAACACAAGCCAGACTTTATACTTTTGCAGGAAACAAACATACACACAGACAAACATGCATTACAAATCACAACCCAGTTAGTGCTACGACATTCCTGTTTTAGTTTAGCCATACACAAAGCAGATTCAGGAACACCATTACTACAAACATCAGACAGGTGGGAAATACTTAGGACAAACCGAGACAGCGAGGGCAAAATAACCATCGCTCAGGAAGGAAACAACACAAACACATACACGATAGTGAATATACACGCTCCAGCAAACTACAACCACCAACCACAATTTTACGAAAACTTAGACAACTTACTCACTCAGTCATACAGAGGTCATAATATTATTTTAGGAGGCGACTTTAACTGCGTTTTGACAGATATGGACGTTGTTGGTGGAGTAGTTAGAACACAGATAAGGAGAGCAAACAGAGAAGACGCACACCAACTAGACATAATACAAACCATAATGGATACGCACAGCTTATTAGATGCCTACAGACATACACACCCCCACAGTACTGAAACAACACATGCACACACCGCACACAACAGAGCTGCACGATTAGACAGAATCTATGTGCCGTTAACACACCACATAATTCAAGCAAAACACTTGCAAGAAGCACTCAAGTTCACAGATCACAAAGCAGTACTCGCAGCCATTAGCACTACACAAGCAAGCACGCATTCCAAACGTTCCCCAAACTGGAAATTCAACAATACTTTGCTCCAAAACAAAACATACGTAGAGCACATGACCAAACTAATTCTTACATACACAAGCGACATACCAATAGAACATATTCAAGAACACTAAGAAACACTTAAACGCACCATACGCGAACGAACACAGCTAATGTCATCCATCATACACAGACACCGCATACAACAAGAGACATTGATAGAGAAAGTTATACAACTAACAAAGCAAACAGACAAAAACTCTCCCTCCATTCTCACGCTACAAAATGAACTAGAAGGATATAAACATCATAGGTTCCAGGGAGCCCTATTACGGACAAAACTCAACACAATCACACAAGAGACTCCCAGCAAACAATACATGGCGATAGAACAAAATATACAACGCTGCAGGCAGATAGGCCAAATAGTGGATTTAGAAGGGACCACACAGACAGAAACACAACACATAGTACAGGATTTCGAAAGTTACTATGGGAACCTGTACATAGAAAAAAATGTTCAACCATATATACAAGATAGATTTATGCAATTTACAAAAACATTATCTGACGCAGACAAACAAACACTAGACATTTAGCTGACACTAACAGACATAACACTCGCAGTGAATACAATGCAAAAAGACAAATCACCAGGACCTGACGGACTTACGACAGAATTTTACCAACACTTCTTTCCTACCCTAGGGCCTCTTTTACTACAAGAATACAAAGAAGCCTTTTAGAATAAGTAACTCCCACCAAGCCTAAACATGTCTTACATAACTCTAATACCAAAACCAAACTCCGACAAAACACTCCTTCAAAACTACAGACCAATATCACTCTTAAAAGTAGATTATGAAATTTTAACAAAAGCTGTAACAAACAAACTGGAACCATTCATGGCGATCCTCACACACGACACGAAGACCAGCAGTGTAGCGTCCAGCACAGAAACATCCATCAACACACACATTTCATAAGAGACATAATCACCTACACACACCAGAAGACTGTCAGTCTTCGGTTCTTTCCCTTGACCAGGAGAAAGCCTTTGACAGAATATCACACTCATACCTCCATAAAACATTACTACATTGCAACATAGGTGAACACTTCAGACAATGGATTAATATTTTGTACATGAAGCCCGAGAGCAAAGTGTTAGTAAATCATACATTAACTAACACCTTCAGGCTAACAAGATCTGTAAGGCAGGGATGCCCTCTCTCTCCTTTACTGTATGTTCTTGCACTAGAACCACTACTATAGAACATCAGAAAAGACAGCTCTATTAAGGGCACTTTTATTCAAGGGAAAGGTGAACAAAAGATGCTCGCCTATGCAGACGACACCATCTTTTTCCGACCAAACAAAAAGTCCATAGAATTTATCCTAAACACATTCACAGACATTAGCAAAGGTAGCGGAGCAAAAGTAAATGTTCAAAAATCAATAATAATGGGCATAGGCAAATGGAAGAACAAAGCAGACTTTCCCTTTGGACTAACACCAACAAATAACATCAAAATCTATGGTATAACCTTTCCCTCACACCCAAATCACACACACAGAGACACATGGAAAAATCTAACATCCAAAATACGAGATATGCTGCACAGATACAAATACAAAACCACAACGATTTTTGGACGAAGTTTAATTGTAAATACATACATTTTCCCTAAGCTACTTTACATTGCCACAGTTTTCGACCCCCAAAAACAGACTATCACAGATTTAAACAAACAGGCCAGAGCATTCGTTTTCGGTCGCACAATTTACAGCATTAAACACAAGACACATATACAATAAAAGAAACACGGAGGGACTGCCCTTCAAGACATAGAAACAAAGATTCACTGAGAATTAAACACATAGGCAGCATCATCAAACGCCCAGAACGACACACACTAGCTCATTATTACATGGGTCTCAGACTTTCCTAACTGAGACGACTGAACAATGCAATCCCCCATCACTTCGGCCCTATGCCCTGATAAGGTTGATAAAGTTGGATTTTTATTCCCGTTAATGATATCCACCAAAAGATAGATATAAGTGGATGGAAGCAGACATCATCATCATCATCAGTTGATAAGATCTCTATGGTGTTGTTTGCTCCACTGTAGTGTATGGAATGTCAACTTGACCTACGCAGTGGTGTGTAGACATGGATTGAGTGTATAATGTGCGAATGATAATAAAGGTTCGTGGTGTTGACAAAAAATGTTCTTTTCTCACACTCATGTATGGCTGGAAGTCATCGACACCAACGACTGTGTACCTTTTCTAAAGTTTAATTGGACGTACACACTCGACAGCACAGATAGTGACAAATCACAGGTTGCCATAATACATCATAGTACAGTGGACAAATGGTCTTGCAATGTTACATGGGCACTCATGTAGAATAATTGTATAATGGACTGTCAGTAGCCAAGCACTCAGTATCGCCCATACATATATCATCTGACTTCACTGACTGAGCACGTCAGCTTATAAACAATATTTCAGATGGCTTCTAAACCTAATCTCGTCTAGCGACGATTCTTCAACATAATGTTCAGCACATATTTTTCCATATAATAATATTGAACCGCTAGCAATGGGTTCTCATGTGTAGCAGTGATCTCTGGACTGATCAAGCGATAATACGGGCATCCCTTTTCTCTTCTTGAAAGTCACTACATGTTTTGGTTCCAAGATGGCTTCACTCGTGAGCTGTCACTCACGTTTGGATACAGATAATGAATCTGTCCTAAAGTTAGTCATTCATAAAACATTTCATTGCTCTGTAGATTTGATCATGAACAATTGACTGCAATCTACAGGATATAGTGCTGCTAGGAATCGAAGTCGTTTTCATCGAGTCAAATATATTCTCTTAGACATTCAAATCGTAACTATCGAAAATGGTGGCTTCGATCGAGAGTTCATAAGAGTATCTTTGATTACCTTGGTATAGGAAATATGAAACTGCCATTCCTTGGCAATACGACTAAACACTGGGGTAAAGCATACACGATAGGTTTAGACGACTATCACCTTCCCCACAAATACTGAGATCACTTTTTCCCCGGCGACAGGCCGACATGGAAAAACACAGTCCCTATCAGGACGAAGCCAAATCACACCACAGTCTAGCGACACATCCGCCGAATAGCCTTCGACCTCTCTAGAGACAACAGAACATATAGTTCGACTTAGGTATGTAAAGATATACAGATATAAGACAGACTCGTCCTACTCAGACAAACAATACACATAAATTCAGGCCATAGATATTCTGAAGCAAGAACAATCTATTATTACCCAAACAACGAATAAATCGCAGTAAAATGGATTTATCCGCGGAGTTTGATCGAAAGAGCCGACACAACTTTCAAGGGAAGTAACTCAATAATGACTTTCCCTTAAGCACTATTTTGCTTTCAAAATATTTGCGAAGATAACAAGAATACCAATGTATAATATTGTAAGATATCAAAGACTGCACGTAACATGCCCTCATTTTATAAGACATGCATACAAGCCATCCAAGGACATGGACAATTGATTCACCAGAAAACAAATGTATTAGTTGTAACTTTGTTTCTTTGCTTCTGCCTTGCCATAGGTTTTTCATCTGTATTAGTTTATGTGAAGCAATTGCAAGTCTTCTTTTAATTTCTACTGCACAGTCGCCAGAGCTGTTGATGATTGATCCTAAGTATTCGAATTCATTAACACTTTCCAGTTCTTCGTTATCAATTTCAATTTCTGGTTTGGTCTTTACTTTGTCTGTTGTCAATACTTTGGTCTTCTTGGTGTTTAGGTATAGATTCTGATAGATTTAATTATGTATATTAAAAAAACACTTCGCGAGTCTAATGGTTAAAACACACATCTTTATATAGGACTTAACTTAATTAATTAGTTATAAATTCCTTCGCGACTTTAAAAGTTAATTTGAGTGTTTAAGCATCTATTATCTTTTTGAATAATGTAATAGATATATCATTAATTTTCAACTGGAAACCTTTGAGATAGGTTTAATTTAATAGATTTAAATTAACACAAAATCCAGTGAAATAAAAATGAATGAACTAGACCACTGATCACTAGAAACTAATATATATTATATCGTTTAGCACAGAATAGAATTCACTGCAAATATAGCCAAAAATCCAGGGGAAATCTAACAAGATTTTACTATAGCTAGTGCTTCTGAAAATCTCTGGCAAACGAGTGATACAATTGTATTCTACAGGGTCTCTATATATATAAAATGGAATGACAGATCGGGGGGATATGTTAAAATTTCACACCTTATTTGATATTAGGGAAAATTCTGGTTCTACGCCGCCAGACGAAGAGAGAGAGATGCCGCCCCTGGTTCCCGTATCTCCGTTCGTTCCGTCCGCTATTTCAGCGCTCTCCTCTGATTCACACTGATGTGTTACCTGACGACGAGAACTTGCTCCGTCCGTCTTGGTGAGACCACTACTGCCTTTGATCGTATCCCGCTTAACTCGTTGGATTTAGGCAACGCCCTTTTCAGGCGGTAATAAAGAAAGGTGAAGGCGGTAGTTGATTCAGGCCGCTCTGAGATAAAGCAAAAGGCGTGGCTTAACCTCCCCTTTAGACGATGCGCTCTGCTGAACAGATACGTTTACAATTAACAATGTCATTGGCGTTGTCCTAATAATTGTAAGTCAAAAGAAAGGCAAGACAAATGTAAGTTTAACTAATGTTAATGAATAGAAAATATCGTCAGCCGTCAATAAAATTAAAGTAAGGTCTAATATAATACTTAAGAAGCATGTAACGCAAAATAATTCTAAGCATAGTTATAGTATACTAAATTCCTATGTAATATTAAAGACGAAACTTAGAGAGAAGAATGTAACATATGTATGATAATGCAAAGATGTGAATTAAAAAACAAAATAATATATAGTTATGTCGAAACTAAGAAAGTTAGTGAGACAATAAAGTAAGTTATGTGTGTGCACATATAAACAACAGAAAAGTAATTAGTAAGGAAAGTAGAAAGAAAATATTGTATTAAAAAAATGTTAACATTAGAAAAAAGAAAGGGAAGTAAGAACGAATGGCACAGACGATAAAAAATAAATCATGAGTTATCTATCCAAAAGTCTTACAATTCAGAAGAAACAAGTGATAGAAATATAATAATTAATCTATCTAATTAATACTAGTAAGTTTAATTAACTAACTAAAGATTAAAGTCTAAAATCTGCATTAATGAAAATTATTAACATCACATTATAATTACAATAAAGAACATATAGTCCAGTAAATTCGAAAATCCAGGAAAAAGCACAAAGTATGTCACAAAGTCTGGAGCAGTAAATCATCAATGTTATTATTCCTCAAATCAATAGTGACACTGCATAGTATGAAATCCAACGTTTCAATCCGGCAGCAAAAATCCTGGCAAGTATTTTGACTATATGGAAGGTATACATTCTTGATACACTTCTGTTCATTGAAAATTTGATCTCCGTGTTTAGGTAGATCTCAACGAATTGAGATATTCATCGATAAATAAGTCCAATGGCAAACAAAGTACGTCACATGTTCTTTTTCAGGCTTCAAACGAAATTGACTTGCATGCATCAATAATATGTATGTCTGTTAATAAATGCATGAATGACTTGAACTTTTCATGAGTACCAATCAGTCTTATGACTTGAACATTTCTTGAGTAACAATCAGTTTTCATGTATTGATGTAGGATTCCTTGATAGAGAATCCGCGACTACATTGTCAGATCCGGGAATAAACTGAATATCGAAATTAAATGGCTGGAGTAAGATTGAGAAGCGAGCGAGCTTTGGATTTCTGTGATTTGCACGTTTCAAAGCAGCAACCGATGTTTGGTCTTTCTGTATTATGAATGGCGCTCTGAGCAGATATCGATCCAATTTCTGTATCGACCAAACGACAGCGAGTAACTCTTTTTCGATTACTGAATATTTCTTTTCAGCCTCTGACAGTTTCCGTGAGATGTATAAGGTGGGATGCAGAATTCCGTTGTACTCTTGAAGCAGTGATGCGCCCAAACCGAAATTACTAGCATCTGTTCGAAGAATATACACTTTTGTAATATCAGGCAACCTCAAGATAGGAGGTGCAGAAAAAATATCTAAAATTTTATTAAAAGCTATTTGGCAATCATTTGACCAGTTTACCTTTATTGGCATTCCCTTTCGTAATAGGGATGACAATACAGCCGTGATATTTGACAAATTAGGAATGAATCGACTGTAGTATTGAATTAACCCCAGTAAACTGCGAACTTGTTTCTTTGTAGAAGGGATAGATAAGTTAAGTATCTTGGAGACATTTTGAGGTATAGTCCGAAGACGACCAGAATCAATAGTATGACCAAGAAAAGTAAGTTCCTTAAATACAATCTGGATTTTAGTAGGCCTTGCAGTAAGATTATGTAACCTAAGAGTATCCAGCAAAGAACGAAGTCCTACGAAATGTTCTTCAAAAGATTAACTAACCAAACAGATACCATCAATGTAGGTTATGATATCAGATCTATGAGACAAAATTTTGCGCATCCTTCGAATGAATGTGGCAGGTGCGTTCATGAGCCCAAAAGTGATGTAACCCACGTGGAATCGAAAACGCAGTAAGAGGTTTAGCTTGTTCGGTTAATGGAATCTGCCAATAACCTTTATCAGATCTATTTTTGTGAATAGATTGGCATTGGATAGACGAGAAAGTAGATCGTCAAGCAGTGGGTGTGGTTCCGCGTCTGAAATGGTTTTAGCATTTAGTTTGCGATAATCTAATATTATTATCCTTTTTCCGGACAATAACCAATGACGAAGAATATGGAGAATACTGTTTTCAATAATTCCTAAACTCAAACTCTGATTTAGGGGAAAATCCGGTCTGCTCGTGCGGCACTTCTCGATAAGCGAAAAGTACGGCTGGCAAGACTCTGTCCCAATCCTGAGGATATTTGTCAGTTACCTTATGTAACAATTGCTTGAGTGTCCTGTTGAGACGCTCCACAGAACCATTACTCATTGGGTGATATATGCTACTTAAGGATCTATCTATCTTAAGTGTCTTCATGACTGATGTCATGGTGTCAGAGACAAATTGTGAACCATGATCATACAGAAGTTTACGAGGAAAACATAATCTTGAAAAAAATTAGTAAAAGTGCATCAGCTACCTCAGAGGTAGTGGTATGTTTAAGAGGAGTGGCATCAGGCCAACGAGTGCACAAATCAATGCACGTGAGGACATATTTGTGACCTCTAGCAGAAGTGACAGATAGAGGACCGATAATATCAACGGCCATCTTATCAAAAGGTCTAATAGATATATCACATGCCTGAATCGGAGCTTCATGGAAAGCTCCTCGACATTTAACTTCTTGGCAGGTAATGCATGACCGTACATATAGTGAAACGTCCCTGGAAACACCTGGCCAAAAGAAAGAAGATAACACTCTGGAACGTGTTGGAGTATATCCCATATGACCTGCACAATGTGAGTCATGTGCATGTCATAATATGTATGGGCGAAGTTTAAGTGGCACCATAACTTGGGGTTTGATATTAGAGTTATCAACGAAGTTTCTTACTAATATCTCATTTTTAACAGTAAACCAATGTTTACCACTTTTATTTAAGTTAATATCATCATCATTTTTGACCGAAGCAAAATTTTTTTTAATGAGTTATCCTCTCTTTGGAGTTTGGCAAAAGACACTCTGTCTATAACTGAATGTACTTCAGTGTCATCCTGAGTTGTTGTGTCTGGCTCTGAACTGTTCTCAGTTTCCAGTGCCTGAGCCTGGGCACGTGTAGAAACTGCATTGGCAGTCAACAAATTCGTTTTTTCCCACTCCTCAATTTCCTCTGGTGAGCAGTCCTTGCTCCCATTGATGCGACCAACCGTGAGATCTGCGACTGGGTTATTTAATAAACATACTTTGACTTTCCTTGAAAAGAATGGGGTATGAATATAAACAATAGCCGTGGGGTAAAATTCAATTGTACCACCAAATGTGATGCATTTTACACAATTTCCTGTAGAACATGAAGGGTGTACAAGCGACTGTCTAATACCAACAGTCGTTGACCATGAATCCATGAGTACATATACTTGGGTACCATTCACAAATCCTCTGTTGACTACCAGAGTACCGGTGCCGTCATGAGCTGATAGACTAACTGCTGGAAGAGGATGTCCGCACTTCAGAACTGTAGTACTGTCTTTCGGAAATAAAGTTAGATATTCCTCGCAACGAGAAGCAACATCAAAATCAAATGAGCGACATGCAGTAGAGTGAACCTTGTTATTCAATTACTGATTACCTACAGGTGCACTGCTAATAAGTGCCGCCCCTGCATTATGATTATTTTTGAGAGAAAAAATTATTTGGTTTTCTCCAATTAGAACTTTGTTGAAAATTGTTATTATTTTTATGTTGAGGTGACTGGTTACGAAATTGTTGTCGACCTCTATTATAGTTATCATTCTTGTTAAAGTTTCCATTTCTAGTTTAATGGTTGTCATTATATCTCCTAGGCATGAAATTTCTGTCTAGGCTCTGAGATCTCGCTCTAACATTATTATTCCAAGTTGTAGCTGAACCAACTGGGAGAGAATCTTTTATTTGACTGTTACTAATACACGCACCCGGATGTGCGATGCAGTATTGTTTTGCAATTTGTTCCATAGACGATACATCTGATAGCATGCGTTCCTGCAAGAAAGACCAAAATGGCCTGCTTACTGAGGATAACACCTTATCCCGAAGCAATAGATCTACAAGTTTACCATATGATTTCTCAATTCCTGAGAGTTGAACCCATCTATTAAAAGTAAGTCGTATGGCAGCGACAAATTCTGAGAAGTCCTTCCTAGTTTCTGGAATATTGTCTTAAACTTTACCCTATATCCTTCTTCATCAAGTTGAAAACGTTTTAAAAGTACTGCTCTAGCAGCATCATAGTCGTTTTTAACTGACTCATCCAGTGTATTAATGACAGTCATTGGTTCTCCAACCAAAATTCCATAAGTTTAGCAACCCATAATGATTTGTCTAGTTTATGTGCCACACATACACTTTCATAGCGTGAAAGGTAGCATGACACGTCATCAAAAGTTGGGTTAAATATTGGTAATTTAAACCTATCATTCCCCTTATTATTAACTGCAGAAGTAGCAGTATTTGAATCACCAATATTGCTATTATTTCCAGTTTGAGCTCTTAATTTTAATTCTTCTAAACGAAGAAGCATTAAATCCTTTTCCTGTTGCATGTTTTTCTCTTCTGCAACAAGTCTTTTCTCATCTTCAACACGTCTTTTCTCTTCTAATTCAATATCTTGGAGACGTCTTCTTTCAGCTTTAGCTTCCTGTTCTGCTAATTCACGCTTCATTTCAGCTTTCGTCTTCTCTTCTTAAGCTTCCTGTTCTGCTAATTCTTGTCTTGCTTTAGCTAACACAGCTATGGCAACATCTTTCAACGCTTCACCTTTAAAACCAAATTCCTTTCCAATCCTCATACAAGATTCTAGAGTAGCCATATTAATTATTACTGTGACTCCCTTAGTCAACTATATAAATGACAAGTTGCTTTACAATTCCCTGTAAGCACTAAAATTTGTTGCTACTATTATTATTGCTGTGCCTTACTCAGGCGAAAAAATAGTGGCAAATGGCCTGATAATATACTGCAAGCAATAACTATTGCTATCATACAATATTTGCATAAATCACTATGCAAGCAATATTAATAGAGTGCCATGAAGAAAAAAGACAATAGGAACAGTAAAGAAAAGTACTATTCAAAACAATATCACGCCACAAGATCGAATGACACACGAGATAAACGTTTGTAATAAGTCAAATAAAATCTACTAGTAAAACAATACGAAAACAGCAAATGAGGTCAATTACAGCAACATAATCTAAAAATAGACGCATACAGGACCCAGTACAAACAGCTGATTTGTAAAAAACTAAACGATAGCAAGGTTAGATCTACAAATTGTTAACAAACAATGACATAACTAAGAAAAATGAAACTGAAACCAAAGAAAATACAACATATGTCGTAGATTTTATTAAGATAGGTTGAAGATGTTTAAGGTCCCGTCTGAGCAGAGGTGAAAATGGTAAACTATGTGATAATAAGGGGTAAGAAATAGCTTTACTTTTCACAATGGTGAGAGTGTAAGAGAAAGGACAGTCTCTGGATTGAGTAATTGCTCTAATCCAGCCTATCTTACGACAATATTTAACTAGACGCACTTTCTCTCCTGGTACATATATACAAGTTACACTCCACTTACATATACACAATTCTGTGACATAATACGTACTGACGTGAACCAAGCTATGGAAAACATATAATGGGCAGGGGTTGACCAACACGATAACTTAAGGTGTAGTATGTTTATTGTCTCTAGAAAAAAATCACATCAATCATCAGAAAGTATAGTTTACAGACACAAAAATGCAAGACAAATTATTAACCCAATAGGCCCTCCTCTCTGGTAAAGGAACCCCAAAGTAGATTCCAACAGAGGTACTTAACCCAAAAGATTAAACTTAATACTAAAGTAAAGGGATAGACGATAAAGGAAAGAACAAATTCTTAAGTTAATCTATCCTGGGAAAAAAATAATATAACAGTAGTAGTGAACCCAAAAAGACAGAAGTGAGTAAAATGATTATGCAAAATATGAAATATTCATTTCTCTTTCTTACAATCTGTCAGTCTGTGGCCACATGCAATCACACTTACCGACTACTCTTGTATGTAACAGCTGTGTATCTTTGACATATTTCATGGTTGGTACTGATCCAAGGGAGCCCCAGTTCCTCAAAGAATGATTAATTTTCCTAATGGGGAACGCCCGCTTAGATAGTGCTAATTTTATGTGTCAAAGTTCACGTCAGGTAGTGCATGTAGAAATATATATCATCATCTCAACCCGTAACCCGTCATGGGTCGTAGGGGTGCCATGGTGGAAGCATCAGCAGCCAGGGTCTTCCACTGCTCTCTATCCTCAGCAATGCGTACAAGTGTGGAAAAACCGTGTCCTGCCCATTCTTTGATGTTATCTATAATATATATATCGCGATCGAAATGTTCACCATGGGCAGCACACAGTAGTCCGATATTTAAGGAAATGTCTGGTGGGTACACTGTTAGAAAAGAACTAATAAGGATAAGCAAAGGATCTCCTATCTGTGGTTGTTTTTTTTTCTTTGTTTCTCTCTAAGGTTGAGTGCCGGTTATGGACCCAAGTATTCCTTTTTTTCTGGATAAATCCACTCGAGAAAAGAAAAACCACGATAGTCAGTATTCTGGAACAAATGTTATATAGATATTTGGCCGCCACAAGCGGATCAGATTTGCTGTAAACAATCTGGGTAATTTCTTGTCCAGTTTATGATCTTATTCTTAAAGTTTATGGAACTCTCTCTCTGGAAGAAAGCAAGAGGACCGCACAGGTCAAAATCTAAGACCCGATAATATTTTAAGAATGTTTCTGGAGCTATTCAAACCGCTAGATCGCAAGGGTTGTGATCGCCTAGAGGTGGAAAAACAACTATTTTAACAATGATATCAATATTATAATCTCAAACGCGTTAGGTAAGACCTCTAGATCACTCCGGTATTAAACTATATTTAAACCCACAAGAGTCTAGCTAATATTATCGCGCTTTAACACGAGATATAAACTTTAGTAATTCACAAAGTTACGCATGATGAATAAAAGTAAATTTACTTATTACAGCTGGAACAATTTGCTATAATTTATTTAATATGCTTATTTAATAAACACAGAAATCTCAGTGAAAAACTTTAACACGTTAAGACACTCACAATTTTAATATATATATTATGATTACCGTCATGCAGGAAACTGACACTCTCCAAGAAATCTAAGAAATTCTCTCTATATAAAACTCCAAGAGTTCGCGCTAACAGATATCAACAATTCTTGCGGCAGACTGATAAATGAGTTTTAGGAGACTGCACATATATAATGAATCGGCCCGATCTCGCCCATGAGAACTCTACGTCCATTCTATTATCAGGTGTTGATCAGAGGTTTCAGATCTCGGCTCTAACGTCGTAACGTGATCGTCGGTGGCCCGCCTCCTGAAGGATGTCAGTAAGAGATACCGAAGTAGTTTTATTTTAATAGCCCGAGAGAGAAGACAACAAAGGGCGAATGTCGTGGCTGCTAGCACGATAACCTATTGCATACCAACCAGCAAGCGTGGGAATTCCACTCGAGTTGTTTAGTTGTAAGAGAGAAAGGGGTGACTGAGGGATTAAAGAGAGGCTCGATTTTCATACGTCACAATATAGATAAACAAAACGTTACTGCTAAACATATAGTATTGAACAAGTACAATAACAGACAGAATATTCGACGAGAAACTCGAGTCTGATCATCTGCTCAAATGCAAATGTTCAAAATGGCCCTACAGAACGACTTTGAATCTGCGATCGTCCTTAGAGATATGACAGATCCAAAGTTCCCACCATCCGCCCACAAAGAAAAACCAACAGACATAAAGATGCACATAAAGACATGAAAGGTAGAAATTACAATAGGGACTGCCAAAAGTAGCCTGGTGAAACTAATGCACAAACAGGGTACTTAGCTTAAACAGCTGAAAAAAAAATACCTGTAGATGCCAGTATACGCCGAACAATGTTTCCCCTGATGTAAACTGGTGTACTTGAACTAGCTGATCCTCCAGGCACAGTAAACAGAAATCCTGTAAATTAGTAGCAGGCCATGACAGACTTGAAAGCATTCATCTGGTAATAAGTTTCAGAAATACCCTGGGCAGCTGACATTTTGATACAGTTCTTGTCGTTTGCAAAAACCGGCTGACATGAGCATTCCAATTACAATTATGCAAATGAGACTAAACGGTGAAGAAATTCATATGAGGTCTTGAAAAGAACATTGTTTTTCAGTCACTGTCCTGATTCAACATATAATAAATGTTCTTGATATCGATATCCCCAGTACTGGCACACCATGAAATCTCCTCTGTTACGGATCGTTTTAGTTACTACAGAGTGTGTGGTTGATCAGGATTCTTCTTTCATAATTGACCTTTATATTGAGCATCGTGCTTATGAGATGTCGTGGAATGACGTGGGCTTTGTGCAAACTATCAATCTTAAAGTGACCTCCACAAACGACTTGGTAAATGGGTCCACACAGCTGTGAAGGTCTCTGTATCTAATTAGTTTGGTGTATTACAGAGGACCTTACTTGCTGCCACATTTAAACCTCAATCAGACTTATTCTTGAATGTTGTGATGACTACGTTTAATGTCTAGGGTTATGATAGTGATGAATTGTACGTACACAACAATCAACAACCAGATAAACATCTAAGTCAAGATCCTCAACAATTGACAACAATATGACAGTCACAAACACTTAACACTCTAAAAATTATCTTATTAAGTCAAGGGTTAAAATTTAACAATTGTATTGAGTTTCTCAATATATAGATATCCTGATCCGACTACAAAGTGAATCAGGAATCACAATCAAATGGAAACACAATGGTTATATACAAAATTTTATACACAGGATCTTTGTCCTGACATATACTATTATTATAATATGAGTGTAGTGTTGTGATGTAGTATTATGAGGTAATACTGGCTTTTAGAGCTAAGTTGTTGCTTGTCATCATGACTTCATATGTTTGCACTGGTGGAAATATTATTGAAGGATTCACAGATTCTGTTTTAAAGTCTATGTCCCCTTTATTATACAAAAGTCAATTCAGGGGGATTTTTATTCAAAGGTGAGCTCTGTTCGTGCGTACAATCTCTTAGCTCAAATAGCGGCTGCCGGAAAACTTTATCCTCTGCTCGCTTGCTTCTTAGTTTGCTATAAGATCCACAATGGCCGATATCTTGGGCAAGGAGTCTGCTGCCAGAGTTCTGGATCAAGCAAGGCTCAGACCATGTGCTGCTATATTAACATCAGTACCACGGTCCCTGAAATAAGAAGGTTGTGCCTCCTTCATAACTAATATATAATATATTTCCACACTGAAGTACAAAACAGTACAAACATAAAGTTCAGCGCTGTAGGCCAACTGCTAGCTTTTCATGTGACAAAATATATACACCAGTATTCCTCTCCCTAATGGTTACAACGCCTCTGCAATTCCAGCGTTAATCCCTTCCATATAATAGGATAGGTGTCATGTTACTATATGGCACTCCAATATATCTATAGGCAGTTATACTCCTCTCGGGCAAGCTTTTACATGGTGGAGCAATATCTAGGCTTTGCCTCATGTTTGCTACTGAACCACACACATACAGACATAATTTATTATTTCACATTCAATTTTCATATTTATATATAAAACATGTCTAGCTTACCACAATCGTAAGGAAAACACACTAAAGATGACTTGGCAGAGTTTCAATCTGCGGTAAAGTCCAGGCGGGTATATTTATTTTATAAAAACACAGTCCTGTTCTCATCTCGATCAATGTGTACGATATGGCGTCTTCTTCAAGATTTTTTCTGCCAATATCGACAGCATTGACCAATCAGTTTGAATTTTTTCAAACTAACACACAGTTGTTGTCTATTCTCTCATTCACTTTGCATCCGTTCCTAGGCATCTACTAGCTATGCAGAGGTCAACCAATGGTCCCTCGTCTAACTACAAAGTTCAGCCAATCAAATCGTATCTAACTTGTCGGCCTCATTTCCCCCAAAGCAGTGTTTTCCAAACATGCCATAAAAAAAAATAAGCAGATATGATCTTGTGCTGTCAGTCAACCCCACTATAGTATTTTGGCTATAATTTGTTAATTAATAGACTATTTGCGTAACACATAACATATTCTTTGTCCGCAAGTCCTAAGGTACACGAATATATAAGTTTAATGGGGCTAAGTGGCTTCGTTCAAAATATGTATTTTTCTAGGATAGTCGTGTATTTGCTGTTACCACCGTTCACTTCCATACTAAGGGATGTCTTCTGTACTGTCAGAATAAAGTCAGGAGCTTAGACATAAAACAGTAGAATGTCAGGTTTCCCAATAAGAGCTAAGATTGAGTCGGGACCTTATGTTAAATCTTTAGTTTTTTTCTTCCCTGTTTATTTGAAATCACCCTCATGCGTTTCGCATGTGACTGGCTTTCACTTATGAATCGCGAAACGACGTAGTACTAATTGCTTTGCTCCGTCCGTCTGTTCTCGTCTCTGCTTATTCCGTCTGTCTTTCTAGGTTAACCTTGTGTGTATAATTTCATTAATGTTTAGTATTTGTATCTAGGTCATTATGCAGTTTGCATATCAAGGTCTTCTAAGAAATACAGTACCAGTTTTATTTTTAGAAACGACTGTGATTCGCGTGTATTATTTTCTATCGTCCGTGGCCGCGTTACAGTTCATGCATACAAAGTAGAAAAAGGGGATCTCTTGTTCAGCCATTATGGCGTTCCACAACGCAGGCGTACGCTATTGGGAAAGCACTGGTCTTTCACCATTCTTCTTTCTTTCTATTGTATTATTTCGTTCGGCTTTACATTTATGTTATAATTTATATATGGGTATAAGAATTTTTCGTCACAATTCTCCCCACTTAAAACAGACATCACATGTTAGTCCATAATTCTATATACACATAGATAAATTTCTATCTATGCCTGGTGATTACTTTGATTCTCATCGCACGGATGGCGGCTTAAAAAATCAGCACCTAGATTAGTTTTTCCAGAAATATATTCTATGCTGAACTGAAAGGGTTGTAAAAGTAATGACCAACGGAGTAACCTAGAATTTTCATGCCTAGCTTGCGCTAGAAAAGCCAAGGGTTTGTGATCCGTTTGTAACTTGAATGCCTTCCCATACAGATAAATATTGAATTTCTTGATCGCCCATATTACTGCGAGACATTCTTTTTCACTAGTTGAATAATTTTTTTCAGCTGTATTCAACTTACGACTAGCATATGCCACTGGGGTTAATTCCCCATCTAGTGAATCTGACTTCTGTAACAGGGTGGCACCCAAACCGATATTACTGGCATCCGTTCTCACAATGAATTCTTGACTTAAGTCAGGTAATTTCAAAATAGGTTTGCTTGTGAGCTTTTCCTTCAATTCTTGGTATGCTAATTCACACTGTGCTGTCCAGGTAATTCGATCTGGATTACCTTTGCGTGTCAAATCAGTTAACGGTGCACATATTGAGTTAAAGTTTTTGATATACTTTTGGTAGAAACCACATAATGAGACAAAGGATCTCACGTCTTTCTTTGTTTGTGGCCTCGGGGCTTTTCTTAGTTTCTCCAAGTTCTTGGGGTCAGGGGTCATGTTTCCCTGATGGACTGTGTGTCCAAAGAGTTCTAATTCTTTACATCCAACGCAACATTTGGTTGGTCGGGCTGTCAAATTCGCTTTTCTAAGTCGATCAAACAACATGTTCAGAGAGTCAATGTGTTCCTCAAATGTTTCTGTCGCTATGAGGATATAATCCATGAAGTTTGTTATGCATGGATTATTCAGGGGATTCAACAATTTTCTCATCATTCTAGAGAAGACACTGGGCGCATTTTTCAAACCAAATGGCAATCTGTTAAATTCATAGTGTCCCTCTGAGGTACTAAAAGCTAGATACGGTCTAACCTCAGGCTTTACTGGAATCTGATAGTAGCCTTTGCTCAGATCCACCTTTGAGAAATATTTAGCTTTATTCAGCCTGGCAAACAGCTGATTTGTATCCGGCAATGGATCCACCTGACCTTCTGTGATAGCATTCAGTCTCCTGTAATCTATACAGAGTCTATGTTCTCCAGATGGTTTTCTTAAGAGCACCACACTGGAACTATACGAAGATTCACTGTGTGAAATAATTCCTTCCTTCAACAAATAGTCTATCTCTTCCTTCAAAGCTTTCTCCTTAGCGAAAGGAATCGAATATGCTTTCATACAGACTGGTGTTGGGTCTATAAGTTTCATATCATATTCCATTAAGTTTGTATGCCCCGGACGGTCCGTTAGCACCTCTGTATGATCATCTAAAACCTGTTGCACTCTCTCCTTCTGATTTTTCGTTAAATGTGTACTGATTTTCACCTGTGCAGCTGTCTCACAGGGGTGTAATGGATATTCAAATGATGAAAGTGGTTCTTTTTTCATCTCCATTGCAATAGACAAGGTCAGCAAATGTGTCTCTTCCTGATTTTCTCTTTCCAAATATTTCTTCAGGAGATTCACATGATAGATTTTTTCTTTCCCCTTCTTATCTATCTTATAATTTGTTCTAGACACCTTCTCTAGAACTGTATATGGACCTTGCCATCCAATTTGCAACTTATTCTGGCTACCGGGTAGAAGAAGCAGTACCTTCTCTCCCACAGCCAAATCTCTGTCTTTAGCTTTCTTGTTGTAATAGGCAGCATGTTTTTTCCTGGCTTGTCTCAAATTTTCATTGGCAAGTTTCCAGCCAGTTTTTAAACGAGTGGTCAGCTCATTCACATATTGGTATGATGATGTAATATTTTCCTCTGCCTTTTCATCAGTCCACGTTCTTAACAGTCTACATATGGACCTTTAATATTGTGGACCTATTTTTCCATGCACCGGTATGGTCTCTTCCACTCGAAGCACTGTAGTGATGATTTTTCTTCCCAGAATCATCATTCACAAAACGACCGCTACCAATTCTTTTCTTGGGGCTCTCTCCCCACTTAAAATTCTTTATGAGAGATCTTGGCTCTCTTTTTTCTTCCTCCAGTTCACTTAAGTCCGATCGAGGGATTTTCGGCTTATCCTGGGGTAAGACATCTCTTTGTACTCTTTGCATAGTGGCCATTGTATAACATCCAAGTGAAGACTGTCCGTGAAAAGGGGGCTCCCATTCCACTTTGTCCACTTTATTAAATTTATTTTTCTTTTCAGTGTCAGGCCTAATTTTGCCCCGTGGCATGTCAAGGTCCTGATCAATGTTCCCACTTGTGGGTGTTCCCTCATGTAATAGGCTACATCTTTCTACAAAATTCTCAATGTCCCATCTTGCCTTGGGCCAATAATAATTGTGAGCCACCTTTTGGATGATGGTACCTATTTTCTCATGGTCCCCATCTTGTCTCATATGTACGCTCCTTATTAATTCTGCCCTATACTTTTTTGGAAGTACCAGCTGTCCCTGACCATGGGATCTAGTTCCGGCCTTCCTGTATATCAGTTTGTTCTTCATATAGAAGTCTCCTTTTCCTGGAGGTGTATGACAATTGGACAATTTCCTAAAACAAGGCTTGAGGGTCTTATCCCCAGCCTGCGCCTTCCTCATCTCATCTGGAGTGGTATCTATCAGAATATCCTCCTCCTTTCTAGAGGTCGACCTGACCTGAAGGGTGGCCATATACACAGGTTTCCTTCTACAACGGTCAGTATCATGATTGTCCATCCGACAATTGTTACACCATCTCTTTCCTTGGTTGAAAGATTTTCTTTCATCAAATTTCCTTTCATCGAATTGTGGGGTTTTATTTTTATTATCATACCGTGGCCTATCAAACTGGTGCTTACCTTTGTTCTGATCTCTATGATCAAACTTATTAAAGTTTTGTGGTGCCTTAAAATTGTCTACCTGTTTCTTTTTATTACCTGTTACCTCTGCTTGAGCTGCCTGATATCTTTCAGCGACATTTAGTAACTCACCCAGCCTCTCTGCACCTTGTTCCATGAGAAACTTTCTCAGGTCTGGAGCCATGGACTCTCTTAGCTGCTCTATAAGGATCATTTCCTTAAGATCTTGGGTTTTCCCCAGAGCCGTCCATTTCTCCAAGTATGTCTCTAACCGTGCAGAGAACTGGTGATATGTCTCACCTGACAGTAGTTTAGCATTCCTGAACTTTTTTCTATAAAATTCTCCATTCTTTTCATATCTTAACAAAAGAGCCTGCTTTAACATGTCATAATTGTCTTGGTCATCTCTGCTCATCTTGGCAAAAACATCATAAGCTGTACCACGAAGCCCTTGTGATAACTTTAGACTCCACCTTTCTCTCTCTAACCCATACGTGGTAGCTAACAGTTCATATCTATTTAGGTAACTCTCTATGTCATCGTCTTTCTCAACAAAATGATCTAAATGAAAACTCATAGCTGAGGTTGAGGCTCCCTGACTAACAGTAGCATCGGAGGTAAAGGGACTGGCACCATTTTCAGGAGCATGGCCTTGAAATTCCAACTCTCTTAGTCGTAACTCGTGCTCCCTTTGTAATCTCTTCTCCCTTTTTCTGCTTCTCTTTCTGCAGCCTGTCTCTTTTCTTCTCTTTCTGCAGCCTGTCTCTTTTCTTCTCTTTCTGCCTCCAGCTTCTTCTCTTCATACTGGAGCCTTTTAATCTCTTTTTCCCGATCCGCCTCCAATGCCTTAGCCTCTTTGTCAGCCTCAATCTGCAACCTCTTAATTTCTTTTTCAGCCTCTAACTTTCTTTCAGCCTCAAATTTTCTTTCTTCACGTTCAATAAATTTGTCACATTCAGTTGTGACATAAGCAATCATAATTTGCCCCTCCATTCCCAATTCTTTAGCAGCCTGCATAGCAGCAGATCGAAACTTTGCCAGGTCTGCCATTTTCTAACAGGCAAATTTATACAATGTTTAACTAAACAATTCAATCTATGACTAATTATACTAAGGACAACCACAAGCACTGAGAGCTCAACTTTATTTATTTTCCACCCAAGAATACCTTTTTAATTTTTAAAATTCCCTGAAATGAACTACCCCCCAATATATGTGCTAGGAGAAGGTTCAAAATCCCGGGAGCGAGATCCCCAATATATGTGGTGAGTTGGGATTATATAAATATGGTTATAGGGGACTTAGTGTACTGGTTGAGATCAGCTGTGAAGGTCTCTGTATCTAATTAGTTTGGTGTATTACAGAGGACCTTACTTGCTGCCACATTTAAACCTCAATCAGACTTATTCTTGAATGTTGTGATGACTACGTTTAATGTCTAGGGTTATGATAGTGATGAATTGTACGTACACAACAATCAACAACCAGATAAACATCTAAGTTAAGATCCTCAACAATTGACAACAATATGACAGTCACAAACACATAATACTCTAAAAATTATCTTATTAAGTCAAAGGTTAAAATTTAACAAATGTATTGAGTTTCTTAATATATAGATATCCTGATCCGACTACAAAGTGAATCAGGAATCACAATCAAATGGAAACACAATGGTTATATACAAAATTTTATACAGGATCTTTGTCCTGACATATACTATTATTATAATATGAGTGTAGTGTTGTGATGTAGTATTATGAGGTAATACTGGCTTTTAGAGCTAAGTTGTTGCTTGTCATCATGACTTCATATGTTTGCACTGGTGGAAATATTATTGAAGGATTCACAGATTCTGTTTTAAAGTCTACGTCCCCTTTATTATACAAAAGTCAATTCAGGGGGATTTTTATTCAAAGGTGAGCTCTGTTCGTGCGTACAATCTCTTATCTCAAATAGCGGCTGCCGGAAAACTTTATCCTCTGCTCGCTTGCTTCTTAGTTTGCTATAAGATCCACAATGGCCGATATCTTGGGCAAGGAGTCTGCTGCCAGAGTTCTGGATCAAGCAAGGCTCAGACCATGTGCTGCTATATTAACATCAGTACCACGGTCCCTGAAATAAGAAGGTTGTGCCTCCTTCATAACTAATATATAATATATTTCCACACTGAAGTACAAAACAGTACAAACATAAAGTTCAGCGCTGTAGGCCAACTGCTAGCTTTTCATGTGACAAAATATATACACCAGTATTCCTCTCCCTAATGGTTACAACGCCTCTGCAATTCCAGCGTTAATCCCTTCCATATAATAGGATAGGTGTCATGTTACTATATGGCACTCCAATATATCTATAGGCAGTTATACTCCTCTCGGGCAAGCTTTTACATGGTGGAGCAATATCTAGGCTTTGCCTCATGTTTGCTACTGAACCACACACATACAGACATAATTTATTATTTCACATTCAATTTTCATATAAAATATATATATTAAACATGTCTAGCTTACCACAATCGTAAGGAAAACACACTAAAGATGACTTGGCAGAGTTTCAATCTGCGGTAAAGTCCAGGCTGGTATATTTATTTTATAAAAACACAGTCCTGTTCTCATCTCGATCAATGTGTACGATATGGCGTCTTCTACCAGAATTTTTCTGCCAATATCGACAGCATTGACCAATCAGTTTGAATTTTTTCAAACTAACACACAGTTGTTGTCTTTTCCCTCATTCACTTTTCATCCGTTCCTAGGCATCTACTAGCTATGCAGAGGTCAACCAATGGTCCTTCGTCTAACTAAAATGTTCAGCCAATCAAATCGTATCTAACTTGTCGGCCTCATTTCCCCCAAAGCAGTGTTTTCCAAACATGCCATTAAAAAAATAAGCAGATATGATCTTGTGCTGTCAGTCAACCCCACTATAGTATTTTGGCTATAATTTGTTAATTAATAGACTATTTGCGTAACACATAACATATTCATTGTCCGCAAGTCCTAAGGTACACGAATATATAAGTTTAATGGGGCTAAGTGGCTTCGTTCAAAATATGTATTTTTCTAGGATAGTCGTGTATTTGCTGTTACCACCGTTCACTTCCATACTAGGGGATGTCTTCTGTACTGTCAGAATAAAGTCAGGAATCAGGTGTAAAACAGTAGAATGTCATGTTTCCCAATAAGAGCTAAGATTGAGTCGGGACCTTTTGTTAAATCTTAAGTTTTTTCTTCCCTGTTTATTTGAAAAAAATCAGGCCATTCACGCGAAGTGCGAGATGGATTACTATGCGACACACAGCGAGTGGCTCAACTGCATGCGTTCCTCCGTGCATCTCTCTCTCTCTTCTAAGCCCGTCTGTCTTTCTAGGTTAACCTTGTGTGTATAATTTCATTAATGTTTAGTATTTGTATCTAGGTCATTATGCAGTTTGCATATCAAGGTCGTCTAAGAAATACAGTACCAGTTTTATTTTTAGAAACGACTGTGATTCGCGTGTATTATTTTCTATCGTCCGTGGCCGCGTTACAGTTCATGCATACAAAGTAAAAAAAAAGGATCTCTTGTTCAGCCATTATGGCGTTCCACAACGCAGGCGTACGCTATTGGGAAAGCACTGGTCTTTCACCATTCTTCTTTCTTTCTATTGTATTATTTCGTTCGGCTTTACATTTATGTTATAATTTATATATGGGTATAAGAATTTTTCGTCACAACAATTATGGCAGGCTCCTACAGTCCGTGTTATATCGTCACATATCTGGCTTATATACGAAAGGTGCCTAAACATGTTAACACCTAAGTAGCGATAACCAGAATAAAGAGATTAATTTTGATTACTCCCGTAAAATTCCTCTGCAAAAAATCATTGAACTTGCATACTTAAAATTGGCATCTTCTTACATATAGTGGCGTCCTTCTCTATTTCTTATGCCATGTAGGAGAACTGTATAACTTCAAAAATCTTGGGAGCGATAGATCCACCTCTTACTCTGACGGATTCATACAACAGAAGGCCTCGAATAAACGGTCTGCATACATTAGGGCAGCACCTATTACGTCATCATCACCTAGTAACGTAAACCTTATATCGCGTTCATTTATTATTAACATTGGTGCGAAAATACATCATGTTGGCCCCAGATAGAATTGTTACCGCGTAGATTAACTGCTAACAAAACTAAGTGTGGTCAACTGGGACAGAGATGTTATGATTAATAGATTTCATATATCTTTTCTTTATTCTACACTTGTCTTTTATCACTTTTCCCTGATCTGTTCGCCTATAAGTTAATTATTCTAGAATAACCTAGAAGAAACATTTTGAACTTAAATACGTGAGTTTACAAGTTAAAACCTGTCTGGCATTGTGTTTGCATCCAGAAGGAGACATAGTACCCATCTCACGAACTTTAAGACTAAATGCATTAACTGGGCCTATCGAGCCAGATTATATTTCTTCCCAAAATCTCATGTACATTCAGCCCTGTAGCGAGAACAATTACAAACAGTAACATTTCCGACGTTTGAACAATTGTGGTGTGATCAATCATTTTATATTGAGAGAAGTTACCAACCTGTCATTTCCTAAGTACTGGAAACCTCGAGATTCTGACATTGTGAGTCCATTTAAAATCTTACCTGAACTGATTCAAGTGACACAAACAGTAATCCTAAAATATAGTTGTAAAGTGAACGCTCGCCGGAACATTGGATGAAACCTGTATCTGCAGAGCTGGGGTTCTCTTTATCAAAAAGAACACGGAGTCACTGTGTGTGTCCTAAAGTTTGCGTCTGAATGGGCAAGACATCAAGTTTGTAGGTAAGAAAGAATGTCAGTGGCCACTGGTGAATGAACAGAGAGAAAGCAGGACTGAGTGATTCCCTTATGGTATAATTTATGCACCCACTTTGTGTTTTCTTTATGCAAGTTTGTTGCTAATGATGTTTTCCTCTTAGAATAGATTAATATATCAACTCTGTTCTTAACCGTAGAGGGAAATCCTAGACCATAGCGTATAAATCTGTGACTCTTTGGGGGCTATAACTTTTCGGCTAACGGGATCGGGGGCTCAACAGAGGGGGAAATGATTACACCTATGGGTCTATTCTTTTAGTAATACTTTAACCTATATGTATTTATGTGTGATTGATATTCAAATTTATGATTGTGGTGAATTTCTTATGATAAATACAATTTACATAAACTTATTCAAGTGTGTCGGTCAGCTCGTCCCAAAATATCTATATTCCATTGTTATAGTTTTCACGTCTGTGCGTCTAACTGTCGTCACTTATGTGTATGGGTATGTGTGGGGTATATATATATTACTATCTATATATTCTAGTAGACTGTCTGACTAATCTAGATCTGTTGTAGAGATAGGCTGACCGAGAGAAGCTTCTCGAGTTTCAGGGACAGACTCTATTATTTTCCACCATCTCGTGAAAATCTAATTCTATTATTATCTCCCACTGAGCTATCACCTGTTCTATTTCTATTCAGAAGGGACCAATCTATGTCTGAATTCCCCTGTCACTAATCTACGACATCAACATGTAAAAATACATTATAATTTTCTTTAACAATACCAAGCAATCACGTTAAACATAATTCCGAAAGCAGCAGATAACACACACACGTTGATCTTGATTATTTTATCAGAATTTCGGAATCAAATTTGGTGTTTTCGGAATCGTGCCATGTTTAATCATCGTATTTTCAACGCTGGTTTATTTCTGCACATTTTTCGTCAGAAAGTTTTATCAATAGCCCCTGAGATGGTACCTCTTCCATAACGAGGCAACCTTTATTGGTAAAACGACTCTTCCTTTCCCCAACGGCCCTCCCTCTGTCTCACTACTATCTCATTCTCTGTCTATCCTAACATTTTGTAAGTCCGCTTTTGGCCTTCTGTGCCTCCTCCCTTCCCCAGTCCCCCTATCCTCTCAAGTACTTCAGCTCGACCTTTTAAACTACTCATATATTCGCGGAAGGTCATGTTGACCACAGTTCCAGATGTCGTTAAAGTGTCAAGGTCTGACCGTGCCCACTGATCCCTAAGTGTGTTCGTGGGAAGTCTTTGACGCTGGTATTGTACTGCTCATACCTTTAAATTCAGTGGACAAAAACCCCCCCCAAAAAACACACATCATTGCCTAACATGTTAATCATGAATGTATATACCACATGTTGGCTGTTTTATTATTATGTTAATGGAAGTAGACCTTTGGTAGGAATATGTGTGTCCGAGTGTATATGACTTTTATCTGTATTTCAATTTAGCCTTGTATTTTAACAATGCGCATGATGTTGGTAATATGGTGTAAAAGGCAACGATATATATATATATATATATATATATATATATATATATATATATATATATATATATATATATATATATATATATATATATATATATATATATATATATATATATTTATATATATGTATGTATGTATGTATGTATGTATGTATGTATGTATGTATGTATGTGATAAGAGTGGATTTGGGCTGACTTCTCAAAGATGATAAGGCCACACTGTTTGACCATAATGGACGTTGCAAGTGTAAGTCCAAGTACGTTGTAATCCTAGCTCTGTCAAAATACCACCCATATCGACACCAGATATATTATAGTTGAAGATGTAGGGTGTCTTATCTGGTTTTGTTGTTGTTGCTGTGTATAGATTAGTGAGGTAGTTCACAGTGTTACAGCACATGAAATATGACATGTGAAGTCATAAAATAGGTGAACTGCTCTTGACGTTTTCATCATTTAATTGGACGCCACAAATGACAGGTACGTTACATAAGTCATAGACATCAACAGTTCAATATATTTAGCATACCAAAGTTCCTTCATGGATCTGCATACATTCTCTAAGTTGATGCAGGTAATCCTAGCTGACGATAGCCTCATAAATATCAATACTCCTCTCTGATGCTGGAAGATCAGTTGTACAAAATAAGTCCATTACTGTTCGCACGAGAATGGCATACATGGAGTACAGGTCAACCTGACCTTTATAGCAACCCTAAGTCTAACCCTCGACAAAAGGTGCAATCGCTGACATAGCGATGTTCATAGAACGTAGAACTGTTCTTCGGGCTTAATATATCCCGTGTACATATATATCGCAGGTATGAAGATACCTCAGTTGTGACTTCTAATAGAAGACCCTCTACTTCTGTAATACGTGAGCGAGCAGAGATCGACCATTGTCAACAAAATGTCAAATTATAGATTTCAAACATAAATGAGGTATTACCTTGTTTCGAAATCAACACCACAAAACACACGCCTCCAGGCGTTTTGAATCATTAAGGGAAGGACCTTGTTAGCTACACTAACTCACAAAAGGATTCCTAATTCCCTATCACAAATCACAGCGACGCTAAATCGCGTCCTGCTTCGCTCAGAACAACATCTCGAATCCCTGGGCGGAAGACGATTCGAACTCTCTTAAAGTCAGACATGCGCAGAACGCATACACCTGAGTAGTAATCAAAAACGAGACGATGGTTGAAGACATTCCAGATAGATTTTATAAGAAATCGCGCCTTATATGGACAGCAAAAGAATCCTCAACACTGGTTTCAAGCATTCTAAGAAACAGTAGACCGATACTACCATACAAGGAGAATGACCAACACATCGTTCAAAAAGTGGACCGATGAGTCCCGTCACAAGAGAAAGTAATCATCCTTGTAAAATGTACTCACAGTTTAAACAAGAGTTATCTAGCTTAGACTGTGCGAAAAAATAAGTGTACAATTCAGGCAAGTTAATATACAATGTCTTTAGAAAAAAATTATACAATGTCTTTCGAAAAATTATACAATGTCTTTCGAAAAAATTCTGTGCGTAACAGTATGTATGTATGTATGTATGTATGTATGTATGTATGTATGTATGTATGTATGTATGTATGTATGTATGTATGTATGTATGTATGTATGTATGTATGTATGTATGTATGTATGTATGTATGTATGTATGTATGTATGTATGTATGTATGTATGTATGTATGTATGTATGTATGTATGTATGTATGTATGTATGTATGTTATGTATGTATGTATGTATGTATGTATGTATGTATGTATGTATGTATGTATGTATGTATGTATGTATGTATGTATGTATGTATGTATGTATGTAATGTATGTATGTATGTATGTATGTATGTATGTATGTATGTATGTATGTATGTATGTATGTATGTATGTATGTATGTATGTATGTATGTATGTATGTATGTATGTATGTATGTATGTATGTATGTATGTATGTATGTATGTATGTATGTATGTATGTATGTATGTATGTATGTATGTATGTATGTATGTATGTATGTATGTATGTATGTATGTATGTATGTATGTATGTATGTATGTATGTATGTATGTATGTATGTATGTATGTATGTATGTATGTATGTATGTATGTATGTATGTATGTATGTATGTATGTATGTATGTATGTATGTATGTATGTATGTATGTATGTATGTATGTATGTATGTATGTATGTATGTATGTATGTATGTATGTATGTATGTATGTATGTATGTATGTATGTATGTATGTATGTATGTATGTATGTATGTATGTATGTATGTATGTATGTATGTATGTATGTATGTATGTATGTATGTATGTATGTATGTATGTATGTATGTATGTATGTATGTATGTATGTATGTATGTATGTATGTATGTATGTATGTATGTATGTATGTATGTATGTATGTATGTATGTATGTATGTATGTATGTATGTATGTATGTATGTATGTATGTATGTATGTATGTATGTATGTATGTATGTATGTATGTATGTATGTATGTATGTATGTATGTATGTATGTATGTATGTATGTATGTATGTATGTATGTATGTATGTATGTATGTATGTATGTATGTATGTATGTATGTATGTATGTATGTATGTATGTATGTATGTATGTATGTATGTATGTATGTATGTATGTATGTATGTATGTATGTATGTATGTTATGTATGTATGTATGTATGTATGTATGTATGTATGTATGTATGTATGTATGTATGTATGTATGTATGTATGTATGTATGTATGTATGTATGTATGTATGTATGTATGTATGTATGTATGTATGTATGTATGTATGTATGTATGTATGTATGTATGTATGTATGTATGTATGTATGTATGTATGTATGTATGTATGTATGTATGTATGTATGTATGTATGTATGTATGTATGTATGTATGTATGTATGTATGTATGTATGTATGTATGTATACTCGTAGATATATATATATATACTCAGCAAAAAAAAAAAATAAAAAAAAGGTAATTAACAGGTACTCGTTGGACATAAAGGGTGGCACTAGACAACGGAAAAGAAATTATGAGTGATAGGCTTACCGGGAATCGAACTAGGACCAACCAGACGGCGCCATCGTCTTGCTGTGACAGTACATCGTGAATGGACGCTGAGCCAATTTTGCACCACAAAAAAAGTGCATTATTGGCTGAGGTCACTCTCGTGACACTCACACAACTATGGTATAGGACTCGTGGACGACCCAGGCAGTTTTAAAGACGCAATCACTAATATACTGAAGCACATTAAAAACGCACCACTATTATATATACTGATGCCGAGAAGCTGGCAAAAAAAAGTGTGGGAATGGATTTTCCCCGTGTTTGCCATGCGGTAGAGAGCGAATGGCTGCTGGAATGGAAAGTGCAAGATTCAACCCATGGGTGTGTGTACAGACTACATGAAAACGATGAAAGTTACACGTGCAACACGATTCTCAACAGCTATGACCCTGAAAATGTGTACGCGTTGTGGCAGTATACTCGGTATAAAAAGGCCGTTGAGACAAAACACCCAGTACATGTGCTTGAAATGCCACGACTATCTGAAAACGACCGCCAACGAGACATTGGTATGTTGGAGACCGGAATGAGCTCGCGGGCCATTGCCAGAAGGATGAATTGCAACCACAGCACTATTGTACGTCTCAATGAACGTTACGGAACCACTGGCAGTGCCCGGGATAAACTTTGGAGTGGCCAACCACGAGTTACTACCCCTGCGCAAGATCGTCATATTGTGCTGAGTCACCTAAGGAATTGACTCTCCCGGCAAGTCAAACAGCAAGAGCAATAGTGGGTAGACATTCGCAAGTCTCTCGAATGACAGTCATACGACGACTCAGAGATACAGGCCTTACTGCAAGACGACCTTATGTTGGGCCAAACTTGACTCACAGACATCGTTAGCAGCGCCTGCAATGGGCAGAGCAACATATCAGATGGACTAGACTGCAGTTGAATGCTGTCCTATTCACAGACGAGAACAGATTCAACATATCCTTTGCAGATGGACGTATGCGGATTTAGCGACGGTGTGAAGAGCGCTTTGCAGATTGCTGTGTCAACCGATTTCGAGGTGGCAGTATTCACATTTGGGGAGGATTCAGTTTTCACCATCGCTTGCCTCTTCACGTCTTCCGTGGAAATGTTAATGCTGTGACATATCGAGATGAGGTTCTGGATGCACTGGTTGCTCCTGCGTTCACATTTTATCCAGACTTGCAGCTTCTCCAGCAGGATAACGCACGTGCATTTTTTTGTATTTTTGGTTTTCTCCCTTGCCTGCACAGAATGCAAGGAATTTCATAACAATCAAATGTACAAATTAATGACCAGCATGGATTCATAGGAAAATGAATAAAGATTCCAAATATGTAAACTTGTACACACTTATATTTACATTTCACACTCTGTTCCTGGATTATACAGGTGGTGCGTTTTTAATGTGCTTCAGTATATAATGGTGCTTCTCGCCCTTTTGGCTAAGATCAATTGTGTTGGTGCAGATCTAAGCCAGGGCCGAGATCAAACACATTTTACGCAATAAAGTCAATATACCTAACTTTGAGCCCCAGATGGGGTATTAAAAAAAAAAGTGTGCAAGTCGATATGACTTCATATTATTCAAATGCATACGAATTAAATTATACTTGACAAAGTATTAGATGAGCGCGATAACCACAGGGGCCCATTCCCATAGTTATGACTGATGGAGCTACTATAGATTCATGATACTTGGGAGTCATGACCCAAGTGCCCCCCCCCCCCCCCCTTCTTTAGAGTGTAAAGGAGAGTAAGGGCCGAAATGCTTGATTGTCGGGGGACGCTTCTGATGAAGATTGCCTCCTGTTGTATCGCTCAGTGTAGAGTTTCCTATCATCATACGCAAAGGTAACGGACCTGTGATCAATAATAATTACCTTATTCTCCTATTCTGGTGGTACGTTTAATTATTGGAGCAAGCATTAACCTAGTTAAAGACTACAACAGTGGTTATCTAAGGATAGGTATTAGAAAAAGATAATGTGCCTTTTTAGGACAAAAGACAAAGCAATTGCCAACGTTACGGCCACAAGGACTTCACCAGGGAACGGACAAAAAAGCAAGAGCTAAGTGAGAAACATGAGTAGTTCTATTCATTCTTCCTCCCCTTAGAGACAAAATGTTACGATCGAATACAGCTGTTTGTTTTTTCCAGTATGTACTTTGTCCACTTATTTTCTTTCTATCTTTGTTTCTCTTTGTCTGTTTTCATCTGTCGATACCTTTAAACAGAGAATTATAAAGTTCTAGTCTCTCTCTCTCTCTCTCTCTCTCTCTCTCTCTCTCTCTCTCTCTCTCTCTCTCTCTCTCTCTCTCTCTCTCTCATTGGAACCTCTTTAATTGAAAATGTCAATGAAAATAAAACACTAGAACTCATAACTGACCAACATTTAAGTTGGAATTCGCATGTACAAGCACTAACCAAACAAACGGCACAAAAAGTTTACCAGTTAGCTAAAATCAAACATTTTCTAGATGAAGTGGCTCGAAAAATGTTCTATACATCCCAAATACAAACACATTTAGACTATTGTTCCACAATTTGGGATGGCTGCTCCATGTCCAACACTAAAAGACTCTATTCATTACAAAAACGTGCAGTGCGCCTAGTTTCAGACAAAAACCTCACACAGTGTGTAGACCCATATACATATCTTAACATATTACCACAAAGAAAGCGCTTTCTCTTCAACAAAGCCAAATTTATTCACAAAATCTTATCACAGAATGCTCCAAAGTATTTGTGGCCTATTTTAAAATACAGCGGAAGACGCAGTCAACGCTTAAATAAATTACACATGCTCAAGCCTAGCCTCAACTTATTCAAGAAAAGTTTAACTTTTTCTGCTGCTCATCTGTGAAATAATCTTCCACACGACCTAAAACACACGCTTAGTCCATATTCATTCAATCACATACTTTTCAAATACATCATGAGTGCAGATTATATGCCACCCTAATTTAGTTATGTTCTTAAATAATTATATAACATCATATGTAGGTGGGGGTTGCTGTTTAACTCGAGAATATTAGATTTTGATTACTAGCTAGCCTGCTAGAGGTGATGATTTCTCTCTACAGACTTACAGGAATTTAGGGACAATCCTCTATGATGTTTTATTTTTAGAGCATATGGTTATTATTTGTGTTGCACCTGCAACGATTAGCTTTGGCATGATCCTTTAATAATTGGTATGATGGCTAACTGCAAACATATGATTCGTCAACAGCATTTGTGTTCAATGAAACAAATGTTTATTCAATTTCCAACAAGAACTGGGTTAAGTCAAATGGTAACCACACCAAATTTGCATAATAGCATGTTGACATTTAATAAACAAGCATAAAAAGTCAATGCATTATTTTAATGATGCAATATTCCTTATTGCATCTCGTAATCTTTTCAAGTTGCTAAAACATGGCGTGGCTCCTCTATCCTTCTAGTGTTCCTTCGTTTATTTGTTAATGTGGTCTAGATTTCACGTTTTTCTTATCTCTTCATTTCAATGAAGAGCCAAACTTTCTCTTATTCATTAGTATTCCTTAGTTTGACTTTCTCTCAGCTTAAGGACCTTCATTCTTGGTAAAAGGTTCAGATATATATGCCTGGGTTTACAATTCTTTACCCAGTTTTCGAGCGTAGCTCCGTTTCAGTTATGACTGTGGGCTCTAACAGTTATTGCATGCAATTCTTAGCACTACTTACGTTTCTCGTGAATTCACAAATCATCACATTCTACATTTCGAAGTTACACAGTTGCTTTAATTGTGCGAAGTCAATCTCCTCTATAGAATATCACTGAGCAAAGAGAATTACGTCTTGTCTCCACCGCTCTAAATTCATTACTGACTAAAAAAAATGGCTTCGTCTCTTGTTCATTCCGGGGAAAAAAAGACTCAGCCTAACCATTGGTGGGAAAATCACGTGACCAATGCTTGGCGTAAGCGAAGCTACCCTAATTAATGCTTGGCGTTACGAAGCGAAGCTTAGCCTAAAATAATGCGTGGCTTTTCGAAGCTAACCTGGTTTAATTAAACATCTGCGCCAAGACTTTTTTAATCTTCTGTTTCTATAAAAATTTATTTTATATGTTAATATAGCCTGTATCTGAAAACTTACGGTATACGCGGTTACATACAGATCCCGGGGCCCTGCAAATGTATCCCGTAGGGAGACATTTGAGTACTATCAATAACAAAAATCCATCCCCAAAAATTTCTAAGTTCAAAAAAATTTTCAGAAAAATTTAAAGTTCAAAAATTTTTCTAAGTCCAAAAATATTTCCAAAAAAATTTAATTTAATTCCTATACTGGGGTCCTATGTCTATATGAGGTCGTCTGCTATGTAAAAAAAAAACTAGTAGTGGACATCAACTTCAAAAAGTGTAACTTATTCATCACATCATAATATTTTTCACCAAATTTACAAATTGGCAACACTGCCTAACAAAATCTGCAAAACACTCATAAGGTCATCACTAAAAAAATGTGACGAGTGGCAACACTGGGGAATGAACAATAAACTATCTTATTTGCAGAACTTGGCTGGATTATCATAATCTATTACATTTCATTCAAAAATATAGTTGATTACATTCCTTGGATGTGGTGGGGGTGTTATCTCTTTTCTGTACTGTTATTTGCTCCATATTAAAAGCCTGCAAGTACTAAAAAAATTTTTTTTTTTTTTTTTTTTTTTTTTTCTAGTGAATGAGCCACTTGCTCATTATTACATGTAGAAAACATCTCTAAACATAATATGCATATTTATCATACGATAATACAACCAGCATCATTTTTATAAGTAATCATTTTTCACAATAAAAGCATTAAAACCTCATGGCTTATCCTTATTTATTTATTTGTATGTTTCCTTGTTATAGACATTTTCCAAATGGTAAGTGTATAAACTCGTTCTAAGTCCGTCACTGTAGAAAATGTTCTATATTACATTTTTTTTTTTTTTTTTTCTTCAAAATATGTGATGTTTGTCTCTAATATCCGTACGTCTGGTGGTGATCCTGTCCATTAGTCAGTTATTTCTAATCATTCCTTCTTTTCTGTCAATACAGTATTTTTTTTTTTTTTTGAACTCTTCCCTAGAAATATTTATATATATATATATATATATATATATATATATATATATATATTTTTTTTTCAAAGATCTTCTTTGACTTGCCATACATCAATTTTCAAACATCAAATTATTCAGCAACCAACAGACGAATGTGTTACTATCATTTTATGAAATATAAGGGAAAAGAAAAATATAGTTTCCAAATCATCATGAATTTTCTACATTGGGTTCCGTATTACTTTATTTTCTCTTTTAAGACAACTGCTTATACTTTTGACAATATGTATCCATGTTGTCACTCTCGAGGCATCCTTGTATACAATTTATATTTGTCTCTTTTTTTTTTTTTTTTTTTTTCATAACACCAATGTATCATTTATGGTGTACCAATATCATTGTATCTATTCTAGTCCTCCTGTTATCTTGAGAATTCATCCTTAGTAACTCCCTATGTACCTTATCTAGCAATACATTTATGCAAAACACATCAAACAATTATTTATGGAAACATTTAACTGAGATGTAAGAACTTTTGACAATATGAGATGAAAAAAAAATTTTGGGGTCATCACTCAAAAAATGTGACATAGAAAGGAAGAAAAAATATTCAATTGATCGTGAGGAATCTACAATATTCTTATAAGACAAAGTTCCTTGCACTCTGACTACTATTTAACCATATTATTTCTGGTTATCCTTGCATACAGTGTACCATTTCCATTTCCTTTATAAGTCCAATTCATCGCTCATGGTGCTCCAATATTTTAAAATGTGGATCCTTCCTATTCCTCTTATTCTGTACTGGAAATATATCCTTATTAATTGTCCATGTACTATATCTGTGACATGTCTGTCCTTGGGATAACGTTATTTTCTTATCCAATATCCTCGGGGTGAGCAAATCTCAGTATGTCCAATTTCATCAACCATTTATTTATTTTCTCTCCTGTAATTCTGGGTATGTTATGAGTATAGTACATTGTCAATTTATTCTAACTATCTTACAACATTCTGTAATTCGTGATAAGGAATAGTCATTTGTTATACAACAATGTTCATATTACAAAGGCAATGAGCAAAAATCAAAAAAAAAAAAAAAAAAGATATCTTCTCCAAAAATGCGGATGTATCTCTATTTCCTTTACCTCTGGGTGTAGCAATTATTCAGTCATTATTTTTTTTTCTCCATTATTTAATCTCCATTTTGTGTCCTTAGTACCTGTGGTTCCATGGGATTATCATAATTCATTTATGTCTCTTGTCTACTGATAATCCTTCAATAATGACTTCAAATATGGTCCTCATATGTGCAACAATCATCTGCTCTGATTTGTTCCATGGTATTCATCAAATATTCTATTATATCCTTGTCTTATCTCGTAACCACGAAAGACTAAGATTATTCCTCCTCCAATGTTAATGTGGGGGATTTTGTGCATCAACATTTCAACAAAATCTCAGCTGTGACAACATAAAGTTTCACCTTAATATAAAATGTCATCTTCATCATACATAACCTGTTGCTTCTTCATCTCATGTGTCATTAGTGGTTATCATGCGGTAATGGGGTATTTCATTTGCTAGGTCAGCATGTGCAAATGCTATTTCTTTAACATGGGCAAAGGCATCATCAACAAATAGGTGCAATTTGTTCAATCTGGGGTTAGCATATACTAATGCTCTCAAGGGATTCTTCATTTGCAGAAATTCAGCATGCGCAAATGTCATTGGGGTATTTGTGATAGGCAGTAAAATTTTTGACAGTACTAATATACATCTGGGTCTAAAATAATAATGTACATTTGAAATAATCCTGTGGAGAAAAATAGCATAACCTACAATACTAGTTTTGGGTATGAATTATGTGCTGTTGAGAGATGTCATAGTATGAACAGTATGATTGATCAAGGTGATAGATATAAAGGAGTTTAGCATAATATAGATCAAAGAAATATTAGTATGGGGTAAGAAAACAAAACTACTGGTGTACAGTGTCTGCATGAAAATACAGGACTCTGGATCTGCAAGGACAAGAAGTCTGGTGAATGAAACATGGAATATGATTCGTTTCAAAAGTAGAGATCAATGTTACAACAGAATAGTATGACACATGTGTTATAGGTAAAGTTGTGTAACATTCTGAATATCAAAAACTGTCTGACTAATAAGGGTGTCTGTAAACAAAGAACATTGTATCATCTGTGTCATCTTTATTTCAATAATCCAAATAAAATGTCTAACTAGAATCCTCCGTGGGCTGGTCTTGATTTCTTTCTGGGCATCATTATTCTAAGGCTGGAAAAAATAACTTTCTCAGTGAGGCTTTGACATCTTAGTCTGTAAGCAAGTCATTTGAACTGTCCAAGACTGAAAATAGAGTACATGGGGAGAGTTAGTACATTGTTAAAAATTAAGTGCACATTCGCGGTGACGGTACATGGGATGGCATGTACATTGAAGACTTGAGGGGCGTGTGTCTCAGCAAAGTTTTAGTAGTTCCTTCAGTTTCTCTGCCATCTCTAACCTTGCAATGTCCCGACTGCTTAGGCGAGCATCATACTGAGTAGCAGTGGTGACGGGTGTGATAGGCGACGACACTGCATTTGCTGATTGTTGGGACACTGAGGACATTGACGAATGCGGTGATGGCTTAACATCTTTTGATTGCGGTGATGGTTTCACTGTGGTAGGGGTTTGTATGGCTGGAACATCTGTTGGTTTTGAGGCAGGTATATGTTTCGCCTTGATTTTTCTTCTGACCTGGTTGTGCTGAACGTTAGCACCGGTTACAATGGGCACAGTAATTTGCACACTGTTGTTTTTGACTAGTTGAGATGAGGCTAACACTTCTCGGCTTGGTTTTGGAACATGATTGCGTTTCTTCAGAATCTTTCGTCTGATATAGTTGTGCTGTATACGCGGAATTTTGTTGCTAGGGATTGAGTCATCAGATTCTGTTTTATAGGCGCGTTTGACGCTGGAGCTGACTGGTACAAATAATGTACTATCCGCATCACTGGTTTCAATGGAACTAGCTGTATCAATGTCTGTTTCTTGTTGGTATAATTCTACCATTTTTCTGTCATTATGTTCGTTGGGGTCTGACAAATCTATGCTGTCTTGTTCTGTTTCGTCTCCATAAAGATCGCTGGTATATGGTTCAACAATCTGCTTGGGTATAGTTTCTTCAGGATCTGATTGTTTTGAACGAGCAATCTTGTTCTTGTGGTATAGCAGTGTTTGGTTTTCACTAGTGTTAAAACTAGAACTGCCTGAACTGGGGGTGTGATAGGTATCAGCTGACGATTTATCACTGCGGGAGTAAGTTTGAGTGTGGATATAAGGTGCTTGGTTGTTGTCATCGTGTGACGTCTGAGGCATTATTTCTTCATTTCTAATGCGCAGGTCTCTGTCCTGGAGTCGATTACGCAATTCAAGTGGTGGGATATCTTCTTCGCTTTCGGACGAGTCTCGTTGTTGTCTTGCTCGATGTATTTCATCTGTGGGTGGTCTGGGTATGTGGTCGTCTTGGTAAAATTCAGAGTCTGTCGTCTCTGACTCTGATATGTCAGACGAATCTGTGCTGGATGGATTATAATTTAGGGTGGCTTTTCTGACTGGTCTTGTATTTGTCGTCAGAGGCGGAATGGGCCGGTGATTATCAATTTTTATTTGTTTTACGTGAGCTTTTGTTTGGTGTTGTTTCTCTTCATTCCAAATAATGAAGTTTACAGGCGTAGTTTGTTTCATGATTTTGTAGCCATCTAACCATCGGTCATCGAATTTTGAACTGCGTACATGTTTCTTGTAGTATACTCTGTCTCCTATTTTGTATGTTGGTAGCTTGGCTGATTTATCATGTTGTTTCTGTTTCTTGTGAAATGCCTTCTGCGTATTTCGTTGTGCAATCTGGTGAGCTTTATACTTTTCTTGAAGGATTATTTCGATGGGGTCTTCTCCCATGTATTTTCTTTGTGGGGGAAGTAGGTTGTCTAACGGAAAGTTTGGTTCTCTTCCGTATAGCATGAGAAAGGGTGACATTCCTGTGGTATCGTTCACGTTTACTCGGATGGCTTCAAGAGCTTGGTTAATGTATAGGTCCCAGTATTGGTGGTTCCCCTTGATATATTTGCTAATAATATCATGTAGGGTGGCGTGCATGCGTTCATTTCTGCCATTTGCATTTGGGCAATAATAAGTGGTTGTAGTATGCTCAATATTCAGCTGGTGTAAGGTGGCTTTAAATGGGTTACCTATAAACTGTTTACCGTTGTCTGAAATGATTCGTTTTGGACAGCCATGCCTGGGAATGAATTCTTGTAAAAAAATTTGCGTGATGGACTGCGATGTGGCATCACTGAGTGGGTAACTTTCTGGCCAAACAGAGTATTGGTCAACTATGTGCAGGAGGTATTTGTTGCCTGATTGGGTGAGTGGGTAAGGACCTGATAAGTCAATGCTCACTGTTTGCATGGGGTAATGTAATGGGAAGGTTGCATTTCTTGAAGGGGAATTAAATGTGGCTTCATGTTTCTCAATTTACATGTTCTACAGGTGGCTACATATTCTGTAATGTCCTTGTAGAAAGTTTGCCAATAATACCTTTTCTTTATGACATCAATTGTTTTGTCTCTTCCCATGTGCCCGTTGTTATCATGAAACTGTAGCAATACTTCTGGGACTAGATGTGCTGGAATGACTTTTCTTAGTGTCCCTTCTTGTTTCTGATCAATATAGTATAGAATTCCATCCGTTGGGTGTACTGTAAAATCTTTACTTTTTGTTGGGTTTTCTTTCACGTATGTGAGCAGCTTGACAATTTCTGCATCTTTCGCTTGTTCTACTCTCATGTCAAACATCTCTTGGCTTTCTTCTTCTACTTGAGTGGCGGAATCTGAGGTACTTCTTCGACTTGATGAAGTAATTTCATTAATTTCTTTAGCATTATCGTCAATCTCTGAGGATGTGCCATCATTTTTGACTCTATTTGTTTTCACTTCAGTTTCATCATCATATTTAATCCTGGATAAGAGGTCTGCACAGGTGTTCATTTCGCCTGGGATATGTTCGATAGTGGTGTCGTAGGACTGTAAATTCATTGCCCATGTCTGTAACTTCTTTGGCTGTTCTTGTGTTTTGGTGAGCCAGTTAACCAAAGGTTGATGATCAGTTCTTATAATGGTTTTTAGTTCCTCTGACGTAAAAGTCAAACTTTTGTACTGCATAGTGAATAGCATATGCTTCTTTCTCAGTGGTGGTCCACCGTTTTTGTGACTTTGACAATGCGTGGGATAGGAATGCAATGGGTTTCTCATTTGGAATGTTTGGTAGGATGGGTGTTTCATCTTCTAGTACAGGTTGGACCAAACAAGCACCAATTGCGTTATCTGAGGCATCGGCGTATAGTATCATGGGCTGAGAAATATCTGGATGTCCAAGCAGTGGGATGGTGGTTAGGGCATTTTTTAGATACTCAAAAGGATCTCTGGCAGTCTTCTGTCCATTTGAAGCGTGCATACTTGCGGGTAAGGGCTATCAAAGGCTCTGCTGCTCTGGAGAAATTGATGATGTGGCGTCTATAGTACCCTATTGTACCAATAAATGAGCGTGTTTGTCTCACCGTCTTGGGGCTAGGCATTTCTCTTATGGCTTTGACTTTATCTTCATCAGGTCTGACGCCATGTCTATTGATGACAAAGCCTAAATATTTTGTTTCTGTCTTTAGAAACTCACACTTCGACAGTTTTAACTTTATTTGGTGATGCCTGAGTCTATCAAACACTGTTTCAACCTTGCGGAGGTGGTCTTCCATCGTGCCTGCGGTATGTATCAGGATATCGTCTATGTATGCCAGGGCAAATGGATGTAGACCCTTTAACACTTCATCCATGAGTGACATATATGTTGCTGGAGATCCTTTTAGACCAAATGGCATAACATTCCAAAAAAAAACTTCCCATATGTGAACAGAATGTGGATTTCTGTTTTGCCTCAGGTGTCATGGGGATGCACCAAAAGCCTGACCTTGCATCAAGTGTGGTAAAGTATGTAGACTTTCCTAACGTCGCAAGTAGATCGTCTATCCTGGGGAGGGGGTAGGAAATGACTTTTGTGATTTTGTTAAGGGCACGGTAGTCGCAGCAAAAGCGACTGGAGCCGTCTTTCTTTGTTACGATCACTATGGGTGAGGACCATTGGGAACGGGATCTTTCGATGATTCCTGCCTGTAGCATTTCATTTATAGACCTTTCCACGAGTTCTCTATTTTTCAAGGGCGTATGATAGGGTTTCATATGTATTGGCTCCTCTGTGGTTGTTTGAATGTCCATTGTGACAGTGTTAGTTCTGCCTAATTCCATGTCATTGAGTGCGAATACATCTTGGTGCTTTTCTACAAACGTTTTCAAACGTTGCTTATTATCTTCTGTGGCATTCAGGGTTGCAAGTAACTGAGCTATTCTCTCTCTGTATTTATGATCTGCTATGATATCTCTGGTCTGTCTTGATGCCTCCGTTTCATTCCCATAATTTTGGGACATTTTTCTTGCATCTTGTGAAAATCTCTGCTCCTGGTATGTGGCTTTCTTTTGCGTAGTTCTTTGCCGTTCATTGGGCTGTGCTTGGTACTGTCTCCTCTGCCATGTACTGTGTGCATTTCCATTTGTCACTGCATTTACTGTATATTCATTTCTTATTATATTTCTGGGGTAGTCGTTGTTGTGCCATTTTTTCTGATTATTTCTGTCGTAACTGCGCTTATCCGCGTACGTTACTGTATTTCTTCTGTTTGTGCTATAGGGCTGTCTTCTTTCCCTGGGCGAAAATTTTTCATTCTTTCTGTTTCCAACTTTGCTGCTATAGTATCCTCCTGTGGTATAGTCATATAAGAATTCTTCCTTTTCTTCGGAAATTTCAATTGGTTTTGGGACTTTATCATATCCACCTGTTTTTGAGTTATATTGATACTCCATGGGGCATGTATCACTGTCTTGTCGCTTTGGATATCCTCCTGGCAAGACAATTTCTGTTTCTCTGTTACTCTGTGATATACAGCACTTCATCTTTTCTCTTGGTGTGCTGGGGCGCAAGAATGAGTAATTATAGTCATTTTCATACTGTGGCCTTTCTCTTCTTATGTATGGACTGGTTCGTTTCTGCCATCTGGGTAGGGTATGCTGTGGTGTGTAACATGACTGTGACTGATGTTACTGCCTTTTTTCTGCCTTATAACTGTTTACTTTCCGTGTACTATGGTTATTTGTACTGCGATTTCGTGCATTATGTCCAGTGGGAGTGGTTGAGACAATTTGTGGATGGTCTCTATTGGTTTTGGTTTGTCTTATTGTTGACGTATCCACTTGCGCTACAACTGTGCCTCTTTTTATAGTGGTAGTTTTTCCTGACATATTCAATATCATGATGGGGAAATCTCTGGACTTCGAGACTTCAGCGATTCCCTCTGTAATTTGCAACAATGGGTCATCAATAATGCTTTCTTCTGCTAGGGGCTGTACTTGAATTGATTGCCCTGGTGTTATGTACTCAGAATTTTTTACTCTGCCTTTTGCTATGACCAGGGAGTTTGGAGCCACCGTTATGGGAGCTGTAATCCTTACTAAAGACGCTATGTGGATATCGTCCTGGAGATCTATGTACGTATTGTTGACTTTGATTTTGTGGAGGTCATAGTATATTCGAACTTTGTGTTTGTTAAAAAAATCTCTCCCTAGGATAAGATTTCTAGACATTCCTTTAGTAATGACAAATGGGTGTTCAAAATTTGTTTCGCCTAAGGAAAATTTTAGCCATGCTGTCCCAACTGAATTTAGTCTTTGTCCCGTGACTGAAGCTAGGTGTGTTTTGGACGGTTGAAATCGTACTAAGTGTTGGATCCTCTTGAACAGCTGGAACCTAATAAGGCTGATGGATGCTCCTGTATCTACCAGTGCCCTATATTGTTGGCCCTGTATAGACATGATGCAGGAACTGGGGTCCGGATGTATTTTAGTTCCATCATGCAACATTTCTTCATATTGTATTTTACTGGATGGGCCCACTTGACAATTTCTGTTCTGTGTTGTTTCTTTTGTTTTGGACCAGTTTCTGTGATTGTTGCCCTCACTAACGGTCCTGTTTAGTGAGTGGCGCGGCCGTTTCCCTGACGCATGAGGGGTTGAGGTGCGCCTCTGGTATACTGATTTCTGGTGTAATCACGTGGGGGTGGTGCGGGTTGTTGTGGTTGGTAACCTCCTCTTCTGGGTGGTGCATGATTGTAATTTGCTCTACAGGACTTGTAACCATGTCCGAGCCTACCGCATGTAAAGCATCCGTTTGTATTGACATTATTGACGTCGTTTTGCCTCTGTGTGGGGGGTCTATAATTGCGGGGTCTATCATCACGTATTCGTGGGCGAGTCCATTGCCTCCTGGTATGGTCAACTTCCATAGGCTCATGCTCATCATAGTCCCTATATTCTGGTCGGGGTTCCCTACCTGCTCTTTGTTGGAACCTTCGGTGAAGATTTTCCTCCTGTATTGCTGCTTGGATTGTTTCAGCAATAGTCTTGGTGTCTTTTCTAATAAGATGCCTTCTGATATTTTCCGCTCTAAGGCCATCGGCAAATATCCCCACTAACTGTATTTCTACATCAGGTGTGGTAGGGATTTCTCCGCAAAATGCCTCTTCTGCCATATTGAGGAATCGATCTCCAAAAAGTTGTACCGATTCATCTCTTTCCTGTTTCATGCTTCTAAGGACTGACCAAGCATGCATTTTGTCTATGATTTCCCCATATCTCTGGGTGAGCTCTTTTTTTAGGGACTCGTAGGTTTCTGTGGGGTACTGCTGGGACCTCCTTCTTAAAAAATCAGTCACGTACGAATCAGAACCTAACAGAGCGATTTTCTTTTTCTCTTCATCCGTTGTTGCCTCTGCTAGTGCCGCAAATTTATCCATGTCGGACAACCATCTTCTGAAATTTTTTTTGTTTCCATCAAACGGCTGAACAATGGATCTAACCTGTGTGAATTTCGCGTAGTTGTCATTTTTCTGTAGGGTTTCAGTAATTTGCCGTAGCGCTATTATTGTTGGTCCTTCCATATTTTGTCTGTCCTGGGGCTGCAGTGGTTGTGCTTGAGCGAATCTGTTTTCCTGTTGCTGCTGCTGTTCTACCCCAAGTTGCTGGAAATTTTCCATTAATTGATCCATCTTCGCTTCTGCTCTTTTGTAGAGGACTGGTCACTAGGCAACAAGTTGCAATGTGTTTTCCTGCTCAATACCTTTTTTTTTTAATGAGGACTGATCACGGGCACCAAGTTGCAATGTGTGGCCGGGCAGGGTAGTGGGGGTTGCTGTTTAACTCGAGAGTATTAGATTTTGATTACTAGCTAGCCTGCTAGAGGTGATGATTTCTCTCTACAGACTTACAGGAATTTACCAGGTTCGGGGACAATCCTCTATGATGTTTTATTTTTAGAGCATATGGTTATTATTTGTGTTGCACCTGCAACGATTAGCTTTGGCATGATCCTTTAATAATTGGTATGATGGCTAACTGCAAACATATGATTCGTCAACAGCATTTGTGTTCAATGAAACAAATGTTTATTCAATTTCCAACAAGAACTGGGTTAAGTCAAATGGTAACCACACCAAATTTGCATAATAGCATGTTGACATTTAATAAACAAGCATAAAAAGTCAATGCATTATTTTAATGATGCAATATTCCTTATTGCATCTCGTAATCTTTTCAAGTTGCTAAAACATGGCGTGGCTCCTCTATCCTTCTAGTGTTCCTTCGTTTATTTGTTAATGTGGTCTAGATTTCACGTTTTTTCTTATCTCTTCATTTCAATGAAGAGCCAAACTTTCTCTTATTCATTAGTATTCCTTAGTTTGACTTTCTCTCAGCTTAAGGACCTTCATTCTTGGTAAAAGGTTCAGATATATGCCTGGGTTTACAATTCTTTACCCAGTTTTCGAGCGTAGCTCCGTTTCAGTTATGACTGTGGGCTCTAACAGTTATTGCATGCAATTCTTAGCACTACTTACGTTTCTCGTGAATTCACAAATCATCACATTCCACATTTCGAAGTTACACAGTTGCATTAATTGTGCGAAGTCAATCTCCTCTATAGAATATCACTGAGCAAAGAGAATTACGTCTTGTCTCCACCGCTCTAAATTCATTACTGACTAAAAAAATGGCTTCGTCTCTTGTTCATTCCGGGGAAAGAAAGACTCAGCCTAACCATTGGTGGGAAAATCACGTGACCAATGCTTGGCGTAAGCGAAGCTACCCTAATTAATGCTTGGCGTTACGAAGCGAAGCTTAGCCTAAAATAATGCGTGGCTTTTCGAAGCTAACCTGGTTTAATTAAACATCTGCGCCAAGACTTTTTTAATCTTCTGTTTCTATAAAAATTTATTTTATATGTTAATATAGCCTGTATCTGAAAACTTACGGTCAGTCCACATCTCATCTATATGTCAACCTTTCTTTTCCTCTTCCGCTCGTTATTGTCTATGTGAATAATTTATTTTATATCCACGTAGTATTGATATATAATGTAATGTATGTGAGAATGTACCTGCGTAGCACTGTACTTTTGAAATATGTAATGTATTTGTTTGCTTAAGTGTGATGATGTGTATGAGAATGAGCAGATATACATTTTGACAGCTCCAAGATGTGTCCTGCTACAGAAGTGCGTAAGAAATTATTATTATTATTTCATTTTCCCTCAAGAATGTACGGATATAAGCGAGAATGTGTTTTTGTAATTTGTGTATTGATGTTTAATGACACATTCAAAAATGCAGATTAATTGTTGATGAACACATGTGTGAGTGTCGGGATACAGAATGAAAGATAAAGGGCTGGATGGTCGGACAGACAAAGTTCCCTAATTCTTTACCCTTTTAAATAAAGTTATGTCCATCTATCTCTCCTACTGATTCTGATCTCGGGTTAAGGAGGGCAAAGAAATAACACCAAGTCTCACCTCATTCAATAGCAGACTGTCAAATACTTCATGAGTTCTGATACCTTACTTACTTACTTAGTCGTTCCCCTTCTACCGTGAGGTGTAGAGGTTTGGAAGAGAGAGCGCCAGACCATTCTATCAGCTGTCTTCTTCCTGGCCTGGTTCCATTCTAGTCCTCGGTCCTTCAAAGATTGTCTAATGTTGTCCTCCCAGCGGACTCTGGGTCGTCCTGGAGGTCTGGATCCCTGGCTCTTTGTTTCCCATGCTTGTCGTGGTAGCCGATCTTCTCCCATTCTGCAGACATGGCCAAACCATCTTAGTTGGGACTGTTCTATTTGGGTCTGCAGCGGATGGGATTTTAGGCCTTGACGGATCGTCTGGTTGCGGACCATGTCTCTTCTTGTTACTTCAACCACTTTCCTCAGATACCTCATTTCTGAGGTTTTGGATCTGGCTTTTGTGGGTTGTAGTCATTGCCCACGACTCGCATCCATATGTCAAGACTGGGACATAGGTGGTGCGGTATACAGCCATCTTCGTTTTCTTACCAACCTCTTTCTTGCTGAGGAATCCACGATTTATGGCCTGAAAAAGTCTCCCAGCCGCTGCTTTTCGAGTGGCCAACTCTTCTTTGATGCCTCCCTTTCGGTCTATAATAGCTCCGAGATATTTAAAGTGGTCGACCTGCTCCAGGACCTGTTCTCCCCAACTTAATCTGATGTTTTCTTTCTTCTCGTGATATCACCATGGATTTTGTTTTAGAGTGCTTATGACCATCCCTCTCTTCTCCAGCTCTTCCTTCCAGACTTGCAGGTTGGATTGGGAGATGTGCCTCTGATTTAGCAATCAGGGCAACATCATCAGCAAATGCCAGCTCCGAAATATAGACCTGTCTCATCTTCCAGTACCCCACTGAATACTTTCTTGTTCTCTCCTTACATGCCTTGATGACATCGTCCATAAGGAGTATGAAGAGGTAAGGTGATAGGATATCACCTTGTCTTACACCAGTGGTGGTTCTGAACTCTTCTGACTTATGGTTTGTGTTGCGTGATAAATTCTCGCAACATCGTTTTGTTTCAATGTCTGTTTTATAACGCAAGGGCAACAACTGCTTGGAATTTATAGTCACTTTTCTCGGTAAGCATTTGTCTTCTCGCGTTGGTATCGAATGCAGTTAAGTTTGAGCTGTGGTCATTTTTGCGCTGGACTGCGCATGACTTGTTTTGTTGTTTGGTCGATCGGTTTCCGCCCACGACTAGTGGAGTGAGCGATTTGGAATGGCGAAAGAGATGCCTCGTTGAAGAGGGGATCTCCGCTATTTTTTGTTCTGTCAGGGATGTGTAGTCCTCTTAATGGATATTTCGTTTATTCGAGATAATACCTCTAGTGTTTCCCACATGTCGGGAGGCGTGATATTTCTGTGTATTTCATGAAAGCAAGGTAAATTGACTTTTTCATTAACTCTATCGATTTTGGGTCGTGAGCGATTTCGATTCATAGCCTGTCTCCGAAAGTCGTCGCCACGAGATGTTTTTTCCTAGCTCACATGTCGCTGCATTGTACTGCATCGGTTGATGCATGTACCAAGGACCATTACTTGCTACTTTGTTAAATGAATTAGGTTTGGAAAACCTTTATTATCTAGAGGATATTTTTGTGGACATTATTTATACTTCGGCAGACGTGTCTGTCTTGCTGAAGTCAAATTAAGGAGAGTGAACTGATCTCATACATCTGGTTATCTCCTGGCTGTTATAGAAAAGGATGGAGTTTTCCACCTGACTACATTTACAGCACTATGAAATATAACATGCATCTGACTCATCATTGTAATGCTGTCTACCGTCTATTGCTGTATTGAATGTTGCTGTGATAATGACTGTTTGATGTGCCTACACATTTGCGTAACCATTTTGTCACTGTGGCGTCCACAATAAATAATGAAGAAAAACGTCAACGGCTGTTTCAAGACTCATTGACTTTATACGTCGTGAGTTTACTGACGTCCTATGTGGATTGCCCTGTTATTGTTGTATGAACATTGTTTTGACTGAACACATCTACACACTACACAAAACCAGACATGCGGATACCATCCATCATCATATGGCATCACGCATCATTTGGTGGCCATAAGCTGGTTTGATTCTGGTACTAGCAAACACGGGGTCCCTTACCCACTTCATTTTCAACAAGAATTCATCAGCATCCTTCAAGAAATTAACATTCTTCAATACAGTCAACATCTTCAAAATTTTCAAAGTACTCGGCGTTGCCCGGTAAAAGTCAAAATTTCAATTTTTTTGACGGAAACAAGAATTTGACAGTACCCGGCGTTGTTACATGTTGCCGGATAACTCGGACTGCTGTTATCTTTTACGCAAGTCAAGCAAGTTGCTGCTGTCAAGGTTCCAGTGCTGTCGTTTTTGTGAAGGTCAAGTGCCGGTTGAAACGGGTTGTTTTCTGAAGAAGGCCAAGTACCGATTTCCATCAACTTACTTTTGGATTAGAAGGTCAAGTGCCGAAACAACTCAACACACAGTACTTCAGAAGCTCTTGTACCATCGTGTTAGCAGTGGAAGCAGTTCAGATGTGCCATCATCGTTGGAGCTTCGCTCTTTAGGACGTTGATTGACATCCGTTTTTCTGCTGTTCGACGATTGGAAGCCTATAAGTTAAGTGGCCTGTTTGTATGTAAACTGTGCCCTTATACTTCTGCTGAGTCTTCTGTGTATCATCTCATTCTATATGTTATATGTCTATATGTTATTTGTATATTTATATGTTTATATTTCAGCGGGTTCTCGGTTGGGTGGTGTCTCCGTTAGATTATGCCACGTCATAGAGGTCGTCTATTGTGAGCGTTTTCTGTAGGGTTTGCAAATTTCCGATACTGGAATTTGCTAAGCGACTTCTGTTGCTATTTATGTTAGCTATGATGACATGTTTTAATATTGTTTTCGTTATTATTTCGCATTCTTTAGTTTTGTTTTGATTTGTTTGTATTTGTTAGCCTACTCTTGTCTATAATTTAGTTTCATACAACATTTTTGTTTATACACTGTGGTGTCATGTATTTTGTTTAATTCTATCGCAGATATCGTCACATTTTTTTGTGATATTTCATTAATTTCTGCTTTATTTTTAGTTGATTTCTGCGAAAGTTTTTGTATTGTTGCTGATCTTTGTTATTGTTTACATTGTTATTGTTTACATTGTTTGTATTGTTTACATTTTCAATGTTTACATTCTGCATGTGTTTACATAGTCATTGTTTACAGTTATAGTAATTAGTTAATGGGCTATGCTAATGCACTGTTACTACTACACTGATGATAAATGAATGATGAATAGTGTCGTGCACTATTGAATGAGAAGTGCACTTATGATCAAGAATTGAGTGCTGATATTTCATATACAAGTTCTTTGATTGGAGACTTGTTTCCCACAGAGACTGGGATAATATAAGGTGATGTGAATATACAAGTGTTTAATTAAGACTTGTTACACTTAGGTTTGAAATAAATTAGTTAATTATTTCAGGTTTTGGACTCATATGTTAGACAACATGTCTACATTTGAGCACTTTATTGAGCAGGGTAAATTGCTTGGCAAGACTGGTGATAAGTTAGAAGAATTTGCAACTGCTCGATATGATAAAGCAATGGAAGCTGAACAAAAGAAACTGCATATGGAAGCTGAACAAAAGAAACTGCAGATGCAGGTGGATGAAAAAAGATTCCAAATGGAAATGGAAAAACAAAAAAGGGAATCAGAAGCTGAGGAAAGAAAACTCCAGCTACAGCTAGAAGCTGAGAATAAAAGACTTGAAAAAGAGGCTGAGAATAAAAGACTTGAAAAAGAGGCTGAGAATAAAAGACTTGAAAAAGAGGCTGAAAATAAAAGACTTGAAAAAGAAGCTGAAAATGAAAGACTTCAAAAAGAGGCTCAGGCTGAGGAAAGAAGATTACAGAGAGAGTCTGATGAGAGGAAAGAGAAAGCAAAAATGGAACATGAAGAAAAGGTCTTAGCTTTAGAGTTGGAAAAATTGAAATTGACAAGCATGAGTAATGGTAATGATTCAAACAAGGGTTCATCTTCTGGTAAGGCTAATAATGATACTTTTAAGATTAAGTTACCAACATTTAGTCCTTCCAGTGATGACATAATGTTCTATCTGGACAGATTTGAACAAGCATGTACAGCTCATAACATAGACAAAGCAAAATATGTTTATCAGTTATCAGGGATACTGACAGGTAAAGCTCTAAGTATATTAAATATGGTGGATGAACCTGACAAGAACAATTATGAGGTTGTCAGGGCCGCTTTGTTAAAGAAATATCAGCTTAACGAAGACGGCTATCGTCTACAATTTAAAAACATGTTACCTGAAAATGGAGTTGAATTCTCCGAGTTTATTGCAAGAATACGCATTACTTTCTCACGATGGGTTGAACTATCTAAGACGGAAAAAACTTATGAAGGACTTATGGACTTAATACTTAGAGACAAAGTCATGTCGTCTGTCAATGAGTCTTTCCTTGCTTTCCTTCATGAACGTAAACCTAAAACAATAAAAGAAATGGAAGATTTCTGTTGCCAATACGTAACTGCGCACCCACACATAACCATGGGTAACTCTAAGGTGAAAGAAGGTTTACCAGTTGCTTCGGCAGCTCCGTATGGTCAAAACTTTGCTCGTAGATCCCAACAAAATTTTGATAGAAAGGGTAGCGGTAATTTCTGTCAAAATCATGGAAATCAATTTCATGGTGATTCTTCTTCGAAGAATTGGAGACAGCCTGATAGTACTCGTTACTATCACCCTAATAATTATAGGCATTTCAAAAGAGGATATGGTAATAGAGGTTATTCCTGCCGAAGACCTCAGAACCAAACAAATAGATGTTCGCATCAATGTGAACATGATAGTAATCGTGGAAACTGGAATTCGAACCAGGATAACAATTACAATAGAGACAATAATAACTGCAGAGATAATAATAACTTTGATAACTTCAGAGGTAATAATAGTCGGGGTAGATCTCAACACAAAAAAAAGAGATATCAGCAGGCTAATGCTGTACAACAGGAAACTGAGGGAGCCTGTAATCATGGTGTTGATAATAAAAACTTTGACGCTGTCACTGGTTCTGCTTTTGACTTTGAGAGAGCAAACAAATGCCCCAATGCAGTACTTTATTCGAACCGGGTACCATAACTACTTTGAGTTGTGGTCACCCACTTCCCGCTCTTCCTGCTGCTGTTGCGCATGACGGGAGGGGTTCTTTAATCCTACATAAGGGTCTTGTTAATGATACTCCGGTCTCACTACTTTTCGATTCCGGATGCACCACTATTGGTGTTAGACAATCGCTTGTAGATCCATCTTGTGCTACAGGAAGGGTTATTAAATGTGTCACATTTGGCGGCACTCTAGAAAAATATCCTACTGCTGTAATTCGCATTGCCACTCCTTTCTTTACTGGAGATGTGCATGCTTGTCTCTTACCTAATCCTATTGCGGACCTTATTATTGGTCGTATTCACGGAGTTAGGGAGTGTACCCCACAGCAGATTACTGCTTGGGAAGATAATAACATGCAAGCTACAAATGCAGTAGTTACAAGAGCACAAGCTCTACAAACACCCGAAACTTCACTGAATAGTGATAATGAAGTTGATAGCCAAGATAGTCACGAGTAATCACTCGTGACTCTTTCATAAAATTGCAAGAAGAAGATCCTTCTTTAAAAAAATTCTTCGTTCTTGCGAAGAAAGGTGATCCGAATCAGGATACAAATAGAAAATCTTGGATTGCAATGAGAAACGGCGTACTTGTACGTATGGTACAAGATTCGACTACGTCGGCACATTCGCAAATTCTTGTTCCCAAGAGCATGAGAGTCCAAATATTACAACATGCTCATGACTCGCAATGTGCTGGACATATGGGTTTTTCCCGTACGAAGTCGAGAGTCCTTGCGGCTTTCTTTTGGCCTTTTGTCAATAAGGACATTCGTATTTACTGCCGATCATGCAAGGTATGTCAGGAGGTCAAATCTAGAGGACCACGACATGCTGCGCCTATCCAGGCTGCTGACATTCCTATTCGGCCGTTTCAGAAAATGGCCATAGATATTATTGGCCCTTTTAAGGTCAAGTCGGCCAGAGGACATCAGTTTATCCTTACATGTGTCGATATGTGCACACGTTGGCCAGAGGCTATTCCTCTTAAGAGCATATCTACTACAGATATCGCAGATGCTCTTTGGTTGATATTTTCTCGCTTGGGGTTCCCCAGAGAAATATTGTCAGACCATGGCACTCAACTCATATCTGACACTATGTCACAGGTAATGTCTACCTTACATATTGAACGATCTCTCAGTAGTATCTACCATCCTATGTCTAATGGGTTAGTTGAGCGTCTGAATAGAACGCTCAAGACTTTGCTTGGTAAGATAACTGAAGATCATCCTCAAGATTGGGACAGGGTTTTACCCGCGGCTCTCTTTGCCTATAGAGAAGTCCCTAATGAACACACAGGATTTTCTCCCTTCGAACTTGTCTTTGGCGCGCGTCCACGCGGCCCTATGTCTTTATTACACGATCTCATCACTGCCGATGATATTAGCGATGAAACTCAATCCTCATATGAGTATGTCATTGCTCTTAGACAAAAGATCATTGAGGCATGTAAGCTAGCAACTGCTTCATCAGAAATTGCTAAAGAGAAGGCAAGACAGTTTGCTAACAAGAATAGATGTCTACGACAACTTTGTCCAGGTGACAAAGCATTCGTCCTACTCCCCAGTAGGGAAAATAGACTTCTTATTGCATGGAAAGGTCCGTATGCAATAGTCTCTCGGATTTCCGATGTTGACTATGTGGTCGATATTGATGGAAAGCATAAAACTTTCCACATAAACATGCTTTCGGAATTTCACGAACGTCCGGACTATTTGCTGCCTATTTTCCAGGCAACGGATGATGCTCCTGCACCTCACGGTCATTATTCATCCCTGTCTGTCATTCAGGATGAGGAAGCTACCTTCTCTGATGTCAACCTTCCCCTTCCAGTGGTTCCATTACATTCCACGGAATCTTGGAAAAACGTTTCTGTTTCTCCTAATCTTTCTGGTGACGAACATCGACAAGTCTCGTCGATGTTACAAACATTTCAGGATGTTCTCACTGACATTCCTGGACACACAGATGTCATAGAACATGACATAATTCTTACCGACAATAATCCAATTAGGGTTAGGCCTTATCCTATTCCTATACACTTTCAGTCGCAAGTGGAAAAGGAATTGGATGAAATGATTCAATTAAATATAATTGAACCATCGACTTCACCATATTCTTCTTCCATGGTTATTGTCCGGAAGAAGGATAAGAACATACGAATTTGCGTTGATTATCGCAAATTGAATCAGGTCACAAAGTTCGACGCTGAACCGATGCCTTTGTTAGAAGATCTACTGATTAGACTTTCTAATTCTAGATTCTTCACTAAACTTGACTTGTCTAAAGGTTATTGGCAAGTGCCTTTAGCAGAGCATGCCAAACCTCTTACTGCTTTTTTCTACACCTAGGGGTCTATTTCAATGGAATGTTATGCCTTTTGGTCTCATGAACGCCCCTGCCACTTTCGTTCACATGATGCGTCGAATTCTGTCACATCGTTCGGATGTCATCGCATACTTAGATGACATCTGTCTCTTCAGTGATACCTGGGAAGATCACTATTTAGGGTTATATGACTTACTGTCCACTCTACGTGAGAATAATTTGACAGCAAAACCTTCTAAAGCTTTTGTTGGTTTTGGTGAAATCTCTTTCCTGGGTCATCGTGTTGGTCATGGTCTCTTGAAGACAGAAGACCACAATACTTCCAAAATACTGAACATCTCTGTTCCTAAAACGAAGAAACAAGTTAGGAGTCTCTTAGGTTTAATTCAATTTTATGGGAGATTTATTCCAAATTTATCTTCGATCATGGCACCTCTCTCAACATTGTTGAAGAAAGGTTCGCCTAATCTGGTCCGTTGGTCTGAAGAATGCCAATCTTCACTAGACCAAATCAAGAATATATTTTCTTCTCCTCCCATCTTAAGATTACCTACTCTTGATAGGACTTTTGTTCTTCGGAGTGATGCTTCATCCACTGGGATTGGAGCAGCACTGATGCAAGAATATGCAAATACTCTGCATCCTGTTATGTACATTTCTAGAAAACTAAATGCGGCAGAGAGGAACTACTCGGTTTTAGACCGTGAGTTGTTAGCGATGGTTTGGTCAATTCTAAAACTACAAAGATTCCTCCTGGGGCGCACATTTCATTCTAGAGACTGATCAGAAAGCTCTTACAGCTATTCAGACTAAGAATTTGAAGAGTTCGAGATCCACTCGATATGCTATAGCTCTTCAACCTTTTCACTTCACGGTACGAGCTATCCGTGGTGCGGATAATGTGATGGCTGACATTTTGTCTAGATGCCCACATGACTCCAACTAATACTTCTGTCCTATATTTCTATATATTACAGAGTCATAACACACCTATATTTCTACAATAGATTAGCACATCTGTACTTACTTTATATGTACACACTATCGTGCTTTGTTGTCATCTTCTTCTGTTCGTTTTTTAAGATGATAGAGGAGGACTGAGTAGTTAATATAAGGGCCGTTAGTTTACTAAACAGCCACAATTATTAATAATGTATTGTACCTTATGAAGCATATTAGTTATTAATTAGCATTATATTGCTTGTACTTTCTCAGAATGTCATTGTTGAGCTGAGGACTTACCTTACGAGTTCTAGATTGTGTACTTACCCTCGGAATACCAGAGCATATATCCTGGATCGTCATGTAGTTTAACTTTACTATGTACTTATGTCATTACATGTCAAAGAATGTACTATTTAAATTTTCCTATCAGATTTGTACATCCATTTTTAAAGACAATATTAGAGTATGCTGTTTAATGATGATTATAGTAACTTGCATACGTATATTGTGTTTACATGCTAACGTGATGTGTGTTGGTGACACCTCCCCGATGTGAATATTTTTTGAGACATATTTATTTTTCTGTTGAGGTATATCCTCACCAGACACTCTATAATTAGCCTATTGTTTGGCAATTTAATTAATTATCAGCGCATAATTCGTGCGTTTTGAGCCGCTTATCGCTTGCTCTTTGATATTGAAAAAAAAATATGTTCCACATTTTTTTTTTTATCGGGAGGAGGTGGTGATATGTTGCGTGATAAATTCTCGCAACATCGTTTTGTTTCAATGTCTGTTTTATAACGCAAGGGCAACAACTGCTTGGAATTTATAGTCACTTTTCTCGGTAAGCATTTGTCTTCTCGCGTTGGTATCGAATGCAGTTAAGTTTGAGCTGTGGTCATTTTTGCGCTGGACTGCGCATGACTTGTCTTGTTGTTTGGTCGATCGGTTTCCGCCCACGACTAGTGGAGTGAGCGATTTGGAATGGCGAAAGAGATGCCTCGTTGAAGAGGGGATCTCCGCTATTTTTTGTTCTGTCAGGGATGTGTAGTCCTCTTAATGGATATTTCGTTTATTCGAGATAATACCTCTAGTGTTTTCCCACATGTCGGGAGGCGTGATATTTCTGTGTATTTCATGAAAGCAAGGTAAATTGACTTTTTCATTAACTCTATCGATTTTGGGTCGTGAGCGATTTCGATTCATAGCCTGTCTCCGAAAGTCGTCGCCACGAGATGTTTTCCTAGCTCACATGTCGCTGCATTGTACTGCATCGGTTGATGCATGTACCAAGGACCATTACTTGCTACTTTGTTAAATGAATTAGGTTTGGAAAACCTTTATTATCTAGAGGATATTTTTGTGGACATTATTTATACTTCGGCAGACGTGTCTGTCTTGCTGAAGTCAGATTAAGGAGAGTGAACTGATCTCATACATCTGGTTATCTCCTGGCTGTTATAGAAAAGGATGGAGTTTTCCACCTGACTACATTTACAGCACTATGAAATATAACATGCATCTGACTCATCATTGTAATGCTGTCTACCGTCTATTGCTGTATTGAATGTTGCTGTGATAATGACTGTTTGATGTGCCTACACATTTGCGTAACCATTTTGTCACTGTGGCGTCCACAATAAATAATGAAGAAAAACGTCAACGGCTGTTTCAAGACTCATTGACTTTATACGTCGTGAGTTTACTGACGTCCTATGTGGATTGCCCTGTTATTGTTGTATGAACATTGTTTTGACTGAACACATCTACACCCTACACAAAACCAGACATGCGGATACCATCCATCATCATATGGCATCACGCATCAATTTGCTGTCCTCACATAATTTCTGCAAGACTTGTAGAAGCTCTGTATAGCATGAATCAGAGGTGCTGGAATATTCTTCCTTGCCAAACAGTCCCAAAGTTTGCTCCAGGGGACTCTGTCAAACGCCTTTTCCAGATCTATGAAACAAAGATGGATCTCACTCTTATACTCAAGGGCCTTTTCACTCAGCTGTCTGAGTGTGAAGATTAGGTCTTGAGTACTTCGGTTTGCTCGGAATTCGCACTGGACCTCATCCAATTGTGGCTCAGCTAGGCGTCGGAGTCTCTGCTCTAGGATTCTAGAGTAGATTTTACCAGGGACACTGAGAAGGGATATGCCTCTATGGTTTCCACATTGTCGATTGTCACCTTTTTTGAAAATTGGTGTTATGATGGCAATCTCCCAATCCTTTGGTATGGTCTTGTTGCACCATGCTGCCTGTAGGACCTTTAAGAGTAATAGGTCGCCTGATGCTCCCATGTACTTAACCATTTCTGGTGTTATACCATCATGCCCTGCTGCTTTGCCCATCTTGATTTTCTCTAGTGCTGCCCTCAGTTCTTCCATCTTTATGTCATCTTCACCATCATTAGTTTTCTCTTCTGTGCTAGTGGTTATCATTTCTGAGCTTCATCATGTTCACCATCCAGGAGTTCTGAGAAATATTCTTTCCATCTTTCCATTACTTCCTTCGGGGCAGTAAGCAATTTGCCTTGCTTGTCCTTTATAATTTGAGAGGGCATTGTTTTTCTTTCCTCATGTTCTTTAGGGTCTTATAGAACAATTTCTGGTTTTCTTGTGCATCTTTTTTCTAGCTTTTCTCCAAATTCTTCCCAGGACTTCTGTTTTGCTGCTAGCACTTTGTTCTTTGCTTCTGTTCTGAGTGTCACATATTCTCTATATTTTTCCATTTGTCCTGTTGTGTTTTTAGCTCCTAAGTATTGTTTCCATGCCATTTTCTTCTCCCTTATTTTCTCTTTGACTTCCTCTGTCCACCAAGGTGTCCTCTTTCTCTGGTTCCCAAGTCGGACTTCACCGCATGCTTCTGCAGCAGCTGTCTTTATGATATCCTTGAATTTATTCAAGAGGGTTTCCAAGTCATCAGGTCGTTCTTCTGTGTTGCTCACTGCTGTAGCAATAAGCCCCTGATATCTGGTCTTAATTTCTGGCTCTCTCAGCTTGTAGGTCCTAATGCTCATTTCTCCTGCTCGTTTACTTGGTTTCTTGCGTGATGTTGGGCAGTTCCTAGGCTGAGCAACTCTTTCAGTTGTTCGTTTGATTGTTAGCAGGTAGTGATCACTTCCAATCTCTGGCCCTCTCCAGACTCTTGCATCTCGGACATATCTGAATGAGCTTCTCCGAACAATGGCATAGTCGATCACTGACTTCTCATTCTTGGTTGGTTCACATCTAGTGTATGCATGTATGCGCTTATGGGGGAACTTTGTGTTTGTAATGATCAGATTCTGCTCACTGCAGAATCTAAGGAGTCGCTTTCCATTGTCATTGAGAGTATCTTCTCCATATCTTCCGATAACTCCACCCCATCTAGCATGGTCATTTCCAACTCTGGCATTAAAATCTCCGAGCATAATAACTTCATCTAGGCAGTCATCCACTGTCCTTTGAAGCAGCTCGAAGAATTCCTCCTTGACCTCTGCTCTCTCATCCTCATTTGGCCCATACACTATGACCAGGTTGACTATGGTTTCTCCTTCTTTTAGTTTTACAACCATAATGCGCTCCGAGACAAAGTTCCATCCCTTGATACTATCTTTTTGATTTTGGGCCACAATGCAACCCACGCCCCCTTTAGCTCTTTCAGATATGGGTACACCACTGTAGAGCAACGTGTTGCCATCGAGATCCATGACTCCTTGTCCTTTTTTCTTCGTTTCCGTTATAGCCAGGATTTCTAGTTTTGCTTTCCTCATCTCTTCCACCAGCTCCTCCTTCCTTCCCATTTATACTTCTTGTGTTCCAAGTTCCATAAGTCGTAGTCCGTAGTCCGTTCCAGTTCGTCGCCCTTAGAATCAGTCCGGTTTTCTCTCTTGTAGTTCGCGTAATCATGATTTAAAGCAAACAGGTGATTGGCCTGTTGTGCCTTTGCATGGTGGAGGGGCTGCCTCCTTACGGCCTCCATGCAGGCCGCCCTCCTCCTTTTTCATCCGGGCTTGGGACCGGCATTGGCGGAGTTGAGTTCTGATACCATGCCACCTAATCTGATTATGTTCGAAATCATGATTTACTGTACGGATATTTTTTTTTTTAATTTTTTAATTTATTTTAATTAATTTATTTTAATTTATTTATTCTTATTTTATTTTATTTTTTAAAAATAATTTTATTTTATTTTATTTATTTATTTATTTATTTTTTAAATTTAATTTAATTTAATTATAATGTTTGTTTAATGAAAAATACTTAATTTTGATAATGACTGCATACTGTAAACGTACGCTGTTATATTACCTTTATAGTGTTGCATGCCTTCATATTAATGCTTTAAGTAACATGTGGGAATGAAAGGATATAATATGCAAGATAATGAGAGTGGAAGGGCAGAATGTTAGACGGGCCTGCACGCCCAATTCTTAACCCTTCGAAAATAAAGTTCGTTCGTTCGTTCGCTCGTTAGTTCGTTCTCTCTCTCTCTTTCTCTCTCTCTCTCTCTCTCTCTCTCTCTCTCTCTCACACACACACACACACAGAAGCTTTCTTTGAAATTCATGCTTATTATTTCCGTGTAGTTTCAGCGCATCTGTGACCGAGACAAAGAAAAAATATAACTACTGGCTTTCTCAGGTCTGTCGCAAGAGGCGACTAATATGAGGTTGTGCATGGGGATGGCAATCTCATCATGTCAAATAAATTGCTACAAAAACGACAACTACAAAATCAAATAACTGTTGTGATGGAAGTTTCCTGTCAGGTGACTAGCTGTAATCGTGGGCTCCATAAGGAGCGAAAAGGAGAGGAAGAAGAAGAGGAAGAAGAAGAGGAAGAAGAAGAGGAAGAAGAAGAGGAAGAAGAAGAGGAAGAAAAAGTAAAAGAAGAGGAAGATGAAGATGAAGTAGAAGAAGAAGATGGATGAGAAGAAGATGGAGGAGAAGAAGAAGAAGAAAAAAGAAAAAGAAGAAGAAGAGGAAGAAGAAGAGGAAGAAGAAGAAAAAGAGGAGGAAGAAGAAGAAGATGGAGGAGGAGAAGAAGAAGAAGATGGAGGAGAAGAAGAAGAAGAAAAAAGAGAAAGAAGAAGAAGAGGAAGAAGAAGAGGAAGAAGAAGAAAAAGAGGAGGAAGAAGAAGAAGATGGAGGAGGAGAAGAAGAAGAAGAAAATGGAGGAGAAGAAGAAAAAGTAGAAGAAGAAAAAAAGAGAAAGAAGAGGAAGAAGAAGAAAAAGAGGAGGAAGAAGAAGAAGAGGAAGGAGAAGAAGAAGAGGAAAAATAAGAATAAGAGGAAGAAGAAGAAGAAGAGGAAGAAAAAGAGGAGGAAGAAGAAGAAGAAGAAGAAGAAGAAAAATTCGCTCATAGTGCGGGTTTTTTAAAGTTCTATATTGTTGTTTACTTTATTTTTATTTTCCAGCTATGTTTACTAGAAAATTCTCTGACCTCTCACCTCTATACATCTTAGGTGAGCTGACCGTAATAGACGAAGGTTTCAAGGGCACCAGATGGTCTCCTACAAATATAGCCTTTGCTTTTTACAACGGGCTCTGGGCGTACGGGGGCTGGTAAGTGACATCAAACATGTTAAATCAAACAATCAAACAAAATCAGTCTTATCTTTAACAAGACAGAACGTATTAACATGTAGATCTGTAATGAGAAGAAGTAACAGCATGATCAATAATAATTATAGTTTTTTTTTTCTGGGCCATTTTCAGAATGCACTACACATACCGTACATCTTTATTAATTAGTACATCTAATGAGAGTGTGAGCGTCCGATTGACAGAGTGGCTAGAGCGTGATCTCTCGCGGCAAAAGTGCCGGGTTCGAACCACGGTACCGAGACGCTCCGGTCTACCCAGCTGTAAATGGGTGCCTGACTCTGCTCTTTGAGTTAGGCAAGAAAAGGCAGAGAGGAAGGGAACTGGTCACCCCACCTCACGATGCTGGACCTAGTATGTGAAGTCTCTAACACTTCACACCTCTACTGCAGTCAACGGGTTTCCTCAATGTGTGTCCTATCAATCTCCTGCGCCTTTTTTTTGTTCATCTCTTGTGTCATCTCTTGTGTCATCTCTTGTGTCATCTCTTGTGTCATCTCCTGTGTCATCTCCTGTGTCATCTCTTGTGTCATCTCTTGTGTCATCTCTTGTGTCATCTCTTGTCGCCCGCGTGCTACCGAGGCTTCGAAAGGGGAGCAAAGAATAGTAACACTGCAACCTTGCACGCCTGTCGTAAGAGGTGACTATGGAGGGTTGGGCATGGGGCAGGTTACCCCATCCAGTAGAAAATTCTGAAAACCACTAAAACTTCATTATCATGTATATTAACAATCGATCAGCAGGTTTATCAGCAATAAAATTTGGTAAAAATAAACCAAATGAACTATAAACTTACCTAGTTAAGTTGCTTATATCTTTAACTGTTTTGAAGAATGACATTTTGTTAATACCTCCTCTCGTTTTGCCAACAATCTTCATATATTCCCCTCCTAGCGAGACGTCATATATGGACTGCAACCCCTCCCCACCCCCCCCACCCCCCACCCCTTAAAAAAATTACATTAATAAAATGAGGTGATATTTTGCTCAAATATATTTTCAGGGCTAACGTGAATCACGTGACTAGTGGCATCAAGAAACCTCCCAGGTAAGCCAGGCAGTTTGATGCTGCTGCTGCTGTTTTGTGAATATCCTAGTGTAGGCATCAAAGTTTGAGAGTTCATAATAAAGAAGGGTTGCCTTAATTCAATCATACATAAACCTTCAGCTCATCAAGGAGAATCGGCCTTCGACCAACGTGTGCCAGTTCTTCTGTCACGTGCCATCAGCTCAAGGTCTTCTCATGTCTGCCTCATCATTTTCATTTCGATCGTCAGTTCTCTTTTACACATAATTTTTTTTTTTGTTTATTTACCGCACCTTCTCTTACTTGGGGATTGCAAAATAAGGACTGACTGATAACGCTATCACCATGGTTTCCTCAGTGTGTGTCCTATCTATTTCCAGCGACTTCTTCTCATTTCTTGTTCCACTGGCACTTGAAATGCTATTTTTGTTATAAATCACATAATTTCAATGAAAATTCACAGACCAGACTTAATCTACATCAATCATAGATACGCATAATGTAAAGTGTGATGGTATTGCATCATTGGTTGTCATGGAAACGGCGGCCATATTGGATTATTTTGTTCTATTTAAATTTCCTATTGATTATCATATTGATTGACTAAAAAATGTACAAGTTAGAAGAACATTAGTAACGTAAACCAAAGTTCTGAGAAAATCTTGATTTCTTCACAGGAAAAGCACCATATTTGAAGCAAATACTATTTACAAAAATTAAAATATACCTACTTAGAAAGTGTTTTGACAAATAATTTTTATAGATTTAAATTCAGGGGAATATAAATTATCCGAAATTAGACTAATCCTAATCTTTATGTTTGTGCTGTTTTGACTTAAAATGCGCTGTAGTTCCTTCCCTTAAAAATACGCATAATTAGCGAGAGTGACTGGCGTATAGAAATTTACTACTGTGTGCAGGAAACTATACACCAGGGGTTCTAAATCCGGGTATGATGATGATAGGAAACTCTTTACAGAGCGATACAACAGGAGGCAATCTGATCATCAGAAGTCCCCCTGTCCGACAAGTGTTTCGGCCCGATATACTCCTTTACACTCTAAGGGGGGCGGGCCCACTTGGGTCATGACTCCCAAGCGTCTCAGCCTCCTGTTGTGTTGTATCGAAAATGAACCCATTTCACTTATGGTAGCAACTTTAAAATCCACAACTCCGGCAGCCGTGGAGGCAATTGTGAAAGTAACAAAGAGAAGACAAATTATTCCGTTCGTTCCGTCGCACATCACAACTAAGGACACACACTGAGACACCTGCGCGAAGCAGACGAGGCTAGCCACTGCGCGCTAGCCACTGAAATTCTGTGCCTAACACCTCTTATAATATACGCCGCCTGTTGCCCCTCAGTCACAGCCCTTTCACTAGTACACCAAAAAACTCAACGTATTGTGGACTTAGAAAAATTCCTGGTGTTTTCTGTACCGCAGCGTTTATTGTCACGATTTCCATTGCCCATTGCGGTTGTTCCACAGCCAGCCTGATGCCTTTTCGGCAGTTTCACTAAGCCTCTTCAGTGCTCTTGTTCTCGACTGTCCCCTCAGCCCCAACAGTTTCAATAAATCATACACTGATGCAGCCACAAGCCGTCTTGCGCCCACCTCAACAGCCATGACCCTTGCAGTGAACCCATCGTGTCTCAGATCCGCGGACAGATCACTATACTTAGCCGCTTTGAACGAATGTTGCTCGTCCAATCTGGATTCAAATGGCATGGTCAGTTCAATCAGTATGACCTAAAGCGTTGCTGAAGAATGACGCCCCATGTCCGGCCGTCTCCGCGATTTTCTGATACTCTCTGGATAAGCCCCTCGTCCAGGTAGTTCTGCCGCCATCTCCCAGTCGTTTGCACAGTCAAGAAGAGATGGTAAACTGCTACCAGGTTTACTCGGTTTGGGGTGTGCTGACTTTCCTGCCCTCAGAAAGTATGTATTTGCGGTGCTCGGCCTGGGTTTGCTATTCGCCTTCATCCTTGCCAGATCTATTGTCGCAGCAAGCTCATTTAGCACTTTGTTATGGCGCCAAGTGTATCGCTCTTGCCTTAATGACACCTTACACGCTGAGAGCACGTGTTCAAGTGTCTGCCTCCCCTGGCACAGGGGGCACTGCTCATCATCCGACTTTCCCCATTTCACAAGGTTTGTGGCCGACGGCAGCAGGTCATACATTGATCTAACAACGAAGCTGAGCCTAAGAGGTGCCATATGCCATATATCATTCCATGTCAAGGACCTCTGCAGGGCTCCTTCCCATGTAGTCCATTGGCCTTGTTGGACCTGCTGCACTGCTTTTTGCAACCTCTTATCATTCTCAGCTCCTCGTATCTCTTGAACTACCATGTCTCTGCGCTCCCTGCTTGATGCCTTGGACCACCAGCGGATGTCTCCATGACCAAATCCCCGTCTATTCGTTTGTGTATATCCGATTACCTCCCTCAGCTTGAGTGACTCTTGGGCAGCATCAACAGCTTCTTCCACTCTCCACTTCCTTCCCGTTTTCAGTGTGAGCTGAATGGACTTAACCACGTCATCAGCTGACTCGCGTAGCATCATTGCAAGCCTTGCCTTTCCAACTTTGTACTCTTCAACAACTGACTTGAAGGGAAGCAGACGTTTTGACTTTTTGCAGTACAGTGCTACATCTGACAGATCTGGTGGTACCCCTAGTCATTTCCTCATGAACTTGTTGACCTTCTGCTCTATAGCTTCCACTGTAACTTGTGCTTATTTCATATATAAGCAGTGGCCACAGCAACTTCGGTATCAACATGAACTGGAGGCACCACAGTTTGAACTTTCCCAGGAGTAATATATACCCTCGGGGGGAAGCATGTCAATTGATATTGGGAATATTTGATAAATAACAATATAACAACTTATCTTCCAATAAAGATTCCCCGTCATGTTCTCAACCAATGTTCTCGATCAAATAAGAGAATAAAGGCTATTCTCGCGCGGTTGTCTCCCACTCGGATGTAGCAGCCATCGCAAGCGACAACAACCACATTTTTCTACCGGTTGTGACATCATTTTTATTTAACCTTCATGTCTTGCACTTAGTTCTCGCTTTTTTCCCTTTCCGTTTCTATTCATTTGTCCACAACGAAAGTCTTGTGGCCGTAGCGTAGACAATTTTGTTTGTCGTAGTAAGACGTATTACATATTTTTACTTACTCCACCACCGTTTTAAATCTAATCCAGAGTAAGAAACAAACTGGAGGCTGGATATGACATCTCTTTAAACAAATGTACCAAGAACAAAACTGTTAGTTAAAAAGAAACAGAATAAAGGGTCTCATTAATTTATTTAACTGTGTTCTAATAAACATTTAATAACTTTATGAATCTAAAATAAAATACTACTGGACAAAAGTTAAGGGCCACCATTCAGTTTAGACAAGGTTTATATAATTGATTGGCAAACTGTAAAGACAAGTGAAAATTTCATTAAAACTGAGCTCAGAGAAATGTGTATACATTTTTGTGTGCACTAGGTTAATTTTTTTTAATGTCCAAAAACTGGGTCACTTTAATCCGCACGTGAAAATTACCATTGTTGCTGCAAAAACTCGTGGTTTTTGCAACACGCCCCACTAGTTCAAAAGGTGAAAACGTGAGTTGAATTTGAATGCACGTGGAAAATGATCATCGGTAAAGAGTGTTCACCGTTGGTATGCAATAAATCAGTATGACAAGTGGTCGAAATGATCACTGCATTAACCATGCCACCAAGGAGAAGTCTCAGCACTGTAGACCGTGATCGAGCCATGGCATGGATTCAGGATGGTCAATCTGTTCGTCATGTTGCAAGACGTTTAGCAGTGTCCCACTCTACCATTCAGAGACTTCTTGAGAGATTTCAAGCTACCGGACATTTGGAAAATCGACCCTGCTCACGAAGAATTATATAAACCTTGTCTAAACTGAATGGCGGCCCTTAACTTTTGTCCAGTAGTATAGTTATGCACCGAATAAAATTTTATTTGTGAATAATTAATTCAATATGTTAACTTTATTACCTTATGTAACATAGCACACCTTAGAATTTATTTCATTTCAAACTGAATTGGGAATGCGAGAAGATTTACTAAACGTCAACAGGGTAAAGAGGCCTACAAAACCTATGACATATGCACTTAAAACTCATGACTTGGCATAGTAATGTCGCAATACGTTTATCTTTACACTAGTAAATATACCCGTCAAAATAATGACGGGGAAAGAACTAAAGCAAACGACTTATCCTATCAGTATTTGCAGCACATTTAGAAAACTGGAGAACTCATTTTGTTGATTCTAAATAAAGTTATTATACCCATTTTTGGTAAAATTTTAAAGAAAAATATTATATTATATTGGCTTTTTTTTCAAGGGACGTAATGTATCCTCTCCCCTATAGAATGGGAATAAAAAAATTGTGTTATTTTTTTTGTTCAAGGGGTGTGATTTATCCTCTGTCAAAGAGAAACAATAAAATAGCCACCAAAAAAAAAAAAAAAAAAAAAATGTATTGTCTATTTTTTGATGATTTACCATATGATTTTTATTTATTATTTAAAATGTATTTGCAAATGTGGTGCAAAAAATATGCACGCTATATTCGGCGTCGTGTTTTTTAGTGCAGACGCCAGAAGCGCCCGACTTTTATATAATTTCCACACTGCAACAAAAAGCATGTGTGGGACGGGACAGACGTTCTCTGAGAATTATATAGTATAAAATAATAATAATAATATGATTGGACTTGACAACTCTTCACTCTTTGACAAAGCAGTAATATTAATTTGGGACAACCGAATGAACTGATAGTGGGATGGATAAATCTCCTTCTTCTTTCAACATTCAACATCCCATGGAGCATCTGTCTTCAACAAATGTATACCAAATCTTCTTGCAGTTGACCTGTCCGTGTTTTTGTTGAAGTTTTCGTGGTTTTAAATTTCTACAGGATGGGGGTAACCGGCCCCATGCTCAACCCTCCTTAGTCGCATTTTACGACATGCATGTTAGGTCACAGTGTTACTATTCTCTGCTACCCTTTCGGGCCCAGTAACACACGCGTGTGGGATGATTAAGTGTAGCAATATTAATCCCAGCATTTGTTAATTAGTCAGTCAGCTCTCTATGTTCCGTGTTGCTGTATGATACCATTTCAATTCTATTCTAAGCAAGCGCCCATTTATGAAGGTCAGCAGCTCTCTGGTCGCTATTTTTATTATCCATGTTTTAGAGCGATTCCGTAGGGCAATCTTGACATTTGAAATGAAAATTTTGATTTTTGTTTTGGACTTGGTTTCTTTCAATTTCCCATATATTTCCTAATAGCCCAGTGTAGATCCCAGGGTCTTCGAAGAGACAAAGAAAGAATAGGTGTATTCACCCTCATGCTTGTCGTACAATACGATCAATTAGGTTTGCACGATGCAGGCATCATGTAAAACAAATTGCCACATAAAGCACCACTGATTGGGGCACGTGACTGCTTGATGCTTGCATCCTGAAAGGAACCAGCTGCAATGCTGGATCCCTGCTCTGTAAGAAGCGCCAAGGAAAATTATGATGATGAAATTTCCCAATGAAATGAGAGCTCATATAATCTTTTATATTCTTATTTTTTTATATTTATATGTTCCTCGAACTTTGTCTATTCATCATCACCATCCTTCATCTCATCAAGGAGCATTGGTCTTCAACAAACTTTTGCCAAGACTTCCTGTTCTGGGCTATCACTTCAAGGTCTGTCCATATCTTCTTCATGTCTGTCTCCAGTTCTCTTCTCTGTGTGTTTCTTAGTCTCCATCTGCCTCTCTGACCCTGGGGACTGCAGAACAAGGACTGTCTGGTAATGCTATCAGGCTCTTATCATTATGTGACCGTGTGGCCAGAAGGATGTAATTTTAGACTGGGTAATTAATTTATGATCTGGTCTGCGGTGTATATTTGCGCTCATGTGGCATTCTCACACTGGAGTGGGCAATCTAACTGAAACACACCGTTGCCATCTTTGAAACGTGTGAGGCGCAGAAGATGTAATGGGAGATAGCCCTCGGTTGTTAGACATCCTGGCGCTGTCTGATAACACATCTTGTTGAGCACAAAATCGTAAGAAATGTGACTCGGGCAACGGATATCGTGGGAATATTACCATTAGTGGGCGGACCTTGAGTTGTGTCGAATAGGAAGATAATCTTTACTAAGATGTGATCTCATGTCATCCAAACTGAGCATATGTCGCATGAAATTTTAATTAATAGTAGGTAAAGCTTGACAGCCCAATGGGCTGATCACCCGTTGGCTTGTCACACCGATTACGGAAACAACGGCAGATGGATCTATTTGTTGTTGCCCTAAAGACGCCGCTAGGCGTGATGGGAAACTACAACAGAGAAGATCAATCTGCTGTTGCCCTTAAGACGCCACAAGGCGTGATGGCCTCTGACTGCTTGGTCGGTCTTTGGCTAAGGACGGAAGAAGAAGAAGAAGAAAGCTTGACAGCTGTATAGGCGTGAGGGACAATAGTGCACACGGACGTGTGATAGTGGTGCGCAAGAGAGATAGACAGAAGGCACAGGCTGAGTCAGTGAGTTCTTCACTAAGAATACCACACACACAGCTCTTCTTGTTTTCTCTGGCGACAATATTTCTCTTTTTGCACACACTGTGTCACTCACAAATAGTAGGGTAAAGAAGTAAAGTTAGATGGAGGATTTGGTAGTCTGAACTGAACGAACAATCCTATCGAGGCTAACTCAATTTATTTCAATTTAGAAATGTAAATAAATCAATAAAGATTTTACAGCAAAAAAAATAAAGATTATCACGAGAAACAAACTCACAACAGTTTGATGATTTTAAAGAAGAAAAAAAAATATTACATAAATAGTGAAAAAAAAAGGATTATGAATGAATTGTGTTAGTAAAGTTCACGGCAGGCCTGATAGGCTTTGCTGGAAAATATGTGAAATACTGTTTGTGTGAAAATGAATGTTTGTTCCTTTGTTCCTTTGGTGTGAATGTTGGAAACAACTTATATCCTGGTGTTCTCTTGGAAAAATATAACGTAATCCAATGCTTTGAAATTAACTTCACTGTTCGAATAAGGTATCCACAAAGAGCACAGAATCTGAACACGATTTTATAAATCCAAGATTGGTGTAACGTATCCACAATTTGACGAGATATCCAGATAACGAATTTGCTTTCAAAGGTGGGATGGAGGGTTATAGTGGGTGGAGTATGGTACGGATGATAGTTGGTAAGGGTGATGTCTGGTGCTGAGAATCTTTGAAATGCTTGAAGTAATTGAAGGGAATTATTGTGACTGGTGGACGAGGAGTTTATGGCAACTGGGTGGGCTTGGTAACCTCTTTTTTTAGCAATAAGAGACAAGACTTGCACTGCATAAATCTGTTAGACAAAACAAAAATACATGTGTAACTACTCTTCTGCTGCAACACGCAGATTACTACATAAACAATTTAAGCAGTATCCAGCGTAGGCATGTTGGTATCCATGCATGCGTCTCGTTCCTAAAATAGGTCAGTCCATTCTTAAACATTCCTGTCTGCTGTGAATGAATTAGCTGGCCAGTCCGTGTACATACACAATAACAAGAGTTGCTCCCTTCCCGATCAGACAAGGTCACATGAGGGTCCGCTAGAGAATCCTTCTTTGCTTTCCACCGTTCATTCCTTCCATCATTCATAATAATATGCTCATACATTAATGTTACAAACATTGAAAAGTAAAATGATCATTGAAATTATGAATGATACAAACATTGTAACATAACATCGCTTTAAAATACAAGCAGTGAAAATAAATGAATTTTTGTAAGCATTTATGATACATACATGGTAAAGGAAACCCATTTATATAATACACTTAGACTTTCACCATGATAGTAATTTTTTTCATATCTATATATTTGAGCTAATTTCCTATACACTGGAAAAGCGAATACATACCCGCACCGGAATTTTTCGTGGAATATTCTAATCCACATATATAAATTATCAGGTAAATATAAAGCCTAACAAATACATTTAATAAAGAAAAGAAAAATGGTAAAAGAACAGTGCTGTCACAATGACTGTACTCGAAATCCCCCTTGTTTTCTGCTTCGTCTGCAAATTGTAACGCTTTCACGTTGATAGTAAAAGCCTACTATATTATTACCCGCTTTCTTCAATGAAACGTGTACTAAACTTGAGATACGCAAGCTGAACAATGACCTAAATTTAATATTTCATTCATCCCATACACGGCGTAACTAAAAGACAGATAAGCAGGAGAGAGAGAGGGGCGAATGAAGGCAGGACACATGCAACACTAAACACGCGTCGCGCGATACACAATTGCTGCCATCACGCGTGTAAGGCCACATGCACTAACTTTTTTTTCAGACGGACAGTGATAAAAAACACTAACCTTCCCAGAGTTAGGTTTTAAAAAACCTGGAAAACGCTTATTAGAAAAGATGACATTAGATGGGTTTACGTTTGAAAACATTACAGTACCCAGACAGCACATCTTCGAAACAGGAGGTAGAAGAAATTGCATATTTTGAACGCAGCCACTTAGCTCTTTTAAATTTGTATATTTGGGTTCCTTAGGGCTTGCTGACAAAGAATATGTAAAACGTTACGCAAATAGTCTAGGAATTACCAAATTATAACCAAAATAAAATAGTGGGGATGCCTGACAGCATGAAATCATTTCTGCTCATAAAATTTTTTTATAACGTGTTTGAAAAAACATTACGTTACGGAAATAGCCTACCATGTTAACTCCTAATTGATTGGAGCGCAACAAATATAAGACTAAACACGATTGGTCGGGCTATAAATACTATCTTGTGTTGTTATGGGAAACGAATAGAAGGGGTACTTTTTTGAAAAGATGTGTAGACATGGTTTCATTGGGTAGAGCTGCGAATATACTCGATTCAGAGCGTCTGTTCATTGCCACATCTTGTAATAAACCTACTAAGAAGCAGTGCGTTGAGCACCAGTGTATATTTTTTATAAAATAAAGCCTGGGACATCGGCAGATCGGAGTTGTGCTATATTCATTGCCAGTCAACGAAACTGTTTATTATTCTATGAATTGTGGTAAGCTTGAAATATTCAATATCTTTTAATGAAAATTGAATGTAAATTGTTAATTTATGCCTGTATATATGTGTAGTTCAGTAGCGAACATGATGTAAAGCCTATAATGCTCCAGCCTGAACAGAAGGTGTCGGAGGAAAGTAAAACTGCATGGAATGGCCAAACAGTACACTGACACCTAGATTATTGATTAGACAGAAATAATGCTGGAATTGCAGAGGCGTAGTAACCATTAGGGAGGGAAATACTGGTATAAAGTATTTCAGATGAAGCTGACAGTTGGCCTAACGCTCTGAACTCAATGTTTGTGATGTATTGTGCTCAGTGTAGAAAGAGAGTATAATTAGTTATGACGTAGAAGGTACATCCTTCTTGTTTTCAGGGACCGTGGTCTTAAAGTTATTGAGCAGCACCTGGTCAGAGCTTTGCTGAAGCCAGAGGTGGACAGCATACTCCTTGGTCCATATAGCAACCAGTGGGGTGACTCCAGAACTCATTAAAGTAATCGAGCAGAGGAGTCTTTTACTGCAGTCATCACGAAAGATAAGAGAGTGTGGCCATGGAGCTCAACATTATGTACCCCATCTTAAAATGACAGTGTAAAATACAATTAAGAGGGGAATTTAATTGTTTTAATATCAGGAACTGAGAACATCTCCAATACTAGTTCCAATAAAGACAAACTATTGAAGTCATGATGACAAATACCAACAGAGCTTGAACAAAACAAAACCAGTATTACCTCATATTACTACTACACAACTGACACACATAGGATACTATTAAAAATATATGTCACTACAAGATTCATATTAATAAATTCTGTACATATAACTTGTAATTAAAATTGATTGTGATTCCTGGTTCCCTTTGTATTTGAATCAGGACACATATACATTCATGACAGCACTGAATACATATTGTTATTTGAAAAGTTATCAGTGACTCCTTTAAGATATCCTCGTAGAGTGTTTTATGTATGTGAGTGTCACAGTGTTGTCAAGTGTGGTGGAATAAATTAAATTGTTTATCTGTCTGTTGTTGTTATGACTTACACTTCATCATACACATACCCTAGACATATAACGTAGTCATCACACTACTCCAGAATAATTCTGACTGAGGTATACATATGTGGCAGCAAGTAAGGTTATATATAATACACTACTCTTATTAGATATATATACCTTCACAGCTGATCTCAGTCAGTACACTAAGTCCCCTATAAATATTTATAACATCCCACTTTACCACATAATTTATAGTCTGTAAGTTAAACTAGAGGGCACTTTGTTTGTTTAACTCAAGTCTCCCTATGCACAGTTTTACTTTACAAGACTAAGAAGTGCGTCTTTCTCCTTCCGTATGCTATCGCCAAGTGAAGTCTAAAACTAGTTTCTTAAAGAAAGAAAGATTGATTTTCCATTTACCCGCTACATTTTAAAATTTCCCACGATATACAAAAGTATCGCCGCAAATAAATTTGCATATTAAATGTCACGATCGTACGTGCTGTGGTTCCGAGCTCAAACGTATTAACAATGGGAAAGAAGACAGGCCATAAATATCTAGAAAGCCGAGTTTGGAAAATCCTAACAGACATGGACGCTGGTTGACCGAATCTTCACCTGAGTTAAGGTGGGAAAGGCAAGTGCGTGAGAAACATTCTTTTTCTCACAAACTTAGGATAGACAAAAAATAAAGCAATATACAGGATGGACAGAAAATTTCAAATAGGCAAATTATCTTCAATCTGCGACAGCATAGGACTCCTGATTTGCTCCCTAGAGGGATGGGCGGAGCTTCGCCTGACATTTTGACGTGGCTATCATGTGGTACAGGAGTGGATATGTAGATTTAAACTGAAACAGTGAGAGAGTCGAGTCAGAGTTGAAAAGAAGCCAGATCGTCTTCATGTGCGGTATGCGTCCTCGGTACGATACACCAGTGAGGTAGAGGATTTGATATCGCATATGTTGCGTCTGTGCTTAGAGAACTAACGACATAGAGGTATGCTTACTTATGAATACATTTTTATAATACTTTAGATTTAGTAATATTAGACGTTTCAGGTTTAAGAGTTATTTCTTTTTAGCGTTTGTCTATCTATAGTTTGATAGAAGCTGATTTGCGATGTATGTGTTTTCTAGTGTAATTTCACGTATATCTCATCGCTATTTTCAACCGTGAGACTGTGTGTTAAATGTGTAAAGTATTAAGTGCATTTTTAAGAGGAATTCTAGTGCCTCATTGCGCTGTATACAAGTGTGTACGTATCACCATTATTATTATTTGTGTAGTGTTAAGTAATAGTTATATTGCATTCTTGTGAGCGTAATTGTGGTTAATTTTACATCAGTGATTTTTGAGAGAGAAAGATTAGCGTACCCTCTAGCTCCGTGAGTAGCCTATGCCTATTACGTTTAGTATAGAGCTGTAAGAATAGAGTATATATATATATATATATATATATATATATATATATATATATATATATTATATATATATATATATATATATATTATATATATATATATATATATATATATATATATATCTGCTTGTTCTTTAGAGCAGCTAGGCCTCTAAGATACTGATCAAATGCGGTCATTTAGACCAGTGAGTTGTGTATAATATTTCATCATATATAGAAGTGCTTCATTTAAGTTTTCTCTCGCGTGATCATGTAGTTAGTATTTAGTATGAGCATGAAGGCATTATTGTTGACTTAAATATGTTTATTGTATGATTACACATATACACACACCTGCATGAACACACACAACACACACACACACACACACATTCTCATTTAAGCGCATCTACTAGCATATTTTCACACATGTGTAACACCACACACAACATACACACACACACACATGGACATATAAGAGCATGTACTTGCATATTTTCACACATATGTATGTATTAATACTATTATTACGTAGATGATGTTTGTCCATTAGTACGATGCTAGTTTATTTTGTTTCATTTTATTTCAGAGAGTCCAGCAGTCTGTGCTGGGTTATATGGTGTTACGTAGAGAATACCTAAATAGCTTGGTTATATGGTGTTGTATAGGAATTACCTACAAAGTAAACTTGTGGACAACATTGTTTTCTGTATGATTCATATGCTACCTGATAGGGTTTCATTAATAAAAGTGGGACCCCTGTCATCAAGAGTTTTTCTGTGACTGCGGAACGTGTGTGAAAGTAGGTCAGAGAGAGAGAGAGAGAGTGACGACAACATTACACACGAATTTTTATTCTCCTTCACACATCGTCTTCGCACTGTCACAATTAGTTCCACATTGTTGACGTTGTCATGCCATTTAAATCCTTCTATTCCACGCAATCATCCAATTACGAAAGTTTGGAGCTGTTTTTTTTTTTTTTTAGCCTTTTGTATTCTTATTTCGATATCACCGTCTATTCCCCCCAACAGTGTTTATATTGCTGCCAAGGTATATGCATGATTCTACATCTTGTAGGAAAGGTACTGCAGTTATCGCAGTAAAATTGCTCATACTTTAATTCCAGGAATGTCCCGCGAGTGGTCAAGACAATCATACCTCTAGTGTTAGTGATCTACCTCCTGACTGTACTCTCTTACTTCACGGCCATGACCAAACAGGACCTGCTTGAATCTCGAGCCATTGGTGTGGTAAGTGGTACAGCGTGTAGACACTTGCTTAAGAAAATAAGACTGTGTACGTGACTAAGACTACGAAAAGTCTCCTAACAAAAAAAAAAAAAAATAGAAGACACTTGAGAAATAGAGATCATTGAAATAATCCAGAGGGATGGTCATCAGATGCAAAACAAAAACCATGGTGATTTCATGAGAAGAAAAAAAGGCATCAGATTATTCCGGGAGAACAGATCATGGAGCAGGTCAACCACTTTGGAGCTGTCATAGACTGAAATGAAGGCATCAAAGAAAAGTTGGTTACCCGAAGTGCGGCATCTGGGATACTTTTTTCAGGCCATAAAACGAGGATTCCTAAGGAAAATTGAAATTGGAAAGAAGATGAAGATGGCTGTATACCCTCCACCTATGTTCCAGCCTTGACATATGGATGTGAGTCATGGGCAATGACTGCAACCCACAAAAGCCAGCTCCAAACCCCGTACTCCACCTCCACGTGGTGGTCCTGGAAACAGTCTGCAGCAGTGCAGTCTGGCTGAGCGAGTACGGATCGCAGAGGGAAGGCAAACCCGGTCCCAAAAAATGCCGTGCTGAAGTCGGATGTGTCGACCGAAAGGTGCAGATATCACAGCTACGGCGTAAACAGAAACAACGCAACCACCGTCCTTTTCAGGGCGAACGAGGAAGGAAGGAAGAAGGAAGAAATGAGGTAAATGAGGAACCTTGTTGAAGTAGCAAGAAGAGACATGGTCCGCAACCAGACGATACGTCAAAATCCAGCTCCTGCATACCCTAGTGAAACAGTTCCATTTATAATGGTTTGGCCATGTAAGCATGGAAGAAGATCGGCAACCATGACAACTATGGGAACTAAGAGCCAGGGATTCAGACCTCCAGGACGACCCAGAGTTCGTTGGGAAGCCAACATTAAACAATACCTGAATCACAGAGGACTAAAGTGGAACCAGGTCAGAATGGAAGAAGATCGGCAACCACGACAACTTTGGGAAACTAAGAGCCAGGGTTCCAGACCTCCGGGACGACCCAGAGTTCGCTGGGAAGCCAACATTAAACAATCCCTGAATGACAGAGGACTATAGTGGAACCAAGTCAGAAGAAGGACCGTCGATAGGATAGTATATTTTTCTCGCTGGCAAACCTCTACACCTCAAGGTAGAAGAGAAATGACTAAGTAATCTAACACACTAACATAATTACCGATGTATGTTACGTCGGTCGGTCCCTCTCATAAAAGTAACGCGCGCCAGAAAAAAAAGTGCGCAACGCACAGTGTGCAACTTGCGCGGCGTGGGATAAAACAAATAGTTTGGTTTTATTTATTTATTTTTTTTTAAATTCTTTCACGAAATTAGTAGCGCTCGTCAAAGAAAACGTGCGTAAAAATTGGCCAATAACATACCAAAGTGAATTGTATTTGAGCGGTTTGACACATAATAATCAAGATGATAAGATGGCTGCCCAATTTGTTAAAACCACTTATTATCAGGGAACACTCTTTGAAAACAATCCGCGCACTTTCACACGAAATTTTGTCATCAAAGAACTTTTAAATTGCATCGAAATTAACATAATTTTCGCCGTGTGTACGTTGGTCACATCTGAGGAATACAACCGTGTTGAAAAATTGTGTTGTTTCCATTATATATACTCTCCCGAAAATAGTTTCTATCAACAAAGAAAAGCGTTCAAATGACGGTGTTCATGAACAGTTTGATTACATTGTATAATGAAAAGAAACCAAACACACTTTAAGAATGTACTTCTATCTGCTCATCCGGGAACGGAAACAGCACACTATAATTAAAAACCCGTCAAGCTAGACATTATGATTTAACATCAATCATAATGTATGGCCTTAAAACATGGAAAGCAGCAAATGCAACAACCAAAAAGATACAGACTTTCATAAATAGGTGCTAGCGAAGAACAGAAGGGGTTATATCGAGCGAAAAGGTCACCAATGTGGAACGGATGACAAGAATAAGACAAGTGCCAGTGGAACAAGAGATGAGAAGAAGACGCTGGCGCGGGATACGCCACACATTGAGGAAGCCTGCTGATGGCATTACCAGGCAGTCCTTGTTCTGGAACCCTCAGGGTAAGAGAGGCAGAGGTAGACAAAAGAGAACTTCAAACAGATTTGAAAATGATGACAAAGACATTGAAAGAACTTGAGTTGATGGCACGGGACAGGAAGACTCGGCATGTGTTTGTTGCGGAACTAAAGGATGTTGATGGTGCTGATAATGTTGAGGACAATAACAGGATGTTGATGGTGCTGATAATGTTGAGGACAATAACAGGATGTTGAATACGAGGAATATGTTGAGGATGTTAATAGTCATTGACTGTTTTGTTTCAGACATGGGCCCAACGTGTGCTTGGACCAGCAAGCTCACTTATATACATCGGGGTTGGGCTTACAGCTATGGGCAGCCTAAACGCAACTTTTCTGAGCGCTGGAAGGTGAGCTCTCCCTCTGATAATCTCTGATTTCATAGATTGATTTAAATATATGGCTACTTTAACTATAGAAGATATCTTTAGGGAAGCGACCATCTTCCATGTGATGAACATGGCCAAGCCAACTAGCAGATGGCACAAGAACAGTCAGGAGACCGCAGCTGATGTTCAAAGATGTGTGCGAGAGAGACGTTAAGACACTGGACATAAATTCAGCAACATGGGACGATGAAGCTGCCGATCGCTCCGAGTGGCGATGCTCCGTACGGCGCCACCTCAGATAGGGTGAAAAGAAGCTCTCACAACAAGCAGAAGAGAAAAGAACACACCGAAATGAACACCAGGGAAAAAAAACACCTCAGGGGCGCATTTCCATAGTCAGTTATGACTGAAGGTGGTTACTACTACTAATAATGAAACTATAATATGCATATAAAGACATGCACACACACACATATTACGTAATGCTACTATATCAAAATCCTGCCGACCTACCTACCTATCTATCTATCTATCTATCTATCTATCTATCTATCTATCTATCTATCTATCTATCTATCTATCTATCTATCTATCTATCTATCTATCTATCTATCTATCTATCTATCTATCTATCTGTCTGTCTGTCTGTCTGTCTGTCTGTCTGTCTGTCTGTCTGTCTGTCTGTCTATCTATCTATCTATCTATCTATCTATCTATCTATCTATCTATCTATCTATCAGATTATCTGGTGTTGCAGCCAAGAATGGACAAATGCCCGATGTGACCTCGTGGGTGCACGTCAGAAGTAAAACACCATTAGTGGCAAGTGGAATGAGGGTAAGTACATCTCCATCGACATTGCGTTTACTTGTGTTAATAAGGCACATCCTTAACCTCTCTAGACCGCTAGACTATTTGAAACTTGGTTTTTCACAAATATAAGAGCACAACTCGTGTTCCCTCCCTTGAACAGAACAGCCAACGTCAATTGTAAACCTATAGATTACTAAGTAAACTAAGTAAACTCAACTGTGTAGATGAGCAAATCTTGTGTTGCCGCCCTTAACTCATTGAAAAGAACAACGTACGTCAATTCTGATCCAATAGATTACTAAGTAAACTCAGTAATTTGCCCCGTGTAGATGAGCTAAGTCGTGTTGCCTCTCTTGAATTATGAATAGAACCGCATAGAAGAGCAATTTTCGTGTTACTTCCCTTGAATTATTGAAAAGTATAACTTACGTCAATTTAAAACCTGTGAATTACTAGTAAACTCGGTAACTTGTCCCGTGTAGCCCCCGAAGGTTTCTGGGTAGACAAAGTAAGAATAGGAATACTGTTACCTCAGGCACAACGTAAGAAGCAACTAACATGAGGTTGCGCAGTATGGCCAGCAACCACAACGCGTAAAGCACGTTGCTACAGACAAACACCGCTGCAAGACCACATAAATATTTTGATGCGTGCAGTCCAACATTTATTTCAACGTAGACTACACATCTCGACATGGCATTGAAAAGCAGGTTAATTTCATTCAATTCCACATTCCATTATTCCATATAAGTAATACATGATCCATTTTCATTTGTTTGTTCCATTGTCAAACACATCGACGTCTTACAAGACATTATCCATTGAACACTTTTCAAATATCTACCAAGCGAACCCATCAGGGTAAACATTAACACTCCTTGGTTTCTATCCTAAACATGATCACGTCATGTGCGAAGTACACATAGTGACAATTCTTAATCGTGCCGCGCTTACACACACCATACTCTTGGTCATTCTCTGACATGTGGCGTGCAATAGCCAACGCCACACTGGACCCGAAAGGAAAGCAAAGAATTCTCGCACTGTAACCTATCAGGCTTGTCGTAGAGGGAGTGTCGTGGAATATTCTAATCCACATATATAAATTATCAAGTAAATATAAAGCCTAATAAATACATATAATAAATAAAGGAAGAAGAATGGTAAAGAACAGTGCTGTCACAATGACTGTACTCGAAATCCCCTTGTTTTCTACTGCGTATGCAAATTGTAACGTTTCACGTTGATATTAACGGCCTTCTGCAACATACACGCGTTTCCCAAACACACAATAAAATGTGCTGCCTTTCTAAGAAAAACCTTGAAATATGCAAGTTGACCTAAATTTTAAATTCCATTCATGTCTTTTTCTACACTATGTTACCAAGATCAAAAGACAGATGGACAAAAGGATAGCGAGAAGGGAGAGGCAGAAAGCCGAACACTAAACACGCTTCGCGCGATACACAAATGCTGCCATCACGCGTGTAAGACTACATGCACTAACTTTTTTTCAGACGGACAGTGATAAATTCACTACCCTTCCCAGAGTTAGGTTTTAAAATCATAAAAAACGCTTATTAGGAAAGATAACAATAGATGGGTTTACGGTTGAAAACATAACAGTACCCAGACAGCACATCTTCGAAACAGGAGGTAGAAAATACATATTTTGAACGCAGCCACGTAGCTCTTTTAAATTTGGATATTTGGGTTCCTTAGGGCTTGCTGACAAAGAATATGTAAAACGTTACGCAAATAGTCCAGGAATTAATAAATTATAACCAAAATAAAATAGTGGGGATGCCTGACAACATAAAATCATTTCTGCTCATAAAATTTTTTTATAACGTGTTTGAAAAAACCTTACGTGACATAAATAGCCTACCCTGTAAACTCCAAATTGATTGGAGCGCAACAAATGAAAGACTAACCACGATTGGTCGGACTATAAATACTATCTTTCGTTGTTAGGGGAGACGTGGAAAGGTAACATTTTTTCAAACACTTGTCGAAACGTGGCCTCATTGGCTAGACTCGCTGATATACTCACTTAGGAGCGTTAGTTCGAGACCACTAGTGCAAATAATCTTGATAAAGCAACAGTGCGTTGAAGCCAGCTCATATTTGTGTTAAATAAAAGCCTGGAACATAAGCAGATGGGAATTTGTGCCAGTAAATGTGCCAAAATTCATTGCTAATCAACGTATCTGTGTTTATTTCCATGAAATTGTGGTAAGCTTGAACCATTCAGTATCTTTTAATGAAAATTGAATGTAAATTGTTAATTTATGCCTGTATATATATGTGTAGTTCAGTGGCAAACAGGAGATAAAGCCTATAATGCTCCAGCCTGAACAGAGGGTGTCGGAGGGAAGTAAAACGGCATGGAATGGCCAAATAGTACACTGACACCTGGATGATTGATTAGACAGAAATAATGCTGGAAGTGCAGAGGCGTAGTGACCATTAAGAAGGGTAATGCTGGTATAAAGTATTTCAGATGAAGCTGACAGTTGGCCTAACGCTCTGAACTCAATGTTTGTGTTGTATTGTGCTCAGTGTAGAACTAGAGTATCAATTAGTTATGAAGTAGAAGGTACATCCTTCTTGTTTTCAGGGACCGTGGTCTTGATGGTACTGAGCAGCACCTGGTCAGAGCTTTGCTGAATCCAGAGTCGGACAGCATACTCCTTGGTCTTTTTAGCTATCAGTGAGGTGTCTCCAGAGCCCAGGGGAGAATTCGAGCAGAGGAGTCCTTTCCTGCCGCCATCACGCAAGATAAGCTGATTTGGCCAGCTGAGCTCAACATTATGTCCCCTCCTCTTGAAATAACTTTGTAAAAATAACATTCAGAGGGGAATTTAATTGTCTTAATATCAGGAACTGAGAACATCTCCAATACTAGTCCCAAAAGACAAACTATTGAAGTCATGATGACAAATACCAACAGAGCTTGAACAAAACAAAACCAGTATTACCTCATATTACTACTACACAACTGACACACATAGGATATTTTTAATAATATATGTCACTACAATATTCATATTGATAAAGTCTGTACATATACTTGTAATTAAAATTGATTGTGATTCCTGGTTCCTTTGTATTTGAATCAGGACACATATACCTTTATGATAACAATGAATACATATTGTTATTTGAAAAGTTATCAGTGACTCCTTAAGATATTCTCATAGAGTGTTATATGTATGTGAGTGTCACAGTGTTGTCAAGAGTAGTGGATTAAATTAAATTGTTTATCTGTCTGTTGTTGTGACTTACACTTCATCATACACATACCCTAGACACATACGTAGTCATCACACTATTCCAGAATAATTCTGACTGAGATATATAGATATGTGGTAGCAAGTAAGGTTATCTATAATACACTACTCTTAATAGATATAGATACCTTCACAGCTGATCTCAGTCAGTACACTAAGTCCCCTATAAATATTTATAACATCCCACTTCACCACAGGGAGTCTAAGGAGATCTGGGCATGGACAGGCAACCTCTTCCTGTAGGAGCATGGATACTTATAGACATACAATGTTATATTCTGTTTTGCGTGTTCTTCATCCCATGTACTACAAAAATCGCCTGTGCGTTACTGGGCCCGAAAGGAAAAGAAAGATTAGTAGTACTGTAACCTACCATGCTGTCGTAAAGGGAAACTAAGGAGGTTTGGGCATTGACCTGTTCCTGTAGAAATTCAAGCCAACAAAACTTCAATTGATCTAGTCAACCAAAGCGGAAGTCCTAGCCCAAGAATGTGTTTGTTGAAGGCCTGTGCTCCGCAGAGGGCTAGATGCAATGACAGTGTATGACAAAAACATCATTATGATGATGATCATCATCGTCATCAGCTGCCATCTCCACACTGAAGGTCGACTGCAATGGACTTCCAACGTCTGTATGACACATACACTGATCATAAATATTTGCTCATGACGAGCTTGTCCAAAGAATTTAGATTTCTTAGAAGTTGTATGCATTTTTGCTTGTGATATCATGTCGACTGCTGACTGCATATACTACTTGAATTGTTGTTGGAAGTACAATACTAACTGTCATGAGTAAGTTGTGTAAGACTCTGCCTGAGACGAAATCGAAGTCTGTGTGATGTCAGAGACAAGACGAAAGTCTGAGAGAGGTCTGAGATGATAGAATAGAAATGGTGTTGATGGTGGATAGTGTGACTTATAGTTATCGAGGGTGAGAACCAATACTGACTCTCCCCTCGCCACTCAGTGACCTTTTTTTCAACTACTGTCACCCTGCCTCTTGCTCTACTATGAGATAAGGTTTATTAAACTACAGTGTGTCCACATACAACAGTACGAGTACAAGGTAAAGAGTACAGGTACAGATAGGAAAGGAAATCTGATCCGTTAAGTAATTATATACTCTATTAACAACAGTCAAAAAAACTATGGTAAAATAAGCATGAAATCTATCACCACATGAAAGAAAACCTTAATTCGATGCAGGTATCAATGTACGAGACACAAAAACAGAAGGGTAGTATAAAACATTTGAAACACTCCAGAAAAAAACCCAAGTAGGTTCCACACTCCCACAATTATGGGGTGAGAGTTAAACTAATAATCCTTTGCTGGAAATTCTGAAATAAAGAGTCCTACCTACACAAACTAATCCCGCTGACTTGTCCCTGTCAGCGACACTGCTAATAAATTTCACTAACTGCTCCGGTTCACAGTGTTCTTAACATCTACCCTCCCCCTCTATAAATTTGAGTGCATTCTCCCCGAGTCCTTCTTTGCTGGCACGCGTGCGTTGATACTCCAATGGGATCATTGTAACCCTCTCTTCTCCAGGGAAATGGCTGACTAATAATAATAATAATAAATTCTTTAAGCACCAAACACGGCGCATAAGGCAGAAACCAGTGCTCTCCAGGTTGTACGTTGTGACGCCACTCCTCTTAGCTCTTGCACATTGTTTAATCCCAACGTTCTTCCTTCTCTTATTATTGTTCTTCTGAGTGTTTCTTTTGGTCTTCCTTTTTTCCTCTTACCCCCAGGAACCCAAGTGAGTGCCTGCAATGGTATTCTGTTGTTTTGCATTCGTAGGACATGACCGATATATGACCATCGTCTTTTCCTTATATAGTTGGAGACATATTTCTGCCTAGAGTCTTCTCTTATTTGTCGATTAGTCTTGAATTCTTTCCAACTGATGTTCATGAGTTTTCTAAGACATTTGTTCTCGAATGTATTCAGCTTTTTCTCCAATGATTTTGTTATTTTCCAACTCTCACAGCCGTATGTTAACACTGAGATAACATTTGAATTAAACAGACGAAGCTTGGTATGTATATTCAATGATCGTAATTTCCAAATGTTAGATAATCTGTTGAAGGCGCTAGCGGCCAAAGCAATTCTAGTATGAATTTCTCGAGAGGTGCGATGGAAACAATCACGATACAATAGATGCTGAGGAATAAATCCACGTTCTGTATTGGCCCACTACTAATGTAGCAGCCCTAAATAATAGTGGACGACGTAGCTTGATGGGAAAAGAAAACTGGTGCCTTTGTAGCGGGCGCTCCTATTACTTGATGGTTGACGAATTATTTATGCTTTCCAAGCAAGGTAAATCACCAATGGGCCCGTCGCAGTACATCTTTTGTACGAAAAGTCAGTCGGGCAACGCCGGGTATAGCCAAACCGGTGAATCATGTGACTACCGGAAGCCGGGAAATCAGGCATGAATGTGGGCAGTCAGAATCTAGCGATCGTCCTGGTAGGACGCAAATATTTCCCTTTGCCAGCAAGTTAGCTGTGAAATTCATGTTATGGACTATTTGTTCTGAGTGCTTGCCATATTTCGGTCCTTGTGGATTATTACGTAGTTATACTATTACAGCATAGTGTCTAGATTGAATAACTTTCAGGCCGTAGATTTATAAGTTGACAATCTTTGGAGTATGTCTTTGTCACAGTTTTGTCGCTCAAGGTGAACGATATTCATTGCAGTGTTTTTTTCAGTGTAAGTCGTACTGTCGTGTATGATGCTGATAGATTAAGCTGTTAAGGCAAGTTACATTGGCATTTCATTATTATATTGTATTTCATGCGTTTGTTGGCCGTGTGAGGCCTGATAGTGTTGTGCTAAGTAATAAAGGGAAATTCCTGTTAAAGGTGTTGATTACTTATGTCAGCCATTGTTGTGTGGTGTCATACTTCTAGAAGAACAAGCTTAGTATTGTTATTATAAATCCACACTGCATTGTTGCAACCATAGTAAATTGGTTCCTGACAGCAGGCAAGCTGGCGTTAAGTCTTTTAACTTATCACGGCAGGAATTTTAGGACTGAAGCAATGAGAGACAGACCAAAACCCAATATATATTGCCCCTGGGGTAGCAGGCGTTCAAGCGTTAGTGAGACACCTGCATAGAGGAGCAGACAACAACTCATAATATCTGACCAGAGAATTTTCCTGAGAATGCAACTTCAAGAAGATTTTGCGTAACATGTTGAAATGGTTACCCCGAATTTCCCAGGCATCAAAAACAGGGGACACCTGCACGCGTCGAGCGACTTTTCCTGCCGTAAAAATCTGGCGTAATAGTGGTCCCTGGAAACATGGGAAAGCGAAGGCCGTCTCCAGCGTCAAAGAACCAGGAACGTTTTTACCGCCTGTGTATCTGTATAATATGATGCCATTCCACGGAGCTCTGAGACGGGATCCCCGGGATACAAACTGCACTCGAAGAAACACCGCCGTGGGTGAATGGAACAGGATTTGCACGTGGACAGCGAAGGCGGCTAAGCTTCCCGGGTCTCAAAGAAATAATACGGAGAGTTGTAAACGCTTCAAAAGATTACTCCGACCAACGTAACATGCAAGGGGATGGAACCTATCTCAGTAAGAGTGACAGCGAGTACTCCTCCTTTCGTCTACAGAAGAGAAAATAGGGAAAAGAAATGCGAGCGGTGATAACAGTCAAGAAGAAATGACGGGTGGGGGTGCCGCTCCACCCCGTGCCCAACAATTTATTACCCAAATTCGTCACACTAACCAAAAATAATAGTGTAATTATTGTTGTTTTCGTTATTTTCATTTTTAACTGTTTGCTATTACATTCGTCTCTATTGTTGAATCATTTACTTGTCTTTCCCCCCCCCCCCCCAAAAAAAAAAAACAAACAAACAAACAAAAAAAAACTAACCACAAGTCAACCAACTAAATAGACAATCAAACAACCAATTAATCAGGTTATCAAGCCAAACAACAAACAAACTACGAAACAAGTCAACTAGCCAACTATCCAACTAATCAGCTAATCAAGAAGCCAACAATTCCATCCTCCAACAAATCACCAAAACAACCAACCAGTTCACTATACAATCATTCCACCAACAAATCAGCCAATCAGTCAACCAACCTGACAACCAGTCCTCCAAGAAATTCATCAATAAACCGTCTAAGCATCTCATTACAAAAATAAGCCAACGAATCAACTAAATAACCAGCCAAACAACAGAAGCATATAGCCAGCCAACAAACCAATCAATCAATAAACCTCCAGACAGCTAACCAACAAATCCACCAACAAACGAGCTAATTAATCAACCACCAATATATCAGTCAACCAATTTATACACATGACAGCCATCTATCCTAATAACCCACAAATAAACCACCTACGCATCCATCAAATAACCATTAAACTAATCAACTAAATAACCAGCCAAGCAGCAGTGTATAGTCAGCCAACACTCAACAAGTAATTAAACCCACCAGACCGCCAACCAACAAATCCACCAATAAACCAGGAAACTAATCAACCATCCAAACAATCACCTCCCAATCAAGAAGCCAAGCAACATATGTATATAACCAGCTAACTAATCAATCAGTCAATAAACCCATCAGATAATCAACCAACAAATCCACCAACAAAGCACCGAACTAATCAACGAACCAATCAATCAACCAGCCAAGCAACAGTGTTTCAGAGATTAACAATCTGTTGTTCAATCTTCAGTGTATAATCGCAGTAGTGGTCATGTTACTCGCTGACGGACAGCAACTTCTGAGGTTTTACATCTTCATCGTCTGGTTGTTCCACGGAGCATCAATTCTCGCCCTCCTTATCCTTCGCTACAAAAACAAGAAAAAGAAACGTCCTTATAAGGTCAGGTTATAGATTATTGTATTAATGTTTGTAGACAGTTGTATTAATTCATTCATTCATTACTATTTACCTCACTAAGAAGCATAGGTTTTCAACAATCGCACGCCACGCCCTCCTGTCCGCTCACACGGTCTATCTGTTCTCACACCTTCGGTGATATTAGGTGAATTTTTTTTCTTAATGTTTGCTATCTTTGCACATACATGCCTCTTTCAACATCTTACCATATATATATATATATATATATATATATATATATATATATATATATATATATATATATATATATATATATATATATATATATATATATATATATATATATATATATATATATATATATATATATATATATATACATATATATATATATAAGGGCATGTCGGTTATCATCGGTCTCCGTTTTCATATAGAGCAAATTATTTCTAGATAATGCAAATGTTGAATTCGATGAGCAGTTTCCTCTAGGTTAGGGTCCCTTACGCTGTTTTGTGCCTTAGTGCAGTGTGAGGACAGAGAGTTAAACAGAGTGTAGTGTGAGGACATAGAGTTAAACAGAGTGTAGTTTGAGGACAGGGAGATAAACAGAGTGTAGTGTAAGGACAGAGAGTTAAACAGAGTGTATTGTGAGGACAGAGAGTTAAACAGAATGTAGTGTGAGGAAATAGAGTTAAACAGAGTGTAGTGTAAGGACAGAGAGTTAAACAGAGTGTAGTGTAAGGACAGAGAGTTAAACTGAGTGTAGTGTAAGGACAGAGAGTTAAACTGAGTGTAGTGTGAGGACAGAGAGTTAAACAGAGTGTAGTGTAAGGACAGAGAGTTAAACAGATTGTAGTGTAAGGACAGAGAGGTAAACAGAGTGTAGTGTGAGGACAGAGAGTTAAACAGAGTGTAGTGTAAGGACAGAGAGTTAAACAGAGTGTAGTGTAAGGACAGAGAGTTAAACAGACGTAGTGTAAGGACAGTTAGTTAAACAGAGTGTAGTGTAAGGACAGAGAGTTAAACAGAGTGTAGTGTAAGGACAGAGAGTTAAACAGAGTGTAGCATAAGGACAGAGAGTTAAACAGCGTGTAGTGTGAGGACAGAGAGTTAAACATGGTGTAGTGTAAGGACAGAGAGTTAAACAGAGTGTATTGTAAGGACAGAGAGTTAAACATAGTGTAGTGTAACGATAGAGAGTTAAACAGAGTTAGTGTAAGGACAGAGAGATAAACAGAGTGTAGTGTGCGGACAGAGAGTTAAACAGAGTGTAGTGTAATGGCAGAGAGTTAAACCTAGTTTAGTGTAAGGACAGAGAGTTAAACAGAGTGTAGTGTAAGAACAGAGAGTTAAATAGAGTGTAGTGTAAGGACAGAGAGTTAAACAGAGCGTAGTGTAAGGACAGAGAGTTAAACACAGTGGTGTGTAAGGACACAGAGTTAAACAGAGTGCAGTGTAAGGACAAAGAGTTAAATAGAGTGTAGTGTAAGGACAGAGAGTTAAACAGAGTGCATTGTGAGGACAGAGAGTTAACCAGAGTTTGGTGTAATGACAGAGAATTAAACATAGAGCGATGTGAGAACAGAGAATTCAACAAAGTGTGGTGTGAGGACAGAGAGTTGAACATAGTGCGGTGGGAGGACAAAGAATTCACCAACATGTGTTGGCAGGATAGAGAGATGGACAAAGTATGTTGTGGGAGACCGAGAAACGCTTAGAGAAGAGAACTGGTGACACACACGAAAGGGAGTGAGCAGACATAGAACGACAGTGAGCAGACATAGAACGACAGTGAGCAGACATAGAACGACAGTGAACAGACATAGAACGACAGTGAGCAGACATAGAACGACAGTGAACAGACATAGAACGACAGTGAGCAGACATAGAACGACAGTGAGCAGACATAGAACGACAGTGAACAGACATAGAACGACAGTGAGCAGACATAGTACGACACTGAACTGACATCACAGAACAGGAAGGCTTGGCATGAATTTCAGAAAAGAATTTGCCTCTAACAGAGATGAAAAGTTGTTGAAGATTTTATGCTCCACAGGAATTTGAAGGGTGACGGATGAGTGATTCTGAAATAAGCTATTTTGGATGAAATGTGGCCTTGTATTATTCCCTGGTGGTCTCTGAGGAGGCAAAGAAAGAATAGGACTAACTGCTCCCTCAGGCATTCGTAACTAGTGTGACCGTCTGACCGACCACTTGAGCATTTATTCATGCTAGAGTCTAGTCATAAATATCTAAAAATATAATATACCATTTCCCTATAAATAACAAGCAGCTAGTCAGGTGACTAATTTGAGGTTGTGCTTTGGGCTGACAACCTCACTATGTAAAACAAATTTCTATAAAAACCAGTTCAGCAAGGCCCATGAATGCTCTAGTGTGTACTTGTTGCAGGAGGGAGGGCAGCTGCAGTGGTGGTGTTATGCTCCATAAGGAGCGATAAGAGAAATAACGAATTATACACCGGTTTATTTTATTGTAATATGTCATTAGTGGGCATACATACTTATTTACTTTAACATTAATATCTCAAATGGTTCTCAAACATGTCTAATAATCGTTCCCAGGTGGATCTATGGATTCCAGTAGTGGTGGAGGTCGGGATAGCGTACTTGCTGATAGCACCATTTCTACAGAAGCCTGAGAAGGAATTCATTGCAGCTGTCACTCTTCTGGGCTTGTGTATTATCAGTTATTACCCCATCACTTGGCTCAAGTCCTACTCCATTATTAGCGTTCCTGGTAAGAAAGTGGTTTAGTTTGAATCCAATAAACAGATAAATGGACGTTTAGCTTCTTCTTTTTCCACACAAGCTTGGGAGAGCAAAAGCAGAAACAAATTAAAGGAGGGAGGGGGAAGGAGTCCGGTGTCATAACGGGGAAATATCGGATGTCAGATGCATAGCACTTTCTCATTATTTTATTATATATATATATATATATATATATATATAAATATATATATATATATATATATATATATATATATATATATATATATATATATATATAATATATATATATATATATATATATATATATATATATATATATATATATATATATATATTGCCCTTGAGTATAAAGGTGAGATGCATCTTTATTTCTTGGATATGGAGAAGGCGTTTGACAAGGTCCCCTAGAGAAAACTTTGGGAAGAACATTCCAGCACCTCTGATCAATGCTATACAGAGCTTCTACAAGAATTGCAGAAATCATGTGAGGACGGCAACCCATAAGTCAGAAGAGTTCAGAACCACCACTAGTGAAAGACAGGGTGATATTTTGTTACTTAATCTTTTCATACTCCTCATGAACGATGTCATCAAAGCATGTAAAGAGAAGACCAGAAAGTATTCCGTGGGGTATTGGAATATCAGACAGGTTTTTATTTCAGAGTTGGCATTTGCCGACAATGTTGAATTTATTACTAAATCATAGGCACATCTTCAATCCAACCTGCAAGTCTGGAAGGAAGAGCTGGAGAAGAGAGGGATGGTCATAAGCAGCTCTGAAACAAAAACTATGGTGATATCACTAGATGAAAAACGGCATCAGATTATGTTGGAAGATCAGGTGCTAGAGCAGGTCAACCACACTTTAAATACCTTGAAGCTGTCATAGACTGGAAGAGAGGCAATAAAGAAGATTTGGCTACCAGAAGAGCAGCTGGGAAACTTTTTCAGGCCATAACTCGAGGATTCCTCAGACAAAGATGGGTGTATACCGCTCCACCTATTTTCCAGCCTTGACGTATAGGTGCGAGTCATGGGCAATAAGTACCACCCGTAAAATCCAGCTCCAAACCTCAGAAATGAGGTATCCGAGACAAGTGGTTGAAGTAACAAGAACTGCGGATTTGGTCCGCGCCCAGACGATTTGTCATAGCCTCGAAACCCATATTCTAGTTTGATCTATTTTATTGTTTTATTTGATTTATCTTTGTTGTGTGAGAACCAATGTTATTTTCGAGCACACTGGACATTTCTTCACTCCTATCTAATTTTTATGAAAGAAACATCACAACCAAGAAAATTCACTGATATTTTGTTAGATAAAATGATATGTCAGTTGACTACATGGTTTAACGTGAAATTAGGTCTGTCTAAAACACGTCATTTCTTAGCGAGGCAAATTTAGCTGTCTCTAGTAAACGTCAGTTAATTGGCCATTGTATATATTTAAAAAAAATGTATTTTGTTTCTAGGACTTAAAAAAAAAAAAAAACTAAACCTATTTGTCAGACAGCAGTTACTGCTCTTTGTTTTGACATTAGTGTCATGTATATCCAATAGATCAGCGTGGTCCAACTGGAGTCCCACGGGCCTAATGTGGCCCGTGTAAAATTGTTTTTTGGCCCGTGCTCAAACGAAAAATATTTATTCAATCATATGGTATAATTAATACTTTTGAGATTAGACTCCAGTAGAACAGTCCCAACTAAGATGGTTTGGCCATATCTGCAAAATGGGAGAAGATCGGCTGCCACGGCTGGTATAGGAGGCTAAAAGCCAAGGATCCAGACCTCCAGGACTACCAAGGAGAACAACATTAGACACTCTCTGAAAGACCGAGGCCTAGAATGGAACCAGGCCAGAAGGAAGACAGACGATAGGATAGTATGGCGCTCTTTTTTCCAAACCTCTACACCTCATGGTAGAAGAGGAACTCTCCTTAGAAGAGGAACGACTAAGTAAGTAAGAAAGAGATTAGCCTCAAAACGCCCGGTGCAAAGCAGTGGTTTACTGCCTGGAGTCAGCATCCGAAAGCGTTCGATTGACACTGATATCGAGACTCTTGTTACAGAATTACCCCCCCTTTTTTTTTTCTTCTCCTCCCCCCCCCCACTTCCCGTTAGGGGGTAAAAATAAAACTGAAATTATTTCAAGAGAAATTCAATGCTCATTGTAATTTTTATTGTATTTTCTTTTTAATTTCGAACTCTTCGATTTTCATCCATTTTCCCACTGAGCTCTTATTTTAAATAATTTTCTATTTTGGTTTATGTGGCCCTCGGGGTAGATTAAGTTGGACCAGCCTGCAATAGATACAAATGATGATGTAACAGTTTAAAATTAGGAAGTAACTTTTCAATAACTTTATAAAACTGTTACAAAATAACAAAGCTTATATTGTTACAACATAACAAACCTTATAGAACTGTTACAAAATAACAAACCTTACATTGTTACAAAATAACAAACCTTATAATTGTTACAAAATAACAAACCTTATAGAACTGTTACAAAATAACAAAAGTTATATTGTTACAAAATAGCAAACCTTACATTTTTATAAAATAACAAACCTTACATTGTTACAAAATAACAAACCTTACATTGTTACAAAATAACAAACCTTATAATTGTTACAAAATAACAAACCTTATATTGTTACAAAATAACAAGCCTTTCATTGTTACAAAATAACAAACCTTATATTGTTACAAAATAACAAGCCTTACATTGTTACAAAATAACAAGCCTTACATTGTTACAAAATAACAAACCTTATATTGTTACAAAATAACAAACCTTACATTGTTACAAAGTAACAAACCTTATTGTGTTACAAAATAATAAACCTTATATTGTTACAAAATAACATAGTGCACATGCCATGTCTCAGTAGTGATGGCGTGTGTGAAATCCTTCTAGTTACGAATTCCACATTTTTTAACAAAATGTCCACGTACTTTCTTCTTCGTCTTCGCTCACTCTCATATAGCCACATCTATTTCTCCCATAAAACTGGCAGTCTGCCTCATGCTTTGTTTATCGTCATACTTTTTTTTTTTTTTTTTTAACTGAAAGGGGGTTGATGAAGGCCAAGCTATCAATCAAGCTCCTCTCGTGGAGTAAGCATTATTGAAGGACATAATATACACTTTGGTTGTCTTCCCTACATTGACACGTGACCACGTGTCTAGAGCTATTTATAACGGGTGCGGAAGCCGCGCTGGTGTAAAGGTTACCACACTGCGCTGGCGATCAGGTGATCCAGGTTCGAGCCCTGGCGAGGACATTTGAAGAAGTCTCTTCGACCGGGACTTGGACTGGAATAATTCGAGTCCTGGAGAAGACATTTGAAGCAGCTCTAATGAGTACCTCCGAAATCGGCGATTACCTGCCTGAATGGCGAGAGGACACCTGTCAGTGTACAAGGAAAAAGGGATACTCACGTAAAATCAGTCTCAGATTAGACAAATTAACCTGAGATTTCACCTCGAGCATTAGCGGGCGTACGACATAAAAAAAAAAAAAAATAACTGGTAAAATTTCGCTCTCAGATACATTTAATGTGCGGTTCTATCAGCTTTCCTTTTCTTTACCTCCTCCCGCTCCTTGAGGGGCATGGGGCCATCACGGCAGCTGGTCCAGTTTAAGGGAAGCCTAATTCAAAGCAGTGATGTCCTCGTGTAATGATAGTTCCAGCAGCAATTGTTTTAAATGACGAGATTACCAGCCAGGGGCGTACTTAAGTATTTATCACCCGGGGAAGGATCTTTCCTTTGCCTCCTTCATAAAACACAAAATAAAAAGTAAAAAATATTATGCTTGCAAGTAGATTTTTTGAACAGTTCAATATTGTCATAATAGTAACAGATGACACCCTTCTCCCCCCCCCCCCTTTTCCTGGTTATCACCTGCGGTGCACCTCCCATCTTGCACCTCTTTAGTATGCCACTGTTACCAGCCTCATGCACAACAACAAAGAAGTGAATTAACTCTTACGACACGTATAGTGGAGCAGTAATACTATTCTATTCGTCTCCTCTGAGACCAATGGCAACTAAACGGTAGAAGTTTTAACCTATGAAAATTCATTTTCAGTTAAAATAAAAACATCGTAACAGTTTTTTAACTCATGAATTTTACTTTCAGATAAAATCACCATATGGCTCCAGCTGTTTCTCAGAATTGCTCCAAAACGGTACGGATTTTTTTGGATATATAACATTTTACAACCACCTCTTGTTTATGTGGTGTATGGCTAGTAAATGTTTCGGTTAATAATAACTTCAGTGAAGTGTTTTCCAAGTGGATCAGAAGTTGTGAAGTGACAGTTCTCAAACTAATTTAACGCAGAACAGAAACATTGCGACCCAACGGGCTGATCACCCGTTTGCCAGTCACTTTGATTACGGAAACAACGGCAAACGGATTGATTTGTCGTTGCCCTAAAGACGCCATTAGGCGTGATGGGAACAACGGCAAAGAAAATCTATTCGCTGTTGCCCTTAAGACGCCACTAAGAAAAGGCGTAATGGCAACTGACTGCTTTGCCGGTCGTTGGCTAAGGACGGAAGAAGAAGAAGAAGAAACATTGCGAAGCTCTTGAACAACTTAATAAGAGTCTGCAGCGTAAATATGCGAAATTTTTATTTAACTCTGTTAACCTGACAGCATTGAACAAAACAAGTACTTCTTCTTCTTCTTCTTCGTTTGCCTTTAGACTTCTACATTAATGACTCTAGTAAAGGCAGTAGTCAGCTCAAGGTTCCTGACATCTCCAAATAGTTTTTTTTTTTTCGTGGAGAGAAGTAGATTGTTGCCATAGGCTACTCCGTGCACTGCTGTATATTGGACAGAACTTGCAGCAGATGTTCGGCTGTCATGCTATAGGTGCTGAGATCTGTTGTACCAATCCTGTACTTGTGGTATTTATGGTACCTCAATTTGCTGTTTAAAAAAAAAAAACAACAAACAAATAAGTACTTAAGCATCTTACGATAATTGTTATGCTGATGAATGTCTGGTGTCTCTTTTGGTTTGGGGATCTCTCTCTCTCTAAGATCTCTCTCTCTCTAAGATCTCTCTCTCTCTCTCACACACACTCTCTCTCTCTCTCTCTCTCTCTCTCTCTCTCTCTCTCTCTCTCTCTAAGTGAGAATGGAAGGGCAGAATGTTAGACGGGTCTGCGCGCCCAATTCTTAACCCTTTGAAAATAAAGTTCGTTCGTTCGTTCTCTCTCTCTTTAAGAAGGAGTTCTGCATCGTTTTAACGAGGCATGTCCCGTTCAACCTAGACATAGGGTCCATAGATTATTGTTGGATTTCTTTCTCGAAACTCGCTATGCAAGCAGACAATTTACAGTGGCGTTCGAGAAAATGAATTTGTATGTGACATGTCACTCGAGATACATCACTAGGATCACTGGTTGTGGAAAAAAAAATTCCCCCATAAATATTATTCCCTCAACTGGGAATCGAACCCGTTACCTCTAGAATTCGAGGTGGACGCAATACCTCTTAGCTACTCCGACTTGTAAATTCTGTTAATGTTAACACTCTTTCAATAACGATACCGTATTATTAATTGTTTACGGTAATGTTTGCTCTGCATAACAGCCTTCAGGATGTGCGGATAAGTTATCGTTTTGGCAATTTTAAGTTCAGCAATCTGCTATTAAGTTATAATTTATTCTTTCTGATATTGTATACAAACATTGTCTGTCCACAGTGATCTCCGCCGCGAGCGCAAGTCTTTCATGCGTCAGATGAGCATGTTGGCCAAAAACAGTATTATCCTCACTCCAAACGTAATGCCGTCTCCTGCACTGATGCGTCGCTTCTCCCGCCGCATGTCCACGCTACAGCTAGTTCAAGGTTCCCCTGCGCTTATGCGGAGATTCGGGGATGACCAGGGACAGACCAGCTTGAGGCGACGCATAAAACGAGGAAGCTCTTTCGCCGAATTAGACTTTCGTCAGAGAGTGCGATCCAGTTCTGTGTGGACTTTTGGAGCGGAGAACAAAGTAAGATCATTATCAAATGTTCAGCCAATAAAACTCTTGGAATTAAAATGGAAGATGTGTGTGTTTAATAATACTTCAGACCTAACGGTCTTTTATATTTGGACATGCGCCCTAATATAACCGATTAGGTTGAACAGGACGCGCCTCGCCAAAACGAGGCAAAAGTTTTACCCAAAAAAAAAAGTGTGAGTGTTTGTGTAAGTAGTAAATATTTAAAAGCGAGATAAAGAGTGAATTTCGCGCTTGAACCAAAGATTCAGTCATGGAAACAAATTTAATAAAGGAAACAGAAGAGGTAGGTATGCAGACGCGAAAATTCAGTCACAAAAATATTGGTAAGGAGAATGGTAGACGTGAGCGGAGAATATTGAATTAGGAAAATAATAGACAGGAGAATGGGGAAGGCGTGAGTGGAAAATATTTAATCAGAAAAACAGTAAGATGGAGAATGGAAGATGTGAATGGAAAATATTTAATCAGAAAAATAGTAAGTTGGAGAATGGAAGACATGAGTGGTAAATATTTAATCAGAATAATAGTAAGATGGAGAATGGAAGACGTGGGTGGAAAATATTCATTTTAGGAAAATAATATGTTGGAGAAAGGAAGACATGAGTGGAAAATATTCATTCAGGAAAATAATAAGATGGCGAAAGGAAGACGTGAGTGGAAAATATTCATTCAGGTTTGGTTTGGTTTAGTTTTTAAGGACTATCTTCATTGCAGACGGACATCAGTGCTCCGATCTCCTCCCTTAGATTACACAAGGAGGATCTCAGCATAGTGCACGAACTCCGTAGCACCGGCGAGAATCCCAATGTATGTGTATAGGAATTACACATTCTATACATATTTTTGTGGTGTGTAGGTTTCTAATTTTTAAATTTTGCCAGTGCAGCGGCCTGATAGGCCTACTCATTCAGGAAAATAGTAAGATGGAGAATGGAAGACATGAGTAGAAAATACTCATTCAAGAAAATAGTAAGATGGAGATTGGAAGACGTGAGTGGAAACTATTCATTCAGGAAAATAGGAATGATAATGGAAGACGTGAACAATACATGATGAGGAAAATAGTGAAAAGGAGAAACCATATATAAATACTGAGTGAAAAAAAATAGCAGGAAGAAGAATGGAAGCACTTGCGTACTAGTGTCAAAATCACGGGAGGGGGGGGGGGGGGGGGGGGGGGGGGGGGGGGGGGGGGAGGGGAAGATTTTTGGACTTGTGTCAATGCGCGTGTTAGCGGGAAGATGGTTCAATTTCGTATTATATTTTAGTACGTTTTTTTTTTTTTTTTTTAAGCGTTACCCATTTTTTTAAGGTAGAAAATAAGTGAAGGTTTTATATTCCCACTTTCTTTTTCTCTTTTCTTTGTACCCCTTAAGGACCACGGGGATCACCACATGGATCCTATGCGAAAAGTGGTTTCTGTGCTCTTGCAGTAATGGTTTCTGAAAGAATTTGTTTTACATGATGCTCCTACGACATGTCTCAAGGAGCAGTAGGTATATTCACTCCTTGTCTTCGCATAGACCCAATCTTCCCGGTAGTCATGTTGTATTTGTACTGCTGTTATCTGGTTTTGCCTGTAGCTCAAGAAAAGTTTTGATGTTACTAAATCACCAACACATACTAGCTCCATTAAAACACGGGTGGCATGCGCATTGTGACGATAGTACACTATCATCTGTTTTCGGTACATGAAGATATAAACAGTGGACAGTATAGAGTTGTTTCCCTGTTTGTTGTCAATATGCCACGTTAAGACTAAGTAACGGGCATTTCTTTATTCACAGGCTTCCCCCGCGATCATTAGGAAAAAGCCAAACCGGCAGAGTCGCTCTTTCAGTCAAGCTGACATTGTACAACTTAAATCACCGGCCTCTTTGCCTATCCTGAAAAACCGGTACATCGCTATGCCTCCGGAAGTCAATGAGGATACAAATCTCGGGGCAACTGGTATGTCAAGGAGCGTGTTATCTCTTCCTCATCAATTTTTACGCCCCACCCCTAGTCCTATCCCCGAAGAAGATTCCAGTATTGCCAAGAACATAGATTCCAGTGCAGAAGAAACGAAGTCCCAGATCTCACACGAGGAAGAAAATCTTCAAGTTATTGCAGATTTTGAAAGTGACGGTGGCGGAGAATATGAGGTTCTAGCACACCCCGAGGATGTCAGAAGAGCATCCTACGATATGGTCAGTATTCCAAAGACAAGCTCTGATTCCTCGTCGTCATCATCAGACTCGGATTCTTCCAAATCGGACAAGACCAATGATTTGCGGAAATCTGTTTTCACATCTATATTCGACTCTTCTGCTAGCTCTTCGTCTGACTCTGAGTCATCAGTTGAAGAAGAAGGTTCCGTTGATGAACACGGAGATGGCCCACCATTACCAAGATTTTACTACAGTGAAGACGAAATAGCGTCGGATCTTAGTGACAATGAAAGTGGTGGATATATAAACGATGGTTTTGTCTTAAGTCGTGCAGAACAGCGAGAGCTACCACACAAGCAAGGGCAGAATTCTGTTAAAGGGCAGATTCAGGGACTCAAACGTGACGAACCACCAAACTCAGAGGTTTAGCGCCATTTCTGTAAAGTAGTGTTTTCGTTATTGGTACAGACGTTTACATTTCAGATAACTCAATGCCGTTAACCCATTAACTTCCAGAATAAAAGTCAAAGTGCCTGCCTGGGTATTTTATTTTACTTTATGTTATTTACCAAGTGATGCTATTAAAGCCCTTTGTTTCCTGGATCCTAGGAAGACACAAAAAACAAATGGGATGATTGCACCCTCAGGGAAGTTGTACCATGTGACTAATATGACGTTGTCTATGGGGCAGGCAACCACTAATGCAAGAGCAAGTGATTGCTTGGTGCAGCCTTCCTTCAAGGGCACCAGCTGCCTTGGTGGCTCCATGCTCCGTAAGGATCGTAAAGGAAAATCATAAGCGACGTTGGGTTATTCAATGATACTCTTAAGAGTTTTTTGTGTTGTTTGAATGATGGTGTATCCTCTTCTCATTAATACGTCTGTGTTGTGCATAGTGGTGTATCCTCATCTCATTAATGCGTCTGTGTTGTGCATAGTGGTGTATCCTCTTCTCATTAATGCGTCTGTGTTGTGCATAGTGGTGTATCCTCATCTCATTAATGCGTCTGTGTTGTGCATAGTGGTGTATCCTCATCTCTTGGTAAAGACTATATACAAGGTTTATTCTCGTCTCTTAGCAGAGACAATATTTGCATAGTGTATTATCGTCTCATAATACTGTCTACGTTTTTATGATAGTATATCCTCATCTCCAAATAGTGTCTATGTTTATATGATGATGTATTATAATTAACGTGAAACGACTTTATTTGTGTGATGTTGTATCCTCATCTCTTAAAAACGTGTACGTTCGAATGATGGTGTATCCTCATACCTTAGAGTGTCTATATTTATATGATAGTATTCTCACCACCTTAAAACGTTTACGTTTGTATGATGGTGTATCAACATATCCTTAGAGTATGTTTATATATGATAGTGTATCCTCATCTCTTGAAAACGTCAATGTTTGTATAATGGTGCATCCTCATCTCCTGTGATGGGGTGTACGTAGGTAGATACAGAAGTGAAGATTTCACAACAGCAATGATACATCTCCACCATGATACACCTCCACCAATTTTGCTAGTTCCCTAAGGGACGGCGCATAATACATTATGCCTTTTGAACACCAAGTTCAGTCTCCAGCACAATATATATATATATATATATATATATATATATATATATATATATATATATATATATACTGTATATGTACTTCTTGCAACGATGAGGTTAAGGCCATGCAAAAGGACAGTGATATGCAATCCATTCAAAGTGCATCTCCCTTAATATTAGCTGTCGTTTGAAAAAAAACAACACTTCAACAATATTCTCCAAGGCAATCCCCTACACACAAACCCCTTGTCGTGAAACGAGTGTAACCCACTACTTTGTTAATCACTATGTCGAGATACAGATTTGCTTCAACCAATCAACGAGCAACGTTCACCAGTCTCTGAGACAGAATAAATTAACGGCCATCTTGTTCACGCAAGATGGCGGATGAAAACTGAATAAAATTAGGCTGTACAGCGCTTGAGACTAAACCGGAGGAAACCAATCATTTTGCTCCGCCAGGAACCAACCAAACGCTTTCCTTAAGCATTTACCTACCTATATAATCGGGCGGATTTTATGCATAATCACACATCACCGACACGACGCCAGAGATACCGACCGACTGAAGAGGAGAAGCTGTCACGTTGATTTATAGCTTACCTAAGGGCATTGACCTGCACCTGCTTTGCTAAGTCGAGTCAAAATCTGGCCGGTTTGAATCTTAGAGGGTAAATATATTTACGATAACCTTTAGGAAAATAGGCTTTCAGCAGGTCTATAATGTTGGTATTTTTGTGTGTGTCATTTATACTACCTATCAGGTTACTGATTGTATCTTGGGGAAATTAAGTATAATGATTGTATTTCCTATTATGATTGAAAAGATAAAGACTAATAGGACTCATACCTCAATCTATTGTCTCCTATAACTCAATCTATTGTCTCACATGACTTCAGTCTATTATCTCCGATAAGACCAACTGCCATATAACCAAAACAGTCCTTGTTAGGACTCAACCTATTGTCTCCTATACTTCAATCTGTTATCTCAGACCAACTGCCATATAACCAAAACAGTCCTTGTTAGGACTCAACCTATTGTCTCCTATACTTCAATCTGTTATCTCAAACCAACTGAAATATAACCAAAACAGTCCTTGTTAGGACTCAATCTCTTGTCTCATCTAACTCCAATCTATTGTCTCCTATAACTCCCACCTGATATATCACCAAACAGTCCTCGTCTCACATACTCCTATCATAAGAACATAACGTTATTGTTAGGATATATTATAGCACTTGTCAGAGAGGGCCTGGTATATTATAGGGGGAAGGACATTGTTGTATCACACCTAGGTGTACATATTATTGGATGTATTCATGTATTGAACTTATATTATGGGATGTATTCATGTATTGAATGTATTCATGCATTGAATTTATATTATTGAATGATATCCATGTATTAGTTTATCAGAAAGTGCAAGTAGACACCTGTCTTGTCTCGCTATTGCTAAATCATACTGAGCCATGTTGTCATTCATCCTACATGCAGACACTGAGACACGCTCATATCATATACAATAGAAATAGGTGGGCTTGAGGACAGAAATTAGCCCCTATTTTTCCTTGTTACAGGTTTTATTCGTGTCCTAAAACCTGAGATCGTGGGTCGTCAATCCAGCTGCCTGGAACTCCGCAGGAGCATAGAGGTTGTCCTGACTCTACATCTTTGGCCCCCCTCAGTCTTGGGTGGGCTAAAGGAACGATACTCAGCCGATGTTGTGTGAACCAACCAAAGAAGAACAGACCTTAGAGAGATGAGTACACATTAGTACCATTTCTGTCAGCATTGTGAGCATAGAAACTGTCAGTGATGAGAAAGCGAAGTAGCATAGCAAGAGACAAAAATAACAGCATAGCTGATAAGTGTTATATCCTTAATTAACAGCACAGCTGATACATGTACTATAATTGAATAACAGCACAGCTGATATAATTTTTGTTCCTATAATTGGAAAACTTTAATATTTATTTAATATATATATATATAATATATATATATATATATATATATTTATATATATATATATATATATATATATATATATATATATATATATATATATATATATATATATATATATATATATATATATATATATATAAAATAAATATTTGTAAATCATATGTAAACTTACAAATTCATTACATTCCATTTTTCAACATTCACCCTTCAGCACAAGAGTAGATAGTGTATATACTAAATAAATAATAAGGAAATTGTATTTGAAGACTTGTCAATTTTATCATTGTTAAGCAAAATCTGTTTCCTTGTTTTTTTAATATCACAGTTAGTTACACAGCGGAGGTGGCACTTTATGTCGGTCTCCTCTCTACTATTGTTTTGAGATCAGATCATTCACAGACGTAACTAATTTGTGATACCAGTAGTCCTCTCAGACACTGGGACTTCACCATTTTCTGCAGAAATTCTATTTCTGTAATTGTCAGTACTATACTGATCCAAGAGCCAAATAAAACCTCTCGCCACACTGGGGGCTCGTTCCTGGGATATTTCTGTATATCTTGAGCCATACTTAGTCTATTCATCTATCTACATTCTATCTTGTGCCACCCATAGATAACATAAGAAACAGATTTTTGGGAAAAAAAATTCTATTTTAGGATTTTTAAAAAATTATTTTCGTAGGAGGAGTACCATTTAGTACTCAGTAAATAGTTGATGCTCACAAAGTTGCACGGAAATCTTTTGTTCATTTAAAGTAATTAAGTTTAATTACAATAATTTGGTTATAGTAAATATACATACCCTATCTAAGTAACGCCATGGCTGATCTAGTGAAGTTCAGAACTGCGATCATGCAGATGGGTAAGGAATTAAATATGACAGGTGATGCTCTCACTCAGTATGTCACAACAGAAGTGGACAAACATATGGATAGGGAAGAAAGAAAGTTGCAATTAGAGACTGAAGCAAGGAAATTAGAGGCTGATAGAGAAGCAAAGAAATTAGAGGCTGAAGAAAGGCGGTTGCAAGCGGAAGCTGAGAGAGAAGCCAAAAGACTGGAAGCTGAGAGAGAAGACAAAAGACTGGAAGCTCAGAGAGAAGACAAAAGACTGGAAGCTGAGAGAGAAACCAAAAGATTAGAAATTGAAGCCAAGAAATGGGAGGCTGAAAATGAGGAAAGAAAATTACAAGCAGAGAGAGACCATCAGTTGAGATTAAAAGAGCTTGAAATTCAGGCAAATACTGGCAATAATGGTGGTAGCTCACCTCACTCTGAGAGTAGCTCCAGCCAGAGCACCTCAAGTGGAGCCATGAATTTTCATCTGGACCCATTTGTTGAGAAAGAAGACGCCATTGAGTCGAACCTGGATAGATACGAAAGACTAGCCACTACCTATGGCTTAGTGAAAGAAAAATGGAGTCTTAAACTATCTCAGGGATTGAGAGGTGTGGCCTACGATGTGTATTTGAAGCTCTCAAGAGATGACCAGGAATATTATGAAATCCTGAAGCAGGCACTGCTTGTGAGATATGAAAAGAACTCAGAATCATATAGAAAGAAATTCCGAACAGCTAAACTTCTTCCAGGAGAAAACTATCACCAATTCTCGGCTAGATTGGAAACCTATTTGGAAAAATGGAGTAGTTTAGGGAAGTGTCAGGATCTGAAAGAAATGGTAATGATGGAGCAAGTGAAAGAGTCCATGCCTCAAGAAATGAGGAAGTTTATCATGGAACAAGGAGCAGAGAGATTGGAAAATATTGTAACTGTTGCTGAGAGGTATCAAGCAGCTCAGGCAGAATTATTAGGAAATAAGAAGAAGCAGGGTGAAAACTTCAAATCATCACAAAACTATACCAAATATGAACAAAAGGACCATACCACAAGATACAAACAAACGTTTGACCAAAAGGACAAAAACCCTCTAAGATCGGATAAGACACCTTACCGGAAGGAAGGAAAGTGGTGTAAAACTTGTCTAATGAGTAACCACAATACTGCGGACTGCAGAAGGAACAACCCTCCTTATTACGTTGCATGTCTCACAACAGGGAAAAAGGTAAGGAAGGAACTGGCAGGTAGTCAGAATGACCTCCATCATCCCCCTGTCTGTGAGGAAGTGACATGTAATGGCACTAAAATTCAGTGCTTATATGATTCAGGTTTGGAATTCGACTCAGTCGTGAGTGCAGCCCTAGTGCACCCTGATCAACTTACCACAGAAACAGTGGACATACAAGGGGCAATGCAGGGAACCGGCACCATGACACTTCCCATAGCAAGGATCAACGTGAGAACTCGCTATGTGGAAGGAGTGATAAGAGCAGCAGTAAGTGATGATCCTATATACCCGGTGGTAATAGGATGTAAATATGTCTTTTTGGGTGACCCAATAAAACCTGTTGTCATGGCAGCACTCCATACCAGGTCGAGCATCAAAAAGGAGGAGGGAGATCCAATAAACATTCATCGTACAAAGATGGAAAAGGCTCAAACAGCAGACAGCACATTGAAGCCTTGTTTTGGCAAATTGCCAAAGGCCCATAACCCTCCAGAGAAAGGAGACTACTATATGGAAAATGGCCTACTCTACAGACAAGCTGGAAAAGGACCTAGAAGGCATGGACAGCTAGTAGTGCCAAAGTTCTACAGGGAGGAAATTATGGAGCAAGAGCATGCTACATCAGGCAGTGGTCACAGAGGAAAAGGGGCCACTGGTCAAAATATAGCATTGCGGTATTACTGGCCAGGAATAATTGAAGACATAAGTCGGTATATGAAATCCTGTTCAGAATGGAACCAGGTAACCTCATTCAGAAGCGTAGACCAGTTACCGGACCTAGGGAAGCATTGTTGCGGACGTAGGCCCACAAAGAAAATACACAAGAGAAAACAACAGGTAGATGCAGTGATAAAGAGAAAACAAAATCACAACAAGTCTACTGTTACACCAATAACCATGGCAACTCTCCGTATTGTACAGAGAGGGGAGAGAGGCATCCCACCCCGACAAGATATTTGTCGGAACACCATGGCCTGGATCATTTGGAAAATTTGGTTAGTCAGCAACCAATATTAAAAAAGCTGCAGAAACAAACCCGAACCATAGGAGGTAGGAACCAGGGCTGTACCAAACAGTTGATGGAGACAGGCCCCACTTCAGTATACTGCCCCTTACAATAGAAATAGGTGTGGGTCCGGCAACGTTGTTGTATTGCCGTCCCCATACACAGTCCACTGGAAGCATTGCTGCGGACATGGACTGAACAATAGCAAGCGCAAGCACTCAAGGATGAGATTGACTATCTCTTAAAAGAGAAAATTATTTCAAAGTCTGAATCTCCCTACAGCTCAAGTGTGGTGCTATTAAGGAAGCCTAGTGGTGAACACAGGTTATGTATTTACTACAAGAAGCTATATGCTATCACAGAATCTCAGGTAGACCCATTACCTGACACCAACCAGCTGTTCTCTACACTGAGTAAGGCTAGGTATTTATCGAAGGTAGATCTAAGCAAGGGATACTACCAAATACCAGTGAAACCAGAAGTTAGGAAAATGCTGGCATTTAGTACATCAGACGGACACTACGAGTTTAATGTACTACCCTGTGGCCTGAAAAATGCTCCTAGTATCTTTTCAAGAATGATGAGAAAATTATTGGAACCTCTACAAAATCCCCATATCACTAACTTTATGGATGACATTCTTGTTGCTACAAACACATTTGAAGAGCATATAGTAGCGCTCTCCATGTTGTTTGACAGACTGAGAGCCACTGGATTGACTGCATGTCCAACCAAGTGCTATATCGGTTGTAAGGAGTTGGAATTCCTAGGTCACACTATTTCTACAGGTCATATGTCTCCTGACCCAAAGAATATAGAGAAGCTAAAGAAGGCACCCCGACCTCAAACGAAGAAAGATGTGAGATCATTCGTGTCATTATGTGGGTTCTATCAGAAGTACATACCCCACTTTAACTCTCTGTGTGCACCATTAACTAACTTAACGAAGAAAGGACAGCCTAACAAAATCCAATGGAAAGCTGATTGTGAAAAAGCTTACACAGAGCTAAAAGCAAAACTCACCAGCAAACCTATCCTTACGCTGCCCGATATCACACAGGAATTTGTATTAAGGACGGACGCTAGCAGTATAGGGATTGGTGCAACTCTCTTGCCGAAATCAAAAGCCCAGCCGTAGGTACTTTTACCAGTCGCCTACGCCAGTAGGAAGCTGAATGCAGCTGAGTTGAACTACTCGACCATAGAGAAAGAATGTTTAGCTCTAATTTGGTTCATCGACAAATTTTCACCTTACCTGTATGGGACGTACTTCATTGTCCAAATCGATCACCAACCTTTAACTTTCTTGGCTGCATCTAAAAAGTTAAATTCGAGATTGTTAAGGTGGAGTCTGCTTCTTTCGCCTTATTCCTTTACCGTGAATTACATTCCGGGAAGAGACAATGTAGGAGCTGATTTTTTAAGTCGACACCCTAGTACTCTGGAAGGACAAACGCAAAAGGATTAACCACAGCAGGGGTTTACACGTCAGCTATGACAAGTCACAGCTAGGAAAGGAGGGGGCTATGTCGTGAAACGAGTGTAACCCACTACTTTGTTAATCACTATGTCGAGATACAGATTTGCTTCAACCAATCAACGAGCAACGTTCACCAGTCTCTGAGACAGAATAAATTAACGGCCATCTTGTTCACGCAAGATGGCGGATGAAAACTGAATAAAATTAGGCTGTACAGCGCTTGAGACTAAACCGGAGGAAACCAATCATTTTGCTCCGCCAGGAACCAACCAAACGCTTTCCTTAAGCATTTACCTACCTATATAATCGGGCGGATTTTATGCATAATCACACATCACCGACACGACGCCAGAGATACCGACCGACTGAAGAGGAGAAGCTGTCACGTTGATTTATAGCTTACCTGAGAGCATTGACCTGCACCTGCTTTGCTAAGTCGAGTCAAAATCTGGCCGGTTTGAATCTTAGAGGGTAAATATATTTACGATAACCTTTAGGAAAATAGGCTTTCAGCAGGTCTATAATGTTGGTATTTTTTTGTGTGTCATTTATACTACCTATCAGGTTACTGATTGTATCTTGGGGAAATTAAGTATAATGATTGTATTTCTTATTATGATTGAATAGACAAAGACTAATAGGACTCATACCTCAATCTATTGTCTCCTATAACTCAATCTATTGTCTCACATGACTTCAGTCTATTATCTCCGATAAGACCAACTGCCATATAACCAAAACAGTCCTTGTTAGGACTCAACCTATTGTCTCCTATACTTCAATCTGCTATCACAGACCAACAGCCATATAACCAAAACAGTCCTTGTTAGGACTCAACCTATTGCCTCCTATACTTCAATCTGTTATCTCAAACCAACTGAAATATAACCAAAACAGTCCTTGTTAGGACTCAATCTCTTGTCTCATCTAACTCCAATCTATTGTCTCCTATAACTCCCACCTGATATATCACCAAACAGTCCTCGTCTCACATACTCCTATCATAAGAACATAACGTTATTGTTAGGATATATTATAGCACTTGTCAGAGAGGGCCTGGTATATTATAGGGGGAAGGACATTGTTGTATCACACCTAGGTGTACATATTATTGGATGTATTCATGTATTGAACTTATATTATGGGATGTATTCATGTATTGAATGTATTCATGCATTGAATTTATATTATTGAATGATATCCATGTATTAGTTTATCAGAAAGTGCAAGTAGACACCTGTCTTGTCTCGCTATTGCTAAATCATACTGAGCCATGTTGTCATTCATCCTACATGCAGACACTGAGACACGCTCATATCATATACAATAGAAATAGGTGGTCTTGAGGACAGAAATTAGCCCCTATTTTTCCTTGTTACAGGTTTTATTCGTGTCCTAAAACCTGAGATCGTGGGTCGTCAATCCAGCTGCCTGGAACTCCGCAGGAGCATAGAGGTTGTCCTGACTCTACATCTTTGGCCCCCCTCAGTCTTGGGTGGGCTAAAGGAACGATACTCAGCCGATGTTGTGTGAACCAACCAAAGAAGAACAGACCTTAGAGAGATGAGTACACATTAGTACCATTTCTGTCAGCATTGTGAGCATAGAAACTGTCAGTGATGAGAAAGTGAAGTAGCATAGCAAGAGACAAAAAAAAACAGCATAGCTGATAAGTGTTATATCCTTAATTAACAGCACAGCTGATACATGTACTATAATTGAATAACAGCACAGCTGACATAATTTTTGTTCCTATAATTGGAAAACTTGTTGTAATATTTATTTACATATATATATATATATATATATATAAAATAAATATTTGTAAATCATATGTAAACTTACAAATTCATTACATTCCATTTTTCAACATTCACCCTTCAGCACAAGAGTAGATAGTGTATATACTAAATAAATAATAAGGAAATTGTATTTGAAGACTTGTCAATTTTATCATTGTTAAGCAAAATCTGTTTCCTTGTTTTTTTTAATATCACAGTTAGTTACACAGCGGAGGTGGCACTTTATGTCGGTCTCCTCTCTACTATTGTTTCGAGATCAGATCATTCACAGCCGTAACTAATTTGTGATACCAGTAGTCCTCTCAGACACTGGGACTTCACCATTTTCTGCAGAAATTCTATTTCTGTAATTGTCAGTACTATACTGATCCAAGAGCCAAATAAAACCTCTCGCCACACCCCTGGCCACTCATAGCAACACTTTTCTTCTACCATGCTCGACTTCCCTCTTCCTAATAGCTCCTGACCATCAATTAAATCACACTAATCCTTTTCCTAATTCGTTCCGTGTGACACAAGCTCACCAAAACACATGATCTTCTTACACACGCCTCATTAAACATATTTGACTTCCGCATTATCTGTGCTCGGCTGAATACAAGCTCACAACACTACTTATTGTTAAATCACAACAGCAAGATTATACATTCATTTTAAAACTACACATGAAAACTTCTTCTTTCACATTTCAGCTCCCCAAGGAGCATAGGCCTTCAACAAACTTATGCCAAGTCTTCCTGTCCTGTGCCATCAGCTCAAGGTCTCCTCAGGTTTTCCTCATCCCCCTCACGTCTGTCTTCAGCTCTCCTCTCTACGTGTTCCTTGGTCTTCCTCCACCGCTCTCACCCTAGGGACTCCAGGACAAGGATTGCCCGGCAATGCCGTCAACAAAGTGTTCCCAACGTGTGTCCCTCCCATCTCCCCTGTTCTCCTCTCATCTCCCGCTCCACTGGCTCCCATTATCAGTTCCGCACTAGTGATCCTATCACACCACCCTATTTCCTCGAAGCAACGCAAGCATCCACCCATGAAAGTCTGTAGCCCCTTGGCAGTTACCCTTGATGTTCTCCACGTTTCAGAGCCACACGACAGGACTGACCTAATATCTGAATTTAAAATTCGGATGTTTGGGTTGGACCGATGAAAACTTACAAGTACGTAATATAGCTTACGGAGCAGAGGACCAGTCATACATGCAAACAAAACACTCAAAACTCTCCTTGACAAACATCTATGTCGGTAGGTTGGTGTATCCTCGTCTCCAGAAAACATCTACGTTTATATGGTGGTGTATCCTCAGTTCTTTAAAGCGTCTATGTGTGTATGGTGGTGTATCCTCAGTTCTTTAAAGTGTCTATGTTTGTATGCTGGTGTATCCTCAGTTCTTTAAAGCGTCTATGTTTGTATGATAGTGTATCCTCATTTCCTAACAGTGTCTATGTTTATGGGGTGATATTTCCTTGTCTCCTTAAAGCTTTTGTATAATGGTGTTTCCAGAACTTCTTATAATGTCTATTTTTATAATGGCTGTGTATCCGCATTTCTTTAAAGAGTCTACGTTTGAATGCTGGTGTAGCTTCTTACGGTGCCTATGCTTCTTTCAAAAACTAAAAACTGAGTGAGATATGAAATAATTTTTTTTAAACCTGTAAAAAAGTTATGATTTTGAAAGTGTTTCGTGGACTTTGTTCGAACACTGGGTGTAACAGAAACTTGTGGTCTTCACCTCTGCAAAAGACTTTTCCTCTTTGCATACAAATGTCGTCCCAGCTTCCAGTAAGGCGTCAAATCCTTTTAAAATATTGCTAATGACAGTCCCGTAACTAAACAGTAGAAGGAAATATCCAGTCTTATCCTCAAAGGGGAGGGTAACTAAATAGCGGGAGATATCCATTCTTATTTTCTTATCTTTCCCTTATCTAATTGATGGTTAGTATTATTATCCTTGATTTGTATTGGTGTTCTCTTTTATTTGTTTCCAGTACAAGTAGCCCTCGATTAGTGCCGGTCACGTTAGCGCGGATTCAAAATAACGCGATTTTGAAACCCGAAAGTAAAAAAATAAAAAATAAAAAAAAAGAATATCGATCAAAGTAAAACATATATAATTTAAAACTTCTTTTTACTTTAACATGAACTATTATTATTACATAATAAACAATTAAATTAAAGACGCTAGAAGACTGGCACAAAAGGAAGGCTTGGACAAAGTTACATATGAAGACGTAACAGAGGTGCTGGAAAGCCATGGAGAGCCTGTTTCAGTGAAAGCTTTGAAGAATTGGCTGCACAACTATGCCAATAAGAAAAGAAGGGGAGGAAACGGAGGATGAAGAGTTTACTACAAGAGAAATTAAGAAAGGCAATCTGCAGCAGATCCTTTCAAACATGGAGAAACTCATTGATGAGCTCTGCGAGACTGACTACAACTAGGTGTGGAGTGATACAGCTGATAAGAGCTTTACGACATCCATGAGCTCTTGTTATTAGACTGTGAAAGAAAGGATGAGTAAATCGCGACAATCAACCATGGGCGGATTTAGGAATTGTCCAAGGGGTGAATGGGGCGGTACATCAGAATGATAATGCTCTTCACTCCTTCTTTACACATATTTTTAGACAATTAAAACACACTAATAACGAATTTTGAGAAACTTGATGGTTTTATTATACTGTAACTCAAAATATTCATTTTTAAAATTAAAAAAATATAACTATTTATAACATAATTATATAAAAGAAACTTACAACTACAAAGAGGCAAAATTTGCACGAAGCCAGCTAGATGACCGACTGGAAAAGAGAAGCTGTTAGACTGATTTATTTCTCACCTGCATTGACCGGGCAGACTTGATTCACTAGTCGAGTCAAAATCTAGCCTGTTTAAATCTTAGAGGGTAAGTATACTTACTATACTTGTAGGAGAATAGGCCTACAGCAATCATTTATACTACCTACACCTGTATATATTTAATATAAATTGTTTCACTATGAATGTATCAAGTTACTGATTGTATCTTGGGGAATTAGGTATAATGATTGCATTTCCTGATATGATCGATGAAGACGAAAACCAACTGAAATATAACCAAAACAGTCCTTGTTAGGACTCATATAACTCCAATCTATTGTCTCATCTAACTCCAATCTATTGTCTCATATAACTCCAACCTGAAATATAACCAAACAGTCCTTGTCTCATATAACTCCAATCTGAAACAGAAAATTGCCTACGTCTGTATATATTTAATATAACTTTAGTTTTTGTTTTACTATGACTGTATCAGAACCAGCCAGTATAGCCCTGGTATATTATAGAGGGAAGGAAACGGTTGTATCACACCAAGGTGTACAGATTATTGGATGTTTTCATGTATTGAATTTACATAATTGGATGTATTCATGTATTGAATTTATATTAGTGGATGTATTCATGTATTAATTTGTCAGAAAGAATGTTTTGCAAGTACACACCTGTCTTGTCTCGCTATTGCTAAATCATACTGGGCCATGTTGTCATTCATCCTACATGCAATCACCCGAGACACGTTCATCTCCTATACAATAGAAATAGGTGTGCTTGAGGACATAAATTAGCCCCTATTTTTACTGGTTACAGGTTTTATTCGTGTCATCCAACCTGAGGTCGTATGTTCGAGTCAATCCAGCTGCCTGGAACTTTGCAGGAGCACAGTGATTGTACCGGAGCTACATCCTTAGTCCCCCTCTGTCTTAGGTGGGCTAAAGGAACGATCCTCAGCAGGTGTTGTGTGAATCAAAATAAGAAGGACAGAACTTTTGAGAGATGAGTACACATTAGTACCATTTCCGTCGGCAATTGTGAGCATTTAACGGTCAAGGACGAAAAACTGAGTTGGCGTAGCAAGAGACAAGAATAACAGCATAGTAAACTTACAAATCCATTACATTACATCTTCCAACATCCACCCTTCAGCACAAGAGTAGATAGTGTATATACTAAATAAATAATAAGGAAATTGTATTTGAACGACTTGTCAATTTTATAATTGTTAAGTGAAATCTGTTTCCTTGTTTTTTAATATCACAGTTAGTTACACAGCGGGGGTGGCATTTTATGACTGTCTCCTCTCTACTAATTTTTCGAGATCAGATCATTCACAGACGTAACTAATTTGTGATACCAGTAGTTCTCTCATACACTGGGACTTCACCATATTCTGCAGAAATTATACTTCTGTATTGTCAGTACTATACTGATCCTAGAGCCAATAAAAACCTCACGCTACAAGCATAACAACAGCAACTCAAAAATATTAATACTTATAATAATATATATGTGACAGTGCGAAGACGATGTGTGAAGGAGAATAAGAATTCATGTGTAATGTTGTCGTCACTCTCTCTGGCCTACTTTCACACACGTTCTGCAGTCACAGAAAAACTCTCTTGATGACAGGGGTCCCACTTTTATTAATGAAACCATATCAGGTAGCATATGAATCATACAGAAACAGTGTTGTCCACAAGTTTACTTTGAAGGCAATTCCTAAGCAACACCATACAACCAAGCTATTTAGGTATTCTCTGCGTAACACCATATAACCCAGCACAGACTGCTGGATTCTCTGAAATAAAATGAAACAGAATAAACTAGCATCGCACTAATGGAAAAACATCATCTACATAATAATACATACATTTGTGTGAAAATATGCAAGTACATGCACTTAAATGACCATGTGTGTGTGTGTTCATGCAGGTCTGCGTATATGTGTAATCATACAATAAACATATCTCAGTCAACAATAATGCCTTCATACTCCTACTAAATACTAACTACATCATCACGCGAGAGAAAACTTAATTGAAGCACTTCTATATATGATGAAATATTATACACAACTCACTGGTCTAAATGACCACATTTGATCAGTATCTTAGAGGTCTAGCTGCTCTAAAGAACAAGCAGATATAAATGTATATATATATATATATATATATATATATATATATATATATATATATATATATATATATATATATATATATATATATATATATATATACTCTATTCTTACAGCTCTATACTAAATGTAATAGGCATAGGCTACTCACGGAGTCAGAGGGTACGCTAATCTTCCTCTCACGAAAATCAGTGATGTAAAATTAACCACACTTACGGCTCACAAGAATGCAATATAACTATTAAGTAACACTACACAAATAATAATGATGGTAATAAGTACACACTTGTATACAGCGCAGTGCGACACTAGAATTCCTCTTATAAATGCACTTAATACTTTACACATTTAACACACAGTCTCACGGTTGAAAATAGCGATGGCTGAGATATACGTGAAATTACACTAGACAACACATACATCGCAAATCAGCTTGTATCAAACTATAGATAGACAAACGCTAAAAAAAGCATTAACTTCTAAACCTGAAACGTCCAATGTTACTAAATCTAAAGTATTATAAAAAATGTACTCATATGCAAGCATACCTCTGTGTCGTTAGTTCTCTTAGCACAGACGCAACATTTGCGAATCAAATCCTCTACCTCACTGGTGTATCGTACCGAGGATGCATACCGCACATGAAGATGATCTGGCTTCTTTTCAACTCTGACTCGACTCTCTCACTGTTTCAGTTTAAATCTACATATCCACTCCTGTACCACATGATAGCCACGTCAAAATGTCGGGCAAAGCTCCGCCCATCCCTCTAGGGAGCAAATCAGGAGTCCTATGCTCAGTTAGATGACATTAGATCACATCTTAGTAAAGATTATCTTCCTAATCGACACAACTCAAAGTCCGCCCACTAATGGTAATATCCCACGATATCCGTTGCCCTACTCACACTTCTTACGGTTTCGTGCTCAACAAGGTGTTTTCCTCTGGTGTCAGACAGCGCCGAGATGTCTAAGACCAAGGGCCGTCTCTCATTACATCTTCTGCGTCTCACACGTTCGTCTTCCTTTCAGATGGCAAAGGTGTTTCGTTTAGATCGCCCATTCCCGTGTGAGAATGCTAACTTGAGCACAAATATACACCGTAGACCAGATCGTAAATTAATTACCCAGTCTAAAATTACGTCCTTCTGGCCACACAGTTATATATATATATTCATAACATAATCACACGTAAAAAGTATATTAAATTACAAAATCAATTTTTCTCTTTTTTTCCCCTGAATTTGCAAACCTGTCAATTACAAGCCTTGGATAAGGTACAAAATCAAGCGCTTCGGTTGATCATGGTGCCATGAAGACCACTCCAATGAACGAGATGGAAAAATCACAGGTATTCCACCTGTATCCTACAGACGAGACACTAAAACCTTGATCCAAGCAGAAAAGTACAAGAACATGCCAGCACATCCAATGAAAACTAGATTTAGAGATTTAGCCAGTGGGAGGTTGAAGAGAAGCAGTTTTGTGCATCGGTCCAAAAAAACTAATTACACTGTAGAACATACAAGGATTAACTACCAGACATCACTAAGGAAATAATTCCAACACTCCTCCCAACCCCATGGGAACAACATCAACATTTTAGCATTAAGACCTTCATAACTACCACCTGCCCCATGGGAGAGCTAAATACTCTCCAAAGGTAAACAGTAGCATGTGACGTGATTGAAGAACTATACCCCAGAGAAGCATGGATTCAAGTATATACTGATGGATCTGCAACCAGAGCAGTGAAGAACGGAGGCGCAGGAGTTTATGTGGTCTATCCAGACAAAGAAAACGAATCCACCTGTTCACCTACTGGAATATTCTGTTCAAACTACCCTGCTGAAGTACAGGCCTTAAGCATTGCTGCAGGAATAATAAATAACACAATAAGCCAATGTCAGCAGGTTGTATTCCTTACCGATGCAATGTCATTTCTGCAAGCCCTCAACAGTGACAAACTGCCAGAGTTATAAAAAGCCCTATGCGAAGTAAATATCAAAAGAAGGGTAGTGCTACAGTGGATACCATCACACTGTGACATACCTGGAAATGAGAGAGAGCAGATACGTTAGCAAAAGAGGGAGCAACACGGGAACAAAAAGAACAAACAATCACCTTCCAGGAAAAAAAGATCCTTATCAAGGCCATCAAGAAAGTCAACCAACAAAGAGACAACTATCACTATCTTGATCGAGCAAAACAGGTGATCCTGTTCCGTATTAGAACAGGACATAACAGACTGAACAGTCATTTAAACAGACTCAGATTGGTCCGATCACCCCTATGCATGTGTGGACAGGCAGCACAGATAGCCGAACATATCCCGCAAGACTGCTGCATGCTTAGTCAATTGTGGACTGAACATTGGCCCACAGAGACGCACATCCACACAAAGCTGTTTGGGAGTCTTGACGAACTTTCAAACACAGCAACATACATCCAGAGAACTGGACTTCTTGTGTAGACATCACTAAACAACAGCGAACGAGAAGAAGAAGAAGAAGACCAAAGAAGAATGCGCAAATGACGGTGTGCACAAAAATATTTATAGAATGTGTGATCCCGTATACCTCACATTGGGATCCTCGCTGCTGCTACGTAGTTTGTGTACTGTGGTGACGCACAGTGGTTTTTAAAAATATTTTTGAATAAGTAAAATTACCATTAGGTATTGGTGCTTTTGAATTTAATTCCCGTCTTATGACGGTCTTTTACGCTGATTTATCATAAAATCCAACACAGAAATAAATAGACTTCTACAATATTCTTCAACACTACTTGGTGCATGATTATCCCGCATTGTTTGTTGTCTAGCAATTTTCGGCTGTCTAATAACAATTTCAATATTATTAGCTGACTGTTCTATTGATTTACAAATTGACGAAAACTCGTTTTCTGCATCATCTCTGTGGCTATTCAGAACTGTTAGAAGATCTTCAATGCATGCACCAGCTGAATTTAAGTCAAAGGTTTGTTTGTTATATTCTGCTAAGTTAACGCAAAAAAAAAAAATAAAAAAAAAAATTGCACGATGCTTTCTAAGCTACTATGAAGTCTGATGATAACAAAGAATTAACTAAACTACGTCCGTTACCTTTAGGGTACTTGCCATTGTCCCTTACCAGACATGTTTTAATTCGTCCATCGTCCGACCTAACGAATACGTACATTTAAGTCCCAAGGTGGGGGAGGGGGGAGGAGGGGGTGGGATACTATAGTGGTTGGTATGAAGTAAATGTTTTCAAAGTTCCAAATGGGAGAGATCGCCCCCCCCCCCCCAGCCCACCCTTTTGGATCCGCCAATGCAGTGAACGCTGAATTTTTTTCTTAAAAACAAAAAACAAAAAAAAAACGTGTCGATCCTCAACAAATGACTTCGTCATGCATTGTTTCATTTTTGGTTGTGAATGTACACATACTTTTTTATTCATTGATCTTTATTTTATTACTTTATTTTTTTTATTTACTTTATTTTTTAAATTCACTTTATTTTACTCTATTTTATTTACTTTATTTTTTTTTATTCATTTTATTTCATTTATTTAATTTACTTTACTTCACAGTCATTGACTTCCCATTGGCTTACATTATACAATTGTTTCAATTTACACCGATTCCAATTGCGTCAGTTCGTTCAGGAGCGCATCCCAGGCGCAAATCGATGGCTGCCTGTACTTCTCTACATGTGTCCTTACATATATGCATATATATTGAAGCACAGATTCCATTCGGCCATCTGTGGGTTGCATCAGATGCCTCCTTAATGGAAGACCTTCTTCTGTCTTGAATGGCTTTGTTGAATTATTTGAATTTCTTTCTTTGAATGACTTGTCTATGTTTTTTTATTTATTAATTAATTTTTGTAGCATTCAATTTATACAAGATAGAGTAACCGGCCAATTTCCAACCCTCCTTAGCACATTCTACGACTATCTTGAAAGGGCACAATGTTGCTATTTTTAGCTGCCATTAAGAGCTTCGGTAACACACAGGCGAACTTAAGCATTAGTTTATTTAAAAATCATTCTACGTTGTACATTGTTTAATCAAGTGTTTATTTCCTCACTAGATTCGTACCCCGGAGATGGCTTTTCCTGTAATGTTTCTTGTCAATACAGTTTTTTTTTTAATAACAACTATAGATAAACGTAGTTAAAACAATGAAACTTGAAATAACTTGACAAGATGTCAGGGACAGACTGACAGGACAAAGAAGGGTCATTGGCCCTTAATATCATAGCAACTACTGTCGTAGGGGAGTGAAGTGTTAAGTCCAGCTTCGAGTTCTCTTTTTCGCTGCCTTTTCCTTCCCTAACTCAAGATCAAAGTCAAGTACCCATTTACAGCTGGCAGATGATGGAACTGGGCTGGCCGTGTCCTCAGAAGGAACCCTGACATCATCACAAGAACTGCTTTGCTCAGGACCCCAGAAGGACTGTGACGGTATTGCCTTCCCTACTGTGTAGTAGTGGTCCAACAGTGGCCAAAACGCAAGAATATCTAATATGGGCTTCAAAGGCGTCGACCTTCGCACAAATTAATCTTGGCAGATATGTAGATAGAAGGTTAGTGACACTTCTATCACAAAGGAAATTTCACAACATATTCAGATAAGCGAAAACAATGCTGCATTTGGCTGAGAACGTTAATTTTAGAATCTGCCGACAACTTTTGCGAAGGATTAAGCAATGGTTTATGTTAGCTCGTTTAAGCCCCCACCTCTGATTAACTCAGGAAATTCTTGGTATAGCACAGTTTAGAGTGTGGGTAGTAAATTGACTGAGACAAACATGCAGTACATTTACAAGGATTAAATCGAAGTTAAATTTGTAAAACTACAACTAACAAAATTTAATAATCACTTTTAAGTTTTAACAGTTTGAAAATAATTGAATAGTTTAGAAGAAAAGTTTCATCATTGATTTATAGTAGAGTCGATGGGGAAAAAAGTTCACTTTGACAGAGTAGATTTTGCACTTAGCAGCCAATAGTAGTTCTGCTCCAGCTGATGGGTTCTTTTTACACTACTCGTCACTGGTCAAGGTTGTCGGGTATAGCTCGTTTCTCAGAAATGTCAAGGAGAGTCTATAAAGTTAGTCCCTCGTCTTAAAGAGTAGGCCACTTGTCCCTTTTTGTTCCAGAGATAGTACTTTCTGCTGGTACCACCAATAACTATGATAAAGAATAGAAACGAAACGCTCTTCTGAGTATTGCGTTTCCCGACACATACTTATGTGTCCCCTTTCTTCTATTCTACCATTCCATTTATTCCAGAATTTACCCTCGATGAGAATTAAATGT